>SJYA01001183.1:1485299-1553544 GCA_006410615.1 Neotragus moschatus
TGATGCTTTTGAACTGTGGTGTTGGAGAAGACTCTTGAGAGTCCCTTGGACTGCAAGAAGATCCAATCAGTCCATCGTAAAGGAGATCAGTCCTGGGTGTTCATTGGAAGGACTGATGTTGCTGAAACTCCAATACTTTGGTCACCTGATGCGAAGTGCTGACTCGTTTGAAAAGACCCTGATGCTGGGAAAGATTGAGAGCAGGAGGAGAAGGGGATGACAGAGGATGAGATGGTTGGATGGCATTACCAACTCAATGGACGTGGGTTTGGGTGGACTCCAGGAGTTGATGATGGACAGGGAGACCTGGCGTACTGTGGTTCATGGGGTCGCAAAGAGTCAGACATGACTGAGCGACTGAACTGAACTGAATATATAAATGTTTGGTTCTTGCTGCTTCTTCTTTGGGTCTGTGATGTACATGGAAATATCTGTATATTAATACTTTTCTCTTGTGAATTTGTCTTCTCAGGCCCAGTCTAAAACTCTAAGAGGGTCCAGGGAAAGTTTTTCACCCTCTTTCAGTAGCTTCGTGAATAACTCCCTGGATATTTTGATTGGAGTTACATTTGATTTGTAGATATAGTGAGTAAAAATGGAAATATCTATAACATTAAATCTTCCCACTCTATTAATGTCTTTCTTGAATTATCTTAAATTTTACTTATGTCCATCTGTGAGATTTTATAATTTCTCTGTATAGCAGTTTTACATTTCTTTTAATAAATTTTTCCTCTAGAAACACCATGTTTGTTGCTACTATCACAAATAGAATCTTTTTATATTATTGCATTTTCTAATGGGTGATTGCTGGTGTGTAAAACACCACCCACTTCTTCACATTGATCTTTTCCTCAGAATTCATGCAAAACCCTTAAGTTTGTTTTAACCGATGGTTTATATATTTTTTCAAAATTTTTCTATGAAATCAAGTGTTTACGGTTGACAGTTCTGTCTCTTCCTTTCTTCTCGCCCACCCTTTATTTCTTTAATTAAAGAATTTCTGTTTTTAACTGGTGAGGAATTCCAATCTGATGATTTTTGTTGATATAATCACAATAGACATTGTTGCTCATTCTTCTCTTAATGAGTGATATAGCTATTAATTCCTAGAAAAATTAAAATTATTATCTACCCCAAGAAACTTTCACCTACCATTTCCACTGCCAAAGATGCTGTTTTGTTCATATTCTTCCCAATTCTTTCTTTTGGGTCATTCACGCCAAAGCTGAAATCTCACCTGTGAATAATTCACGACTCTTTCATGAATAATGATACAGGAACCCATGATAAGAACTAAGTAACTTAATCAATTGAGGGGCCATGCACTGGCCTCGACCTGAAAGGCACAGAGGTGATTGTGGCTTTACTCAGACTGGTATTGAAGATTTCCTCTTATTCTCTTTCATTTCTTAAACAAATTAGTTCAGAGTTGTAAACATGACTGCAGCCTGCTTTTTACAAGTGTACCAACTCCATGAGATGGGAACTTTTTCTCTGTTAAGGCATCTGATTCTGATTGCCCTCTTTGGGATTAGGGGCTCATCCCCAAGCCAATGACTGTTACAGGGGAAGAGATCCCATCTTTGGTAGGTGGAACAGGCACCTTGGCAAATGATCTGTCCAAAATTTTTCAGCACCAAGAATAAATAGCTCACAAGTCAGGTTGGATAGACCAAAATATCTGAGGTCCACTAAACTTGATCAGAAGTATCTTTCCTGACACCAGCTCATCCTTTAATTTTTTCCCTAAGCAATCCCCGAATCTGGAAGATCCTCTGGAGAAGAGAATGACTACTGCAATCCAATATTCTTTCCTGGAGAATCCCATGGTCAGAGGAGCCTAGTGGGCTACAGGCCATGGGTCACAAAGAGCTGGACACGACTAAGCAATTAACACTTTCACTTTCCCTAAGACCTTTATGACCTATATATCACTGATCCTGATTTGGAATTTCAGTTTAGGCATATGTCCTGGATTAGAATGTAAGCTCCATGGCCAAAGGGACATGGAGTTCCTTGTTACCTGTTGCATCTCCAGAGTATATGCTGATGGGTGCTACATGGGAGGAATTCAATAAATCTTTTGTTAAAAAGAATGACTTAACTATAAATAAGAAGAATCCATAATTGAGAAGAATAACCTTCTAATGCTGAGATGACTCAATATTTTAGTCATCTTTTTTTTTTTTTTTTAAATGCTTATAAACAAGAGAAAGTAGAACATTAGCTTTTTGGTTCTCTTTTGAAAGACAATCTGTTGACAGTTAGATGTCTACTCTTGGCCTAGGAGAGCTATAAGTGTCACCATGAACTTGAATAAATGAAAGGATGATCTACATGCATAATTTTTAAGTTTTGTTATTTTTATAACTATATCTTGTTTAAACACATATATTTAAATATATGTGTTTAAGTATATATGTTCTTGCTCTTATATTCAGTATGCTAACTTCTCTAAAAGCCTTCATTGTCATGTCTATAAAAATGGAGTCTTAATGCCCACTTCATAGAATATTATGAAGATTAAATGAAACAATGTATTTTAAAAAACTAAGTGCAATATTTTGCAATAGTTGGATTTTTAAAAAATGACCATTCTTACTGTAATTGTTTCTTGCCTTTTGATATATAGTGTATTTGGCGGGTATAATTTGTTTCAACCATGATAGAGGTGGCTTCCCACATTAACCATCTTTGATATATAATCTTTGGCAAGTATAATGCTTATATATATAGCATTTCTGATATAATAATCTGTGTTTAGGTTAATAGCTTTTTTCATATGGCAATTTTAGTATATGTGCTGACAAACTGAGCAGTAAGGATCATATTGCAGAGGACACGGTGACTAAGCAGAAAAGAGAAAAAAGAGTTGCGGTCATTTTATTCTAAAATGTCAGTGCTCAATGGCAGGCATTCAGGCTGCAGGAATTTGGATGTTCACGTGGGTGGTGGAGGACATCCTGTTCCTACTAGGAACTGAATTTCCATTTCCCATCATCCAAATGTCATTCCTTTCATCTGGTTTATAAAATGTTTTCTAGGGCTACTACAAATCAACATATGAAATGGGTTTATCATTAACAAATCAACATATTAAATGTGTTTATCATTAAAGATATTGGCTTACATGTAGCATCATCTAAAACATGCAAACCAAAACAGCAAACAAAAACAAGGGCAAATTGTTCCAAGTAGCAGCAATAGTCTGAGCTGCCTGTATCTGCTTAATGGATAGTTTCATTTTGGAAGGTCCACTCCTTGACCTGAGCCAGACACATTCTTGCTCCCAGATTCACCACTTAGCTTTGCCCTTCTAGAACTTTCCAAATGAAGGCATAAAAGTAGGCTGGAAAGGGAGCTCATCCAGTGGAAAATCATGGGATATCAATTTTACAGGGAGACCTTCCTAAATGTGAAAGTCCTACAGGAAGGTGAAAAATACCTGGAACCAAAAGCTAGAGAGGCACACAGTATCGAAGGCCTAGCTTCAGAGCAAAGACCTTCAGGACAATGGAGACAATCAGAGAAGCAGGTTAAGATGTTCCAGTCTATTCCTCGAAACATATTTTGTTGTTTTCCCAGGTGGACCAGTGGTAAAGAATCTGCCTGTCAATGCAGGAGACAGGGGGTCTATCCCTGGGTTGAGAAGATTCTCTGGAGGAGGAAATGGCAACCTACTCCAGTATTTTTGCCTGGAAAATCCCATGGACAGAGGACCTTGGGAGTCTACCATCTATGGGGTCACAAAGAGTAGGGTATGACTGAGTATGCACACAGACACGCACACAAAGTGTGCATTATAAGAATGACAGAGACATACCAGCAGAAAGCAAACAAAGTAAGTCAGACTGAAGCGTATAGGGGCTATCAGTCTGTAAGATCTGTCATTGGTGCTATGCACCTATTGTTTGACTTTCCAAAGTTTGGATTTCCTATTTTTTGGATTATCCTTATTTATCTCTAGCCACTTGGGTGCTTTCCTACTGCATAAGTGTTTCATGTATCTTCATCACAAATTTCACGTTTTCTCCTGGTCTTTTCTTGTTCTTTCATTTTATTGCCTGCTTTTCTGTTTAGTGACTTTTCTTATTTTCTTTTATTACCATGCTTATCCGGATGTGGGTTTCCTGTTCATCGTGACCTTTGATGCCGGTTTCAGCCTGTTAAGTTTTGTCTGTGTGATGACTCATTTCCTGGATCATGGGACAAGGATAGGTGGATTTTTCAAACCCTACAGTGGGCAGCCAGAAGGAATTGAGAAGTAATGTGCACAGTCCCTGGGGTGGATGAAGAGGGAAAAGCTTCTGCTAAGGGGGAAAAGTACCTGCTTTCCAAACCTTTGGTCTTACGTACATTTATCCAAATCCAGCCTGGCTGATCATAATTTGTTTGAATTCATGCATTATCCTCCTAAGTGGCCTTTCTGTCACCACTCTTTGTAACTCATCTATCACAAAGAAGCCTGATGGTTTTTCTTAAAACAAAGCAAGTTTGGCTCTCCTCCAATAACACGTTTTACTTGCTTTCCATTATCTAAGAGAAAACCGTCTTATCTCTATGAAATCCAAGCTTGACTATCAATATCTTCACAGTTTTACCCCACCACCGTCTTTCTAACCTGTGAAAGTGAAAGTCGCTCAGTTGTGTCCAACTGTTTGAGACCCATTGACTATGTAGTCCATGGGATTCTCCAGGCCAGAATACTGGAGTGGGTAGCTTTTCCCTTCACCAGAGGATCTTCCCAACCCAGGAATCAAACCCAGGTCTCCTGCATTGCAGGTAGGTTCTTTACCAACTAAGCTATCAGGGTAGCCTTCCAACCTGGAATCTCACCAAATCCATCACCCTTCTTTCCACTCCATGGACCGGGACTTGCATCCAACAGAACTTCTCCAGGCCACTTGTGTTAGTTTCTAATCTTTCAACATCACACTTGTCCCTAAACCCAGGATAGCTTTTTTCTATTTCCTCACTTCATCTTTTTTTCCCCTTATGTTTATTTACTGATTGACTTTTGGCTGCCCTGGGTCTTCACTGTTGCTCTCAGGCTTCCTTTAGTTGTGGAGAGCAGGGGCTACTCTTTGGTTGTGGAGTACAGTCTAGGAGTGAGAGCCTCAGTAGTAGTGGTGCAGAGGCTTAGTTGTTCTGTGGCACGTGGGATCTTCCTGGATCAGGGATTTTGAGCCCATGTCCCCTGCATTGGCAGGTGGATTCTTAACCACTGGGCCACCAGGGGAGTCCTTCATGTCATCCTTTAAAGCTCAAAGATCACTTCTTCTTCCCACACTAGGTATTTGAAATACTTATTCACATTTAATGTGTTTTCTTCATACCTCTCTGACAGTTGCTCTCTCCTCTTATCCTCCTTCTCATCCTTCTCTTCCTTTCCATTTCTTTCTTTCAACTGTTGACAAAAATAATCAATCTATAACTGATTATAATAGGAATAGAAAAGAGTATTATTTGAGTCAAACTGAGGACTATAGTTTGGAAGAGAGCCTCTCAGATAACTCTGAGGAATTGTTCTGGAGAAGCATGGTTTTCAGCATCGTTTTAGATCTTGTCAGAGCACAGAACATCAAACAAGTGAGGTGTACGTTCCTTCAAGTTTTCATAAGAATAGAAAAGCATATATACAGTGAGTCAGTAAGACCAGTATGACATATGAGAAGGGGGTCCTATCATTGAAGGAGGACCAGCATTAGTGACCCAGGAAGGGAAGAATTTAATTTTTATTTTTAGCATGAACATTCTTTGAAAAAGTCAAAGTGAAAGTAAAGTCATTCAGTCATGTCCGACTCTTCGNAAAGATCACTTCTTCTTCCCACACTAGGTATTTGAAATACTTATTCACATTTAATGTGTTTTCTTCATACCTCTCTGACAGTTGCTCTCTCCTCTTATCCTCCTTCTCATCCTTCTCTTCCTTTCCATTTCTTTCTTTCAACTGTTGACAAAAATAATCAATCTATAACTGATTATAATAGGAATAGAAAAGAGTATTATTTGAGTCAAACTGAGGACTATAGTTTGGAAGAGAGCCTCTCAGATAACTCTGAGGAATTGTTCTGGAGAAGCATGGTTTTCAGCATCGTTTTAGATCTTGTCAGAGCACAGAACATCAAACAAGTGAGGTGTACGTTCCTTCAAGTTTTCATAAGAATAGAAAAGCATATATACAGTGAGTCAGTAAGACCAGTATGACATATGAGAAGGGGGTCCTATCATTGAAGGAGGACCAGCATTAGTGACCCAGGAAGGGAAGAATTTAATTTTTATTTTTAGCATGAACATTCTTTGAAAAAGTCAAAGTGAAAGTAAAGTCATTCAGTCATGTCCGACTCTTCGGCGACCCCATGGACTGTAGCCCACCAGGCTCCTCTGCCCATGGGATTTTCCAGGCAAGAGTACTGGAGTGGGTTGCCATTTCCTTCTCCAGGGGATCTTCCCAACCCAGGGATCAAACTCCAGTCTCCCACATTGTAGGCAGACACTTTACCATCTGAGCCACCAGGGAACATTCTTTACTTCTGGTCAATCCACTCTTTCCTTTAATTAAAGTAGAGGTACGATGTATGTTTGATAGCCCACAAAAAGGCAATTTTAGTTAGCATAAAATTCAAATTAAATCATAAATAAACCAAAATTAGTTCCCCATACCTTAAAATGTGAAAATTGCTTTTATAATGACAGATTTTTGGAGCGTGTGCTCTGCCACATGGTGTGTTAAATGGAAGCCTGTGATCCCCATCCTCAAGGAGCTCACAGTTTCAGTGCAGCTCATCATTTATTACTTGTTGTCTGCCACTAGTTGTAAACTACTTGCAGGGCAGGAACTGACTTGTTGTTTTCACATTTTCAGTAACACTCAGTACAGTAGAGGCCACAGAATAGACTGCCAGAAATATTCTGGGCGAGAATAACCAAAGAAATTAATGGATTTTTTAAAATAAAAAGTTTTTTTCTCAGACTCATAGACTTAGAGAATGAGCTTATGGTTGCCCGTAGGAGGAATGAGGGGAAAGGATAATCAGAAAGTTTGGGACGGACATGTACACACAGCTATATTTACAATGGACAACCAACAAAGACCTACTGTACAGCATAAGGAACTCTGCTCAATGTTACGTGGCAGCCTGGATAGGAGGGGAGTCTGGGGGAGAACGCTGCTGCTGCTGCTAAGTTGCTTCAGTCATGTCCGACTCTGTGTGACACCAGAGACGGCAGCCCACCAGGCTCCGCCGTCCCTGGGATTCTCCAGGCAAGAACACTGGAGTGGGTTGCCATTTCCTTCTGCAGTGCACGAACATGAAAAGTGAAAGTGAAGTCACTCAGTTGTGTCTGACTCAGCGACCCCATGGACTACAGCCAACCAGGCTCCTCCATCCATGGGATTTTCCAGGCAAGAGTACTGGAGTGGGACGCCATTGCCTTCTCCCTGGGGGAGAATGGATAAGTGTAAATGTATGGCTGAGTCCCTTGACCGATAATTCACCTGAAACTATCACAATGTTGTTAAACAGCTGTACTCCAATACAAAATAAAAAGTTAAAAAGACTTTTTCTAGCTGTATTAAGTATATTTAATATGTCTTTCTAATCAATTTGATAAAACAGACAAAAACAACACAGACATTATCATTTAGGTCCTGAACTGTGCTCATATGTGTATGATCTTATTTATATTTCACAGCCCTCTGAAAAAGGGCATTATTATCCTTATTCTATAGTTGAGGAAGCCCAGGTATAAGTGGTCACTTTCTGAAGACTTTAGCTCCTGAGATCGCAATCTTTTGCTCTCTCAGTTTCCTGGATGTCTTCTGGCTGTTGTTCAGTCACTAAGTCTTGTCGAACTCTTTGCGATCCCGTGGACTGCAGCACACCAAGTTCCTCTGTCTTTCACTATCTCCCAGAGATGCTCAAATTTATGTCCACTGAGTTGGTGATGCTATCTAACCGTCTCATCCTCTGCCTCCCTCTTCTACTCTTCTAGTCTCTCTTTGTAATCACTGGAACTATTGAAAACAAAGTACTTTTGTCATGTATGTACATTAAAGCTCAAACGGCCTAATACTCATATCTAATGTACTGTGATTTTTTATGAAAGAAGAAATATCACATCTCAGAAAGAAAAAAGGAACATGTAATGTTATATTACTAAACACACAAATCATTTTAAATATTGAAAACAAGAGTGCATAAACAAGGTCCTATTATAGAACACAGGGATATATATCCAATATCCTGTGATAAACCATAATGGAAAAGTATATGAAAAAGAATATGTAAATATATATATATATATAAAATAATTGAATCACTTTGCCATACAGTGGTAATTAACACAACATTGTAAATCAGCTATATGCCCGTAAAATAAATTTTAAAAGAATGTGTAATAAAGCTCCCTTAAGGTGTAGACCAGAGTTATTGTTCTCTTGAGACTATCTCAACCTGGTACAAAATGTTATTACTTTAAATTTCAAACAGGTTCACAGTTAATTTCACAATTATTTGTCACCTTGCTTTAATAAATGAGCTTCTGGAGGTTTACACCCACTGGGTGTGCCCTAATGATGAGGAAATACCTAATGAAAGTACAATGAATCTGTACCAATAGAGGTTGGGTGTTGCCAAGGTACCATCACAGGAAGATTGGTTTTACAACTTATTCTGCTATTATACTCTTCTTTAATTTGGTCTACATGCTACTAGAAAGTTAAACAAATGCTATTAACACATTTTTAGCCTGTTTAGTGCTTGCATATACTGATTTAAATCTTAAAAGGAAGCACATTGCTTCAAACATATGGGAAGATTTTTCTGCTGCAAATATTAAATATAAATATTAATATTCATAAATATTATGTGTAAAGGCAAATGTATAATACAAATACAAAATACAGTATGAAAATGCCTATCTTGCTCAACTTTATGATCAGTGCTATAGTAAAATTAATATAAATATACATAAGTATATGTCAAGCCAGGCTTCAACAGTATATGAACTGTGAACTTCCAGATGTTCAAGCTGGATTTAGAAAAGGCAGAGGAACCAGAGATCAAATTGCCAACATCCACTGGATTATAGAAAAAGCCAAGAGAGTTCCAGAAAAACATCTAATTCTGCTTTATTGACTATGCCAAAGCTNATGAGTTTGAGTAAGCTCCAGGAGTTGGTGATGGACAGGGAGGCCTGGTGTGCTGTAGTCCATGGGGTCGCAAAGAGCTGGACACAACTGAGCGACTAAACTGACTGACTGATATATAAGTATTTCTATATCTATTTAACATACAGGTTATATGCTATAAGGCTGAATGAGGTGGGCATTTTATATTATACTTTTGCCTCTCTTGAGGGCCTACTATGCTTGTCTCAAATATGTTCCCCATTTTACTTGTTCAGAAATATTTATGGATTATAACTAACTATTAGCTGATGTTTTAGTCACAGGTATACTGATATTAAAAAAAAAATTAAGTTTGACCTTAAGGAGTTTAAGCTTCCTTGATAGTTCAGTTGGTAAAGAAACTGCCTGCAGTGTAGAAGACCCCAGTTTGATCCCTGGGTAAGGAAGATCCACTGGAGAAGTGACAGGCTACCCACTCCACTATTCTGGCCTGGAGAACTACATGAACTGTATAGCCATGTGCTTGCAAAGAGTCAGACACGACTGAGCAACTTTGACTTTTTAAGAAACTCAGGAAATTTGGCGAGATAGTCAAGAAAATAATGATAACATAGAATAAAGCAGTTTTAACAGATGTATACATTGAGTATTTCGGAAAACAAGAAAAAGAAACTCAGAGAAAAGCCTGAGTTTACTATTAAACGTATTCAACATGCTTCTATAATTCATTTGATATCATTTTCCAAGGGGAATTTAGAATTGTAAGATGATAATGACATGATATTAACCGCACATATTAGAATGACAAACTCAGAATGACAGGTATAAAAATGCCCTGACATCTGGTAATATTGGGAAATTTGTAAGTAATTTAATTTTTTTGGAGCTAAAGATATGTATAGGTCCCATGTGAGAGAGACGGCTGGAGTAGTAGGATGTCAGTGACAGAGTTCCAGCAGAGAATTTTAAGCAGTGATGTGACATGATCAAAGTGTATCTTTCTTTTTTAGAATTAACCTTTGGGACTGGTTTAAGGGTGACTAAAACCTGCGGTATGGAAACGATTTCGAATCCATATGAGAAGAGATCAAGATCTGAATGATAATCATGTCAGAGGGAGAGATACAAAATTACTAAAACACATAGAAATGAATAACTCAAAGCGTGGATGGTGAGAATGAAAACATTTCAGATAGCTTGCACATTTAGGGCACAATTTAACGATGCTTATGAGAGAGAACACAGAAGTTGCATGGTTTAGTTAAGTCTGGCAATGTGCTATGTGTTCAGTCGTGTCTGACTCTTTGTCTGACTACCCCATGGACTGTAGTCCATCAGTTCTGTCCATGGAATTTTCCAGGCACAAAAATACTGGAACCAGTTGCCATTGCTTACTCCCGGGGATCTTTCAGATCCAGGGATCGAATTCAGNGCATGGTTTAGTTAAGTCTGGCAATGTGCTATGTGTTCAGTCGTGTCTGACTCTTTGTCTGACTACCCCATGGACTGTAGTCCATCAGTTCTGTCCATGGAATTTTCCAGGCACAAAAATACTGGAACCAGTTGCCATTGCTTACTCCCGGGGATCTTTCAGATCCAGGGATCGAATTCAGGTCTCTTGCATCTCCTGCCTTGGCAGGCAAGTTCTTCACTGCAAGCGCTACCTGGGATGCCCAAGTCTGGCATTAGAAATGAGTTTAATGTTAGTTTAATGAATTTGGAACCCAGATCAGGGAACTGGGCTGTCAACAATGATCTGAGAGTAGTTATCACATGGGTGATAGTTCTTTTTTTTTTTTTTTTGGATGGAATTTTCTGATAATTACATATAATGTGAGATGAAAAGAGAGTTACAATTGAAGACAGCTGCCATTGAAAGGTCCATGAAAATCAAGGATTAAAATGTCTATTAGGTTTGACCATGTTATAATTGCCTTTGGGAGATAAATTTAGATAGAATAAGTGGAGCTAGCACCAGATATAAATGTGATATAGATATTAATTACTGATATGTAAAAATCATTCTTCAAAATCTTTTATTTTAAGGCAACCTGATGCCATTTTAATAAATGAGAAAATTTATGAATAAATATGGCAATGCTATTATTTTATGTCTTGGAGATCACTGTTATGCTCCATGTAAATAATTGAATGACTCTCAAAAAATATTTATCATATGGGGACAAGAAGTTTTCCAAACTTTTATCAGTATTTGAGTGGTGAATTCACCATTGGCTGATTTGAGGAGCACCAAGCACTCTGTTTTGAAGTACTCTATATTACAGCAGGAAGCTTACCTAAAAATCCAAGAGTTCTCAGAATTAGGGAAGATTAGGATTAATGGAGGATTAGGGAGGATTAAGGATTAGGGAGGAATAGGTCTCTGCTCCAATGGAAGTAAAAATTTCCCAGAAGAACAGCAAGTTTCATCAGTGTTCCTTACCAATGAAAAAGTTAATAGATTTTCTAGTGGATGAGGCTTTTTTTTTTGTTTTCAAATCATAGAATTTGAGTAGGATTGCTGGTTATGTTTATTTCTCATTATTTGTTTATTTATTTATTTGCTGATGTGTTTCTTGAGTTCAGCTCTTATTTCTCTTCATGAAACATCCAAGAGCAATAACTGTGTTGAAAGTCTTAATTTATTCCATTTGGGTTTTTTTCCTGATGTTTTAATTCTTTGTTCTAAGCATATCTTTTCTTAGTTGACTTTTGTATCTGTTTTCATGGAAACTTTTATTTTCTCACTGGGTATTCTGTACACTTAGACTCTTTCATCATTTATTTGTTCTGGTTTTTCTGATTTTGGATATTATATCCAAACAGATACATGGAACAAATCTCTCACAGGGAAAAAAAAAAAAAACCCTTTGTAGTCACTGTAATAGCATGGCAAGAAAGTGCAAGGTGATCAAAAATAAACCAAAAGATTGAATCCTAAAAATTTAAAGTATAAAGTTTATAAATAAATCAAAACGTAAAGTAACCAGTAGCTAAGTAATAAGAAGACTTAATTAATGGGAAATAATTGGATTCACTTTCCTGGACTTAATGTTCAAGAGGAAAAACAAACTAAGCATTTATATTTATGACCTATATACTTCTGGACCTCTAACAACAACAAAAAATTTTAGGATAATTGCTTTCAGTATTTAAATTCTCATATTTTCAAACAACATAATTTTGCTTTCTTACTGTATTATACTTGTTGTTGTGTCACTAAGTCATGTCTGACTCTGAGACCCCATGGACTACAGCCCACAGGCTCCTCTGTCCACGGGATTCTCCAGGCAGGAATACTGGAGTGGGTTGCAATCTCCTTCTCCAGGTTATCTTCCCGACCCAAGGATCAAACTTGCATCTCCTCCTGAATTGCAGGCAGATTTTTTACCACTGATCCACCAGGGAAGACCTTTCTTACATTAATGCTCAATTTTGAAAAGTTAAATAACAAGAGTTATAGAGTACATGTTTAGTAATTTATGAGATAATTTTAATACATGACAATCCTATGTCACTGCTTAGAATGGTCATACCAAGTAGCAGTGGATATATTTACACCATGGTCAAAGTCTAGGACATCCTCAGGATTCAATAAATATGTTTTTAAAAAGCTGAATGTATTACAGTCTTGTAATTTGACTAATAATGCAGGTATGACTCAATCCCAAAGAATATGAGGAGCGTGATGACTGCATTATGTCCAGATCACACCTGGTAAGACGTGTGAGAGCCACGATAGTTTAGATTGTACTCATCAACTGCTGCTGCTGCTGCTGCTAAGTTGCTTCAGTCATGTCTGACTCTGGGCAACCCCACAGACGGCAGCCCACTGGGCTCCCCCATCCCTGGGATTCTCCAGGCAAGAACACTGGAGTCGGTTGCCATTTCCTTCTCCAATGCATGAAAATGAAAAGTGAAAGGGAAGTCGCTCAGTCGTGTCCAGCTGAAGTCTCTATTTAACAAGGAAAACAAAATAAAACATAATTTTCAAAAATATGAGGTTAAGAGTCACTATTATCAGAGATCTTACCTTTTGAACACAGTATACCCATATTGAATGCATTTCTGAGATGTGTGTTCAGTTGAATCAAATTTTGAGTTGCTATTTTTAGCGTCTTGTTAACTGAATTGACTGACCTTTTTAGCCCGAACAGTTGAGCCGTGTTTGCTTGTAGATGGCATTTTTACCAGCTATTCTTGGACTGAAAAGCGCTCTGCACTCTGTGGTCTCAGCAATTCTGTTTATTGTATTTCTAAATACTATAATAAAAAAATCAACAAGTACCGTTCTATTTATACAATGAACTATTATTTTGCCATAAAAAGAAGTTACATTACATAACATGGATGAATCTTGAAAACGTTCTTAGTAAAAAACTCAGACACCAAAGGTGTCTAAGTTAATTAAATCTAAGATTTAATTTACACAAAATGTTCAGAATATGCAAATCCACAGAGATAGATCACTGGTTGCCAGTTGGTAGGGAAATGGTAGGAGGAAATGGGGGAATGACTGATAGCAGGTACAGGATTATTTTTTAAGGCAATGAAATGTTCTGGAAGTAGATAATGATGGTGGTTACATAACTATGAATATACTAAAAACCACTGAGTTGTACAGTTTAATCTGTGGTATTAGAAAGATATTTCAATTAAATTTTATAAAAACTAGCTAGAGCTTTAAGTTTTTATCTTTCGACTATTAAGCACTGGTTCACTCCAGTGTATCTTTAACCTATTTTGCAATTTATCCTTAAAATGTGTTTTTCCTAAAGGTAAATATGTGAGGTGGCAGCTCTATTAACTCGATTGCGGATCTCCTTTTACAATGCATACATAAATCAGATCATCTTGTCATAGGCTTTTTATGCTTTAGTAAAGCTGGTGGGGAGAACAATCTAATGAGACAAAAGAAAGACTTAGAAAACTGCAGCCTGAGCAGGAGGGTTTGGAAAATATAGGTAAATGAACAGTAAGTAGCCTGACGAGAAGTAATATGAAGGAAATAGAAAGATTATTTAGGGATTTCTATGCTTTTAAAATGCCATCTTAATTATGAGAGCATAGACCACTTTCAGAGAAGGCAATGGCACCCCACTCCAGTACTCTTGCCTGGAAAATCCCATGGGTGGGGGAGCCTGGTAGGCTGCAGTCCATGGGGTTGCAAAGAGTCGGACACAACTGAGCAACTTCACTTTCACTTTTCACTTTCATGCATTGGAGAAAGAAATGGCAACCCACTCCAGTGTTCTTGCCTGGAGAATCCCAGGGACGAGGGAGCCTGGTGGGTTGTTGTCTATGGGGTCGCACAGAGTCGGACACGACTGAAGCGACTTAGCAGCAGCAGCAGCAGACCACTTTTATTTTCTCATATTAAAACTTCTCTACTCAGGAACTTCCCTGGTGGTCCAATGGTTAAGAAACCGTCTTGCAATGCAGGGGACATGGGATTGATTTCTGATTGAGCAACTAAGATCCCACATGCCACGGAGCAACTAAGCCCACTCACTGCAACTAGAAAGGCCATGAGCTGCAACAAAGATCCCACCCCTATGACTATGGCCTGATGCAGACAAACAAACAAATATTTAAAAAAAAAAAAAAAAACTTCCCTGCTCAAATTAGAAACATCCAGGGCACATTAAAGCAACAATAACAACAACAATAAAAAGAATGTATTTTTCTTCTGCTGATCATAGTACTAAAGTGGTATGAATTGGAAACCCTGTGGTCAGGCTGTAACTGATGCAATTTGAGGAAAAGTTCAACTTAAGGAGCACCCCAAGAATAATACTGGTGGTAGTGTTGATTTATCAGGACCTGTTTCAGTAAGTGCTATGAAAGATGTAATGTATGGTGAAAAAAATAGAAGTGCCCTATTGAAGTGACCATGGTGGGAGTTTTAGTGGACAAATGTGTGCCAGAGCTAGACTTGGTTTGTGTACCACATCTATGGAAATACAGCTCCAAATTCGACAGTTAACTCTGTTTGAAAGATCTTCATATGTACGAGACTGGATCAGCAAAGTGATAAGCAATCCCTGATATCTGATGTTATTTCCACAAGTTTTTACCTAGTCCCATTTTATTTTGGCGACATGACTGGTGAAAAACAGGATAAGTCCTCCTACGTGAATGTTTTACCTCTCTTAAAACTGGTGGTGGAATGATTTATAAACTTTTCCTTTACCCATAAACGGTTGCATCTCACCAGTGACACTGTTCATCATTTAATACTTTCGGGTTTCACCCCCTTTCCTAAAAGAAACCTTAATGTTTTCTTGTCTTACTTTTTATGACTTCCGTCGTAGCTCTGCTGGTAAAGAGTCTGCCTGGAGGCAGGAGACCCTGGTTCAACTCCTGGGTTGGGAAGACCCATTGGAAAAGGTATAGACTACCTACTCCAGTATTCTTGGACTTCCCTGGTGGTTCAACTGGTAAAGAATCTGCCCTCGATGCGGGAGACGAGATTTCAATCCCTGGGTTGGGAAGATTTCCTGGAGAAGGAATGGCTACCCAACCCCAGTATTCTGGCCTAGAGAATTCCATGGACTATATAGTCTATGGGGTCACAAAGAGTTGGACATGACTGAGTGACTTTCACTTTCACTTACTTTTTTATTGGTGTATAGTTGCTTTACCGTATTGTGTTATCACTATGGAAAACGGTATGGAGGTTCCTTATAAAACCAAAAATAGAACTACCTTATAACCCAGCAATCCCACTACTAGGCATATACCCAGAGAAAACCATAATTCAAAAAACATACGCTTCAAGTATTCATTACAGCACTATTTATAATAGCCAGAACATGGAAACAACCTAAATGTCCATGGACTTTATTTAATATCTTATGGATTTGTCTTGGATAGGACAAGTAAACATTTTGCTATATATTGGATCCCTTTCTGGAGAACTCCAAATGACTGTTATTCTTACAGTCTCCTTAAACTTTTCTTACACACAGATTGTATGTTCTAGCATTGTTATCATCACTATACCAGATGACTCTTTTATATTGGCCACAGCTAATGAAACAGGAAGTGGTGACCTAAGCCAAATTTGGCCAATTGAAATGTGATGGTCCCAACCATTAAATTCTTGCTTTTGTGGAGTTTAACTAGGGGACCTAGTCAAAACTAAGAGGAAAAAAAAAAAAATCTAGTATAGTGAAAGCCAGTTTTTCCAGCAGTCATGTATGAATGTTAGGGAAGAGCTGATGCTTTCAAACTGTGGTGCTAGAGAAGACTCTTGAGAATTCTTTGGACTGCAAGGAGATCCAACCAGTCAATCCTAAAGGAAATCAACCCTGAATATTCACTGGAAAGACTGATGCTGAAGTTGAAGCTCCAGTACTGTGGCCACCTGATGCAAAGAGCAGACTCACTGGAAAAGACTCTGATACTGGGAAAGATTGAGGGCAGGAGGAGAAAGGCTCAGCAAAGTTGGGTGCCAGTTGGCAGTTGGATGGCAACACCAACTCAATGGACATGAGTTTGAGTAAACTTTGGGAGATAGTGAAGGACAGGGAAGCCTGGTCTACTGTAGTCCATGGGTCACAAGGAGTTGGACATGACTGAGTGACTGAACAACAATGACTGAGGAGTGTAGTAATTGGTAATGACAACCAGGAGACCAAATGAGGAGATTAGCAGCTGATAATGCAAACAGAAACTAGCAGTGTAGAGACATGACAAGTCTGAAGCCACTACTATACATGGAGAAAAAGCTAGGGGAGAATAACTCAGTCAGTATTCATGGAAGCAGTTGAAATAAATTAGGAATCTGTTTGAAAGCCAGAGCCTTGGAATAGTGAGCCACAGAGAGCAGGAAGCAATGAGGAAGCTGTGAGGCTGTGACCAGCTGGTGACAATTGCCAGGGTTCCAGTGTGTCTTTTGGATGGCTTCTCAAGGTCTGGAAATACTGATTTAGAAAGCAATGGCACCCCACTCCAGTACTCTGGCCTGGAAAATCCCATGGACAGAGGAGCCTGATAGGCTACAGTCCACTGGGTCGCTAAGAGTTGGACACGACCAAACAATTTCCCTTTCAATTTTCACTTTCACGCATTGGAGAAGGAAATGGCAATCCACTCCAGTGTTCTTGCCTGGAGAATCCCAGGGATGGGGGAACCTGGTGGGCTGCCATCTATGGAGTCGCACAGAGTCAGACAGGACTGAAGTGGCTTAGCAGCAGCGGCAGTATTCATTTTTCATTCCACAGATAGTTATCAATTGCTTCTGTGCCAAGTGCATATGCATAAACAGGAGAGTTCTTAGCCCTGTGATTTATATTCCAGCAGCATTGGATTATTTTTATAATTTTCTCCACATCTTTATAACAAAACTGTGTCACCTGAATTAATACAAATGTGCCTTTTTTCCTTTCAGTCTGAAGGAGTCTAAAAACATGTTATCACAGAGGGAACTCTGCTCAATATTATGTGGCTGCCTGGATGGTAGGGGAGTTTGTGAAAGAATGGATGTGTGTATATGTATGGCTGAGTTCCTGTGCTATTCACCTGAAAATATCACAACGTTGTTAATTGGCTATATTTCAATATAAAATAAAAAGTTAAAAAACAAAGCATTATGGTTATCAGTGGACTTTGATTATACAGGTTAGCCCTATTCCTGCAGATAACTGACAGTTTAAAATCATAAATTACTTATAAAATATATAAACCATGTGAAAGTAAACTCTAATATTATAGCAGATAAGAAGGAAAATAAAAATAAATTTTTAAGACGCTATTTGTGTTTCATTTTCATAAGCATTATTTTAAGGAGTTTTTTTTTTTACAAATAATAATGCATTAAGTTTTCATGATAATTCTATTAAAATATCTAAGTTTTACAGAAGAGGAAATAAAGGGGAAAGCAAAGTTTAAAATTTTCGTTTAAGATAGATGGTGCTTGTAGTTCCATGGACAACGGCTAAATGGTGCAGCCAAGTTTTTAATAAGATAGTTAGGCTCCAGTGTTCATGTCTTAGCCACTTTTTCCGCTACCTTTTGAAACATCTGTGGTAGAATACCCTTTGTGTCTGAGTAACTACATTTATATGGATATGATCCTTCTCAAAGAATACTCACCTTGTATCTCATTAATTTTCTGGAGCACAGGGTTTCTATTCAGTCTTTAATATACATATCTTCACAAGTATCTCTACATAAGGTATTATAAATATTATGGGAGGATGAAGCGATAGTACTGTTAGTAATGTTGGTCACCGATTATATCAGAAGGTAATAATTTTTCTTCCTTGAAATCTTCCCAGAACCATCAGTCACCATAGAAGCACACATAGTAACATCATGGTGAATCATAGTAATTCTCAGAGGAATGTGCATATTAATTTCTTTTATTCATCAGAAATTCTGAGTCACAGGGGTGACTGGACATATCACAGCTAGCCTCCAGGTACTACGGTAATTCCTCTGAAAGATGACTTGTTTGTTATATAACACCTTTGAGAAAGTTGTTCATGTGATTCTCACCTTTGCTACATAGTAAATCTCTACTGGCTCAGATACAATTATGTTTTTCCATCTCCTTTGGATTGTTTTGTTCTGTGGAATTATGCAAAATGGTTGAAAATATGCAAATGATTGAAATCCATACACAATACCAGTTGACCTCATGCTGTCTCTTCAATTTACAACAGTGCTGACACAGAACACAGAGGATTATGTTCACAGTAAATTACTTACATACATGTTTTGAATATCATCTATCTTCTCATTTTTCTTTCAATTTATTGAATTTTGATGGAATTCACCAAGATCCCCAAAGTTACCACAGATGTTTTTGATATGTACTTAAGAGGTCCTTGGAGTAACGTTTGTTGAAAGGTAAAGATGAACAAATCCCATTGAAATTCACTAGTGCAAAATGATTAAAATGTTTAAAATGCTGCAGGTGGCTTTCAGATTTATTCCCTGAGGTATGAACTCGTTTCCAAGGAAACCTCTTGCAAATGGTAGTAAATGTCTTATTGAGTTGCTTTTTCACCTGTTCCCCTGGTTTGTGTATGCCTCAAGCACATTCTGTAGAGTGCTGCTGACAGTTTCTATCCTGCTATATTTATGAATAAATTATAGCCCCCCAAAGAACTAAGCACAACTGTCTAGGAGAAAATTCTCCTGGTTTTATTTTCTATGAGAAAACAACAAATAGAGGATCACATTGATTAGAAATAGTTTCAATGATTGAAAAAATCTGGATAGAGTCAGAAGGAATTTAGAATAAATCAAAAGAAACACAAATTTAGCAATTGTAGTGGTAACAATATACAAACTAAATCATGCTAAATAATCTGTATAGTGGCAAATGATTGTTGATAACTTGAGGAACAGTGTGATTAACAGACTAGGTATGAATTAAAGTTCACCTTATCATAATATTATTTGGGGAGGACAAATAAACTTTTAAATTTTAAGTGTTTTTCTATTACATTGTTTACTATAAAAAATTCATTATTACATTTAGTGGGTCAGATTCTCTTCTCTCAACTTCCCAAGCTCAAGGTATGTATGGGACCATAAATTCTGAATGTGAGAGACATCTAGAGCACTAAAATGCCTTCTTTTATCAACTACGAAAACATAATTTAACTCCAAATAATAAGAAGGACATAAGCATAAAACATAAATATTTTTCCAGTAGTTGTTTCTAGGTATGAGAGTTGGACCATAAAGAAGGCTGAGGGCCAAATAATTGACGCTTTTGAATTGTGGTGCTGGAGAAGACTCATGAGCGTCCCTGGACTGTAAGGAGATCAAACTAGTTAATCCTAAAGGAAATCAACCCTGAATATTCACTGGAAGGACTGATGCTGAAGCTGAAGCTCTAATACTTTGGCCACCTGATTTGATGAGCTGATCCACTGTAAAAGACCCTGATGCTGGAAAAGGCTGAAGGCAAAAGGGGGAAGGGGAGTGGTAGAGGATGAGATGGTTAGATAGCATCACCAACTGATAAATTTGAACTAACTTTGTGAGATAGTGGAGAACAGAGAACCTGGGGTGCTTCAGTCCACAGGGTCACAAAGAGTCAAACACGACTTAGTGACTGAACAACAACAACAACAAGCATAAAGCGAATTAATTGCCATAGACTGGATTGGTGCTCATTTCTATTCTGAATATTTATATTTAATTTTTAAAGGGAATTATTAGGGAAGCCAGGTTAGGAGCATTCTGACAGCTCATTATATGCCTCAGTTTCTACAGTAGCCAACATTTGGTACTTTGCTATAGTTCATTAATTTATTTATAAAGCAATTATATATTGGTTGATCACTTACCAGATAAGTACTTGATGTTAGGGTTACAAAAACAGAGTGAAATAAGTCAGAAAGAGGAAAACAAATATCTTTTTTTTTAGCACCCAGTATTCCCAGGCGGTCTCCCATCCAAGTACTAACCAGGCCTGACCCTGCTTAGCTTCCGAGATCAGACGAGATCGGGCGCGTTCAGGGTGGTATGGCCATAGACCCAAATATCATATGTTAACACATGTATGTAGACTTTAGAAAAATAGTCCGGATGAACCTAGTTCCAGGGCAGGAATAGAGATGCAGACATACAAAATAAATATGTGGACCTGGGAGTGGGAAGGGGATGATGGGATGAACTGGGAGATTAGGATTGACATAAATATACTGCAATGTGTAAAACAAAGAGCTTGTGGGAACCTGCTGCAAAGCTCATTCAGCTCAGTGCTCTGCGATGACCTGGAGAGGTAGGATAGGGCGATGGGAGGGAGGCTTAAGTTGGGGGGGATATATGTTTGCATATAACTGCTTCACTTTTATTGTGCAACAGAATATTTTAGTTTCTGTTAGTATAATTGTAAAGCAATTATATGCCAATTAAAAAAAATGTCTCTACTTTTAAGAATTCAGTTCTACTGGGGATATTAGAAGATTTATAGTTGCGTGGTATTAGAGATATGAATTAGGGAGAATGTGTGTGTGTTCTCTTGATCCTGATCTTCATTTCTAGACTTTTAACTCCATCAATAGATTGTAAAAAATATTAGTCTTGTGTATAAGGAACAGCTTGCTCATGGCTTCATGTGTGGAGTGACACTATGATTAAATAAAGGTGCATAGAGACACATCTAATTAATACGAGGTAGTAGGCTGTGATTTTTAGCATCTATACCAAAGGCCAATCCACACGGTTTGGGCCTCAAGTACTCTTTTTCCACACCTCTTTTGTTGCTGTTTGTTTTTTCATTAGCGATTACTAGAGAAAATTAATCTCAGAGGCAACTGGACTGCTTCTTGACCACTCCCAAGGTTTAGGTAGCTTTCACATGGGTCGATGATCTCTTTTAGTGTGGTACATACAAAGCAGGAAGACTGAACCTCATTAATCTCCCCTAGATTCTAAACCTGGTGATGACATAGGCAGGTATAAATTTTGAAGAAGCAGATAATGTATTTATCTTGAAATATTTCAGTGAAACTCAATCTGACTTTATTGTGATGGCTTCTAACTTGCCAGAAGAAGTCATATGAAAAATATTATGTTCATTGAAAATTCTTGAGATTTATTTCAGCCATGACTATGGCTTGATTTATGTGCTTACTTTTCAGGTTTTGAAAATGGCAGCTAAGCAACAATATCATAAGGAAATTTTCTTAGTGAATGTACACAAAGTAAGAGTAAACTCATAGTTTCAGCTTTTATGCTGACATCAAACAAGCAATAAAAATGTCATAGATTTATTGAAGAATAATACATACTTAAAGAAAGACATAAGGGTGAATAATAAAAAGCACAAGAGGTTCCTAGTTTAACTTTCAAACATTAGGTCAATTCAAATAATTTCATGTTTGTTTTCTTTTTCCGATGCATGTTTCTACATATTACAGTTTCAGCAGGTTTAGCATGGTATTTCAAGGCTGCTGTCAATTCTTATGTTTTTAAATTATTTTGAAATTGGAGTAAGTCAACTATAATTTTTTTCTTAAATTAAAAATTCACCATGTACAAAAGTTGACTTGCAATGTATTTATTTTTCTTTGGGATGTCATAGAGCAGAGATGAATAAAGAGATTTTATCTAAATGCTTTTCAAACCCAGGGATTTGTGCATGAGATGAACATTTTTAATGTCTAATTAAAATAGCCTCCTTTTTATTATTAAATTGAAACTGAAACTACAAATGAAATGTATCCATATATTGAAAGCTAGAGAGAAAAAGTAAAAGGAAACATGTAAATTAAAGAGTTTTTGTAGTTTAAGGAATATGATTAGGTTACTGTTGCTATTTTGAAAGCATAGATTTTAAATCCTGCATTGAAACAGACAAATAATATGACTCATGACTGAACTAAAACTAGGTCATCTTGAAAATGTATTTTAATTTTCCATACATCATTTCTCTTAAATATTTGATATGCGGGCCTATGAATTCTACAGTATGAGTGGCCAGGTCACTCAAAGAAATTAAACCAATCATGTCAGTGTTTTAAGATGGAGTAGCTTCATATGCTGGGATAGTATAGAGGCAGAATAAGAGCTTTTGTCTTCTTTCCTTTTTTTTTTTTGTCTCTACATGTACCATTTCCTGGTGCTACATGGGGCTTCCGTGATGGCTCAGTGCTAAAGAACCTGCCTGCCAGTGCAGGAGACCCAGAAGCATGGGTTCAATCCCTGGGTTGGGAAGATGCTCTGGAGGAGAGCATGGCAACCCACTCAAGTATTTTTACCTGGGAAATTCCATGGACAGAGGAGCCTGGCGGGCTACAGTCCATGGGGTTGCAAAGAGTCGGACATAGCTGAGCAACTGAGCACACATGTAGCATTTCCAACTGTCTGGCATCCAATCAGCTGTGGAAGAGTGAGATGATATGAAACAGAGCACACAGAGGTGGAACTTGAAAGCTGAAATGTAGACGATGGTGAGACCCCTACTTACGTTTTCTTGTCTTCAGATTTAATATATATCCCCAGTGGTGCTGACTCTGTATTTATACTTCTTATATTAGCTCGGGAGCAACTGCATGGCTCCCAGCAAGAATCCCTGATAAAACTGGAATGGAGCTGAAAAATAAAATGGGTACCATTGCAGGTTTCTCTCTGTGACACTGGAATTTCTCTTTAGCATCTGATACTCATTTTAACTTTATATTTCTTCATGATATAGGTGTCTCAGACTCTATAGTGAAATTGTCACTCCAGAAAGATATTAATATTTATCTTAGAACTTCTGATCAGAGCAAACCAGGGTCTTCTTATCTCCATGTGAAGATCAAGAACAAGGACCAACTGAGAGGCAGGTCTGGTTTCTGTAGTTACTGGGATCTGAAGCATGGAGCAAAATCGCCTGTATCTTCAGGCTCCATTTCATCACTTGCAACATAAGGGTTTTGAATAGGTTATTCCTCAAAACTCTGCTTAATAAAGCTGTTAAAGAGCAGGATTATACTGATTTGTACAATTTATTTTCAATCTATATAAATATACTCTTACATGAAAATATTGCCCTAAATACTCAATGAAATGACCTTTAAAATTCCCAAACCAATGGGAGGGAGCCATCTTGTGGTTTAGACCCAGAGCAGCTTACATTTGTAAAAGGAAAGAATGTATATTCTTTGAAAATATAACGAATAACAAATATATATGTATATTATTATACATAATAAATACGTTATGAACATAATCTAAAGTCTTCATTTACAGGAAATTTAAAGAAAATTCTAGATATGGAGTAATTATTCTTTAAACAATTCTGAGAACTTATTTGAAACCAAGGGTACATAGGGCCTAGCACAAGATGGTTGTGATTTATTTTCTTATTTAGCAAAGACATCTCGGTATGTACTGAGTTAGTAGTTGTAATGCTTACTGAAGATGCCAAAGGTGTTTTGGACATCTCACTTAGGAAATAATGGAGAATAATGATATTAAAACAGACAATTATATGTTACCTTTATCTTCTGTAATTACTTTTATGAGTCATAAAAATCAAGCACATTGACCAGAGAGTTAATTATGCTGATAATGACATGTAAACTTGTCATATTTTGTTGCTTAAGAATACAATGTATAACACATATTAAAAGGCATACATGTTTATCATAAATAATACCAGTGTAATGTAAAAGTTAATAAAAATATGTTAATAATATTAAATACTATCACATTAATATTACTTCTTAAATTTCCCTTTTAGAAACTAAATTATATTGTCTGTCAGGTGAATAAATAATATGAATATATTTTCCCTAGGTGTGTTTCTTTAAATAAATAAAATAACACTTTTTTACATACCCCAATATTTTCGCTAGTCAACTTTGCAGACAGTATGAAAAAGACATTTTTAACATGACCAATTTAGCATCAGCAAATAGGTTCTGATTTTTCAGACTCAAAGTATATTACAAACACTATATTATTTCTAGTTATTTCTCATGCTTCCTCTTTTTCATTCAACATGGAAAAAATGGAATCAATAATATGAATTGGAAAAGTATTTTAATTTATTAAATGCAACACATTAAGCTCCTTAATTTTAGAAAAGGTTGAGTCTTGGATAGAGATTACTTATTGCTCATAAACAGTACTAACATGAAGTGTGCATGAAACAAGCTTCTGATCCATGACACATGGTTCCTGCAAATGTTTTCTTTCTTGCTTTGCTCCTGAATGTGGAAGCAGCTTTCCTGTTCACCGCCTCTTGGGGTTTCCACTGCCTAATCAGGAGGGATTCAGGAAGATTTGTTGATGATGATGGGAACAAAGAAAGATAGTATTACTCAGAGATAATATTACCAACAGGTAGACTTCTGGTATTTATTAAATATGAAGTAACCAATTAAAACATTATTTCTTTCAAGGGATGAAATAATCCATTGTCAACCTCCTAGCAACTAAAACAAAAGACAAAAGAAACTATACTGTTGGATTTTCTACTCTGTTTCAAATAATTTGGAAATTGAATTCCCTTCCTTTCTTATTTACATTTCATTCCATATTTTTTGACTAGTCACTTAGTAAATGCAAGGTTGCACTCACAAGAATGATCTTTCATAGAATAAGTATTTCAAGCTAGGTCATTCTGTACAAAATTAGTTTTTTGGAGAAAAGTAAATGTTTCAAAAAAGACCCTATAAATATATAAATATGATTACTTCTGTAGCTATTTAAAAGAGCTTAATCTATTTATTTACTCTGAAGAAAATGAGTCTGACACTATCTCAAAAGATTGAAGGATTATTTTTTGGATGGCTTAAACAGAGACCCATTTGGAAGACCAGGAACCATGAAGCTAGACAAGCAGATGTTGTCATTAGATTTCTAATTAGTATACCTTGTTTGGAGAATAGTCTTTATGCCACTAATATTAGCCTCTTGTCATATCTGGGACCATGAGTGAGAACAACCTCAAGTTCCCAGTGTCCTGAGTGGGCTTTTCAGAGCAGCACATCACTGGAATAAAGACTGCTTACTGAGAAAACTTGGTAAGACAACACACAGGGTCAAATATAAGGAAACAATAGCAAGATAGCTTCATATTTTCAGTGTACCATGGTTTAGTTGATGATAGTCTCATTCCAATTTAATTTTTCCATGAACAGGTAATTAGCAATGGAACTGTACAAAGTTAGAAACAAGAAATACATATATAGAGGGAAAATAAGTTTATCAGGAAAGCAATTGCCAGCAAGAGTAAATTGGAATGAAATACCAAGAAAAAACAAACAATTCAGTGGTACTGAAGATAGAAAATATAAGAGAATAATAAAAATATTTTAAACCATGAAAACACACATTGATTTTTTTAAGTTATCATTTATCAATAAGTTGTGCACATGATGCTTATTCATATACATTTTGGTTAAACGTCTTTCACTCATGTATATCTCTAGCACTTTATACTTAGAAATGACCTTGCTTGAGTCTATGACATGAAAGAATAAACAGGGAGTTAAACTATAACTCATGTGGCCTTCAGGGCCAAAGAACAAAATGATCATTAGCCGTTGAGTAATTAGGCAACAGTAATCAATAACAAATCAGTAACTGAGACTAATATTCTTATCTATAGATTTTCCACCAGATAAGTAAAACATGTCACTCTGAGACGCCAGTTGAGAAACAATCTGGGGTCGGGTTTCCGACCCCAGGATCATATCTTGTTTTCAAGATTATGAACTGTCCCCTCTGGACTTGCTCCAAGAGTCTCATGCCTTATAGCATCCAGTTTATTAATAATTATAAATCTATTTTGCAGCCCTTGCTGGGGCCTGCTTTCCTTTTATTCTTCCTGTCTCCTACAATGACAGCATTTCAGTCGAGAGTTTCCACTGACACTGTGGTATGAACCATTCAACTGCAACTCAAGAAGTTAGTAAAGGCCAGGTCATTAAGGAAAACACAATGCCAACGTAGCAAGCAATTTCCAGTCCATCAATTTTCCTGAATCTTGGGCATTCCATAAATACAAAACTACATTTAAACTATAAGTACTTTGAAAATGAGAGACCAATTATCACAGATCATATTGTAATAATTTCTTAATTTCTGACACATTGATTTTTCTTATTTGCCAACTATTATATTATCACTAAACTCTAGCATCACTGTATAAAGGAAAACAACCACACCAAAATTCTAAAAATAGAAAAGACCAACATTCTATTCTGAAATGGTCTCTATGGGCAAAGTAAATAGAAGTGGTTTATTCAACAAAGAGTTTTTAAGGAAAAGACTGTCAAACAAACAAAACTTATTAAAAAATAATGTGAAATAATTTTTCTAGATAGTCATACATCTCCTCTCATTCTATTCTAAGTTGAAAAGTTCCACTCACCAGCCTCTTTACTGTACTTTTTCTGTAATGATATACATATATTAAGTCTTCTCTGAATGGTGTATTACCAAGTTTGTAATCTCTGTAAAATAACTTCCATCAGAAATGCAGAAAACATGACCCTTTCATAAAACTCAAAAAAATGGGACAAAAGAGTTATTCATATTCTTGAAAAGAGTTAATTTTTATTGTTTCTGCTCAAATTATCTACACTTACATGATAAATATTATATATTGTACATGAATTAATGACTCTGATTTGAGTATTCGTAACTTTCAGAAGTGAACTAAAGATCATACAAAGAGGAACAAGTTGATAAAACAATGCATACAATTTTAAATATATTTTCAGCATAGTTTCCTGAAAAATATGATATCATCTGGACAGGAAAGTAGACAGACATCAGACTCAGGAAGACGTGTTTTAAATCTACAGAAAAAAAAAATAACACCATACAATAGCTGTACTTTTTTTTGGTAGTCTTTTAAACATCTTGGCTCAGGAATGATAAATCACTGTATATGACATTACAATAATACATTGAAAATATATGGCATATTTTCTTTTCATTTTGTTTTCCACAGCAGGTTATATACTATTCATAGAAAGGCAGTCTAGTTCTATTTCTCCCAAGTACCATAATCTACCATACGTTAAAATACAAATTTAAGGAAAGCCATTGCATAATTCATAGAGATGAAAGTGAAGGAGTGCAAAATTATTCAAGCATGTTCAGTACAGTCTCACTCTGAACCTTTCCTGACCTTTGATCCACAGGTTCTTCCTCGTCATTTACATTACAAGCCAGACTGAATAATGAATATGTAGTGGGTTTGCCTGAAGACACCTTGGCTAAAACCATCCCAGAAAAAAAAAATCAACAATTAAAACAACTTCATTCATTAAATTTTTTAATAGCTTTGCTCGGAAAATACTATGTTTGACTGATAAAGTGAAAGTGTTAGTCACTGAATTGTGTCTGACTCTTTGAGACCCCATGAACTGCAGCCCACCAGGCTCCTCTGTCCATGGGATTCTCCAGGGAAGAATACTGGAGTATGGGACTTCCTTGATGGTCTGGTAGTTAAGACTCCCAATGCAGGGAACCCAGGTTTGATTCCTAGTCATGGAACTAGATCCCACATGCCACAGCTAAGACCTGGTGCAGCCAAATTTTGAAAAAGAAAAGAATACTGGACTGGGTAGCCATTCTCTTCTCCAAGGGATCTTTCTGACCCAGGGATCAAATCTTGGTCTCCTACATTATAGGCAGATTCTTTACGTCTGAGCCACCAGGGAAGCCCCATTAGGGTTTGTTTTTTTGTTTTTTGTTTTTTTAACATATTCATATCATGAAATACATTGTTAAACACTTAATTGAAAATTATTGCCACATTATAGGAAGACATTTAAAGTTACTACAAATGATTTACATAGAATTTTATCAATTTCTATTTATTGACAAAGATAATTTTAAATTTCTTTGTTTTATGCATCTGAAGCATGTCACTGTTGAACACAAAGTGTATCGATAATTTACTTAAATTAGAATAAAGCTAGTGATAGGGGATTAAAAAGGAATATTGATGAAGCCCCCACACAGGAAGTAGATATGAAAAAATACGTGAAGCACTGTCCTTAAGGGGAGGGGGGAGACTTAGTTGGAATATATTAAGTAAAAGTCATTTCTTGATAAACTTTTTTTAAAAATCACTTAAAGTCATGTTACAGTGGAAGAGGCTGCATTCAGAATAATGAATTCTCTGTTGCTGTAAGTGTTTCATGAGAATGTGGATAATTTTGTACCCAGGAATGTACCAGAGATGGTGAAGATTCTGACACTGGAAGGCAAGCTGAACTGAAACAACTCAAAGGTTTATTTTTCATTTTTAATTATAAGGATACAAATGAGAAATAATTACAATGAATATGAAGAAAGAAGCATTATAAAACATTCAGTGATAAATTGAGTATTATTAGAAGAATAGGTTTGTGTATGTTCCTATCAATTGTTCTCACCTGTGGAACTCTTGTCAATAACCTGGAATTCCATACTTACTCTGAATATACTGAATTCAACACGTACAACAATGCTAGGTACCTAGAAGGTACTTCAGGAATGTTTGTTAAACCAATGATTGAATTATAAACTCTCACATTGAACACCAGCATGTATACATGTTCAAAAATGTGTGTAAGGGATATTAAGGTACAGCCAGGAATCAAAATCACTATTTTTTAAAATAATACTCTACCACCATCAAAACCCTTTTAGTGTGTTTTAGTATGTAGTACTAGTTATTACTGATTGTCTTTCAGAAGAACTGTTTGACAAATATTTAGTCATTCTTCAAACACAGTCCAAGCAGTGTTTTAGAATTCTATCATTAATAGTTGGAGAAAAATTTGACCCACATAGCTTTGTTCTTATGTTGTTGAGCCAAAATATTCTGGTTTTGTAAATAAGAGATGGCCAAATCAAATGACTACACTGCTCGTATTTCCCACCAGAAATCACTGATATTGCAAAACACATCACAGAATTAAGAGCATCTTCCTAGAAAAGCTGACTTTCTTTGCATTCCAATTTGAAGACATTTATCTCACGGACAGCAGCAATGATAAGTGTGTGTGCACACACACACATGTGTGTTTGGGAGAAGGGAAGGAAAGAGATGAAGGTAACACAAAAATGGTAGAAGGAAGAATGAGTAAGAGTATCCTAGCAACTGGCTCAGGATTCTGTTTTTAGGCTGATTTCTGATAGAAGCTTCTCCAGAATATTTTCCCTGCCTGAGTTATTTTCAAATCCTTGGGGGCTATATTTTACACATGGACTCCAGGCATCCTTGTTATCAAAGAACATGTGCTTCACTTTTTAGGTAATTAGAACAACAGCCATTTCCTTATAGAAGTTGAGTATATTTTTAAAGAGGAATGGTGGCTGGGATAAAAGTTTAAAGTTATTAAATTAACACAGTTCCTTCCTATTGTGTCGTACTCATTTATTCATAGAGAGTTTATATAGCAATAAGAATAAAATGAGACTGCTATATTGTATCACTCTTTGTTGGGCCTTCCCTCATAGCTTAGATGGTAAAGACTCTGCCTTCAATGCAGGAGACCCAGGTTCAGTCTCTGGGTTGGGAAGATCCCCTGGAAAAAGAAATGGCTACCCACTCCAGTATTTCTGCCTGGAGAATCCTGTGGACAGAGGAGCCTGGCAGGTTACAGTCCATGGGATCTCAAAGAGTCAGACACAACTAACTAACATGTTCACTTCACTTTTCATCACTGTTTATAGTACTTGAACCAGAAAATAAAAACCAATGCATCTCCTGAGGAAGACAGATCAGATATTATGGGTATGTTTATTTGTATTCAATCAAAAGGGAATCTGTCTGTTCATATACACTGTAGTTTATAAAATATTTAATTGAAAAGCACCCCACTGTTTTCCAGACACAAACTTTAATTCTTATCATTTTTTAGCATACCTCATTAAAGAGACGAGTTTGTGAACTTCAAGGTCTAAAATACATCATGGAAACTGAGATGGTGACTGTTTGCTTAGTTAAAGGTTGTTATTTACTGATCACTGGGATGGACAAAATTGTTTCTGCACTGTTATGAATGGTCCCAAGAAGAGGATACAGTAAGGAATTATGTAGGCTTTGTGGAGAATAAGATTTGGTTGCCATTATATTCAAAATTTCAGTCTTTTTTTGGAATTCTAATCCTCATGGTCTTACCTTTCCACTGCCCATTGTTCAGGAAGGTTCAGCTAAGGAAAGTGATCTTGTCAAAAAATATTGGAAAGACTGCACCAGAAAATCCTTTAGTTTTGCTTGAGCAAATTAGATAGTTCAGGATACAACTTTAAGAAATACTGAAATTTGTCACTTTAAAAAGTTGTGCAATTTTTGCAACTCAGTTCTTCTCTGAAATACATATGACAGTGGCAAGTTTTTATAGTCTGCCAGAGCTGACGGTGGTGCTAAAAGTTCCAGTACTTCCATAATCGCATGTAACTCAGTCCAAAAGCCAAGGGTAGGCAATAAAATGATCTAGTTTAAAAACTGAATACCCAAATGAACAAGCAAAATGTCATTACCATGATTGTGCATGATAAGTAAATATAACTCAAAAGACAAATTTAAAGGTGCAGAAACAATTGAGTCACTGAAACAATTTCAAACTAATCCCTTAAATGAACTAACATAAATATTAACGCATAGGCTCAGTTTCATTGATGATATTTTCCTTGGATAGACTGTCAAAATTAAAATGCCTTGAGGTGGAACCTATTCTTATTCTCTTAATGTGTTTCAGTCAAGTTCATTACCTTGAAGTCTTTGCCTTGTCAGCATTAATGAGTGTGGACAGACAGACTATATAAAAGTCAGTGCTGTGTCCTGAGGGTGTTTTACTTTTCTTTACTAGGTCAGCATCAACTAGATGAGAAATACAGATGGTATATGCTCGTAAATTTTGAAAACTTTTCCTGTTATCTATGTTTCAAGGTCTGTGAAATCTATTTAGAGTTGGAGACAGGACTTCAAAGATTATTAATGATTCATTGGTCTAAGAACTGTGGCTTATATGCCTTTGAGTTTCATTCTGAGAGGGCTCTAACAGGTTGTTAGGGGACACCTGTGAATGTCAGTGTTGCCCACTTCCTATTTATTTAATATTGAAAGAATTTTCTATGTTTAATATTGGCAAGTCCCATCTTTCCTTGAGTACTTTTCATGGAATGTGTTCTTTGTGATGAAAGAATGATTTAGCTGCCAATATAACTCAATCTTCCAAAATGAAGCAGGTTGAGGTATATTATGTTAAGAATAGAAAAGTATATTTTTAAAAACAGGGTGAAAGACATTCAGAAAAGGGAATGTATAGTATGGAGGATACACTTACTTTTCTCTTAAAATTTTAAAAACTACATAAGTTGCACAGAGCGCTAAAACAGTTAACAATTTTCTCTCTTCCATCAAACATGCAGCCTCATTTGCTCACTGTTTTGCCCTAAAATTTCCATTATCTTCCATAAGATCCTGGGAATTTATAAGCACAATGCATGTATCCATATTTTAGGGATATACAGATTGAAAGCATCTGTAATTTAGAATTAAAGTTGTTAGAATGAATATACCTATAGAATAGAAACTGACTCTAGGATAAGTAGTCAGAACAGTCCCTTAAATTCAGCAGCTGGGAGTGGTGTAGGCTCTCCAGGTGAGTAAGTGTTCTGGAGAAACATCCAAAAAGTATGGAGACATTTTAGAAACCCTTGGCTTTCTGCTTCTACAGCAACTTCCTGGAATCTATTTTAAATAGTAAAGAGAGTTCTAGGTCCTCACTATAGTTAAACTCCAATTCTAATAGCTGGGAAAGGAAAAGATGTTACATAGTATATGCCAAGATATCAATACAAGGTCTCCTAAAATTCACATGCAACCACAGATTTCAGTGGTTGAGATACAAAATTAGAAGAAAAGTGAAGCAAACTGCATGTAGAAAAATAACAAACTTTCTAATGTGACCATTTCAAAATGCTTCAGAATATCCACATTAGAATTTCAACCTATGTGTGGGTACTCAGGGCATATGCACACATTTTAGTTTTCACATCATTAATAGATTTTCAATTGGTTTAATTTGAAATATCAGGGTTTGACAGAGGGCTCATTTAGGCAAATACTGCCTTAGGATGCTAACTACAATAAAGTTTCATCATTTTAAAGGGTATCTAGGGGGGAGCCTGGTGGGCTGCCGTCTATGTGGTCACACAGAGTCGGACACGACTGAAGTGACTTAGCAGCAGCAGCAACAGGAGTTCATTTTAAAGGGTACCTTCGGGAGTTGGTAATGGACAAGGAAGCCTGCTGTGCTGCAGTCTACGGGTCACAAAGAGTCGGACACAACTGAGTGAATGAACTGATCTGAACTGAGGAGTTCATTAAAGGGGACAAGTTCCTTTAAACTTTTTGGATTCAGATATATGTGCGATGTCACTGTTGCCATCTGAGTGAAACATCAGAGTATTTTATTTATTTATTTTTGGCTGTGCCATGTGGCATGTGGGATCTTAGTTACCCTATCAGAGAGTCTTAATCACTGGACTGCCAGGGAACTCCATTTTAAACTAAAAAAAAAATTTTTTTTCAGAGTATTTTCTTTGCATAGAGAGACAATGTTAAGTATATATACCTAAGTAAAATTTAATTCTTTTGAGATAGAGAGATTTCCACCATATCAACACCCTTGCTGAAAAAGTTGTTTCATGGCTAGTATTTTTACATTCCAAGTTTCAAGCTTAAAAAAAGAGAGATACTTTTAATATTCTCAAATGTAAAAACAAGTGATGTTCATAAATTTCTTTAGGGGCATAGGTTCATTGCCTATGTCTATGTATGTCTAAGGAAACATTGTACATTTGCTTTTGGCAGAATTCATTTAAGCAATGATGAAGAACTTTAAAAATAAGATGTATGAAGAATTGAAAAATGTGTTCAAGTATTTCAGAGATATGTTGAGACAACACATAGTTTATCATCGATTCAAACCCACTAGCTTATCCTCAGAGAACACAAACAACATATCTACCTTTAATCTATCTTTAGTACAAGAATATATTTCCATGATTTTGGTTCATAAACACTCAGTGAAGAAGGACATGTTTAAATTCGAGATGCAGAGTCCTCAAAATAAAGTACATAGCAGTATCTTTTGCTGTGGCATTTTCATTTAATGGCAACCCTCTTATCCCCCTAATTGTATTTTAAATTACCTACAAAGTAAGAAAATTTGATGTTTTAGTAGCAAAAAATGCCAAATATGCATTATTTTTAAATTTGGTTTTTTTAAAAGTACAATTAGGTAGACCAAAGATCAATAATATTGAAACACTTTAGCTTTAAATGGCAGCCCTTGCTTTTAGTTTAATAATAGTTAAAGATCAGAAAATAGTAGTGTCTGTTCAAAAGTTCTTATTTATCCCTCTTAAATCTGAGTTAGTTGTTTTCTTCATGATTAAACCTTTCTCTGTCAGTAATTTGGCTTGAGTTTCCATCTAAAGAAACTGACCAGTAATTAAACATTTTTAAAAAGGATTATAGAGCTTTTTAAATATAATATTGATGATGAAAATAATGCAAAAAATAGCAAAACTGGAAAAGAATCAGAGTCTGGTTCAATTTAATCCCAAAACTCTATCAAATATTTTCACTTAATTACACTGCACGAAATGAGTTGATACCCAATTGTAGTTGAAATAATTCCATGGGGTTGCTGATAAGTTTTAAGTAAAATTTTTATTTAAAATTATTCACAACTAGTGGATGTCTTATAGATTGAAATTATTAATTCAGAAATACAAAACAACCAATTCTCATTTATAGAAGTGATTTATTTATATAATTTAGAATTAAAATCTTCCTTCCTTATATTTAGGGCTAGGATATGGAACATATATAACTTTGATGGGAAGTCTGTTCTTATTTTTAAAAATCTCCCTAAATCTATTTTGGTTTTCATTAAATTCATTTTTACCAAAATGTAAATACTATAATCTCATTGAATTTTAAAGTCTCATTCTAAACTAAAATATAAAAGTCTTACTGAACTTTTTTCAACTATATCAAAACAATAAATATAATTACTTATGGATGATTAAGCAGCTATTAACAAAACAAAGAAACTGGCTTCAGTTTTTTCAGTTTTTGGCAACAAAGAAAAATACATAGCTATAACACTTTTTAAAAACAATTATGTTTTTAGTATAGCTACATTCATTCACAAATATATAAAGTTAAGAAAAGTAGAGTTTATGTATAATATGATTGCTTAGGCCATTAAAAACATTTCCAAAGAGGAAAATTTGATATTTTAAACAATTAAATTTAGTACATAAACAATAAAAGTTTTTTACTTTAATCTTCTGATTTTAATTTTCTATTACTTAAGTTGGTTCTATAGCATTTGTATGTACAATTTTCTATTATCATTGAGTGAATTTGTCACTTGACTATCTATTTTTCTATTTTGTAACTACAAGTATAAGAAAATATTTTAAAGCCTCAAGCTACATTTTAAAAATCTTCAATATTTCCTATTTTTTCTATTTAAAAGTTTTCTGTGCAAATTTTACTTTTGTGTTATTTAATACTGAATTGAAAAATCAGAGAATTTCAAAGCAGTTTTCACATGTACTATTATGTGACATCATATTACATACAAACACATTGACAATAATATGTCCACTTGTAAAATTTACTGTGACAGAACAGATAATCTTAATGAACTAGAATCCCAATAATACATATATTTTGTATTCATTAAAGGAATCATAACTGCCTCATGACTTTGCATAGCAAGTCATAATAACACCTTTCCATATGTCACTTGAGCACAATGGTCATCATTTGTATACCACACACACACACACACACACACACACTTATAGCAAAAACCTTCCCTCTGAGTTGACACACTGAGTTTGTACACTTACACACTCCCTAAGACTTAATCTTGCTGCTGATGAATATCCTCATGCCTAAGAATTTTATAGATAACCCAGTAGAAAATATTAAAAATCAAAAAGGCTAATGGGAAGCAGGCTCGGGAGATGGTGTCAATCTTCTTGGCCCGGTCGATAAAGACCTTCCTCATCTCATCTGGGCTCTTCGGCATTACTTGGACAGGATGGTTGGGGCCCTTTGGGGTCACACCTTCTTTGGTTTGCAGACACGGCCCCATTCCATAAGCTGTGAAGCTGAACCGGCTTTCCCTTATCTCATCATCCTGTCATAAGAAAAATAGGAGCACTGAAGTCATAGAATAAGGCAAGGCATGTATAACAAGTGCTTCAGAACCATTACTGAGGCTTTATAGTGATAAGTGGTAACATTATTATAATGAAAAGATAAAGCATATCAAGGTGAGTTGACTTTTGTTCCTATTCAAGTTTTAATGATTTATACTGCTGTATATTCAATAAAACTCTTAAATCTATTCAATAAAACTCTCAAGTGTTATGTTTTAATGGAAAAACTAAATATTCTGGTATTCTCCACATATTGCCAGACCATCTAAATAAACTGGGCAAGAAAAAATTCTATGTGGCTAATAAGTTATCCAACATCTGTTGGGTCATTGAAAAAGCAAGAGAGTTCCAGAAAAACATCTACTTCTGCTTTATTGACTATGCCAAAGTCTTTGACTGTGTGGATCACAACAAACTGTGGAAAATTCTGAAAGAGATGGGAATACCAGACCACCTGGCCTGCCTAAGAAATCTGNTGAATATTCATTGGAAGGACTGATGCTGAAGCTGAAACTCCAATACTTTGGCCACCTGACGTGAAGAACGGACTCATTTGAAAAGACCCTGACACTTGGAAAGATTGAAGGCGGGATGAGAAGGGGACAACAGAGGATCCAATGGTTGGATGGCATCACCAATTCAATGAACATGAATTTGAGTATGTTCCGGGAATTGTTGATGGACAGAGAAGCCTGGTGTGCTGCAGTCTATGGGATCACAAAGAGTCAGACACGACTGAGCCACTGACCTGAACAAAAGATGTATAAGTAATTGACTTTTGAGTAAATAAGTCTGAAATGAAAGCTGATGACCCTAAGTACATGTAACTGTTGTAATCTTACAAAAAAACTGGAAACTGATTTCCTAGTAGTCTTTATAAAGGATGTTCATTTATACTGCCAATAGTTTTCACTTATGTGGTATTGTTAAGAGTAAATAACTGTTTTCTTTGGTTTTCCTTTTTCTTTATGGAGAAATAATTGACATAGAACTGTATAAATTTAAGGTGTACTGTGTGATGGTTTGACTTACATATATTGTGAAATGATTACCACAGTAGGTTTAGTGAACATCCATCATGTCATATAGACTAAAAGAGAGAAAAAAATTATCTTTGTGGTGAGAACTCTCAGGGTCTATTCTGTTAAAAACTTTCCTATATGTCATATGTTACAGCAGTGTTAACTACAGTTGTGTTGTACATTATGTCCCTGGGGCTTAGATATTTAAAACTGGAAGTCTGTACCTTCTAACCCTCTTCCTCCACTGACCATCTGTTTTAGAGAACTGAGTATTTTCAAACCTTCAGAGAGCTCCCCACATAGACTCTTATCTCAAAACAGAGAAAATCCTCTTCAGATTTAACATATGTCATGAACAACTATATGTTTCTCATCTGTGTCTTTCCAGTGAACTTGAATAAGGGGTTAATGCCAGGCCTGGCTGCTGAGGACTGCAGAGAAACACTAGTTCTTCAACATCATTTCCTTGGAAACAATGGCCTTAAGGTAACAGGAATGAGGAGTCTGTGCCCTGTGCTGTGGCTCCTGCCCTGGGGGAGCTGTGTGGTGGCCCAAAGAGTTTGGGGCCAAAAATGCTCTTGAGTAGCTGCCCTCACCCCCACTCCCAAGATGGAGATGCTGTGTCTGGTATGTTGCCTGCTTTGTCTGCTCCTAGAGGACTGAGTAAACATAATATCAGGTTAAAGTCTATTGTGTCTGGAGGGTCTGACTGACAGTTTGAATCCAAAACCTCAGTGGTGGTGAAGGAAGGTGACCTGGCTTTCAGATCCTTTCAGCCTCAATGTGGCCCAAGTTTCTGGGAAGGAGTTCTGATGAGAACTTGACCCTGATCAAATCATACTTTTGGGAGACGGATGACACAGCTGTATGCCCTGTTGAATTGGCAGGAAGGTGATCATTGAGAGAAAACCAATGGGAAACTAGATTATAAAACAAGGGAAAGTGGCTCAAGATACAATTGATAATCTCTGTGAAACTTGGCTTCCCAGGTGGCTCTAGTGGTAAACAATCTGACTGCAATGCAGGAGGCATAAGAGATGTGGGTTCCATCCCTGGGTCAGGAAGATTCCCTGGAGGAGGGTATGCCAATCCACTCTAGTATTCTTGCTGGGAAATCCCATGGATAGAGAAGCCTGGCAGGCTACAGTCCACAGGAGTCTCAAAGTTCATCACAGCACTCTTTATAATAGCCAGGACATGGAAGCAATCTAGATATCCATCAGCAGATGAATGAATAAGAAAGCTGTGATACATATACACAATGGAGTATTACTCAGCCATTAAAAGTAATGCATTTGAATCAGTTCTAATGAGATGAAACTGGAGCCGATTATACAGAGTGAAGCAAGCCAGAAAGAAAAACACCAATACAGTATACTAACGCATATATATGGAATTTAGAAAGATGGTAATGATAACCCTGTATGCGAGACAGCAAAAGAGACACAGATGTATAGAACAGTCTTTTGAACTCTGTGGGAGCAGGCGAGGGTAGGATGATTTGGGAGAATGGCATTGAAACATGTATAATATCATATATGAAACGAATCGCCAGTCCAGGTCCGATGCATGATACTGGATGCTTGGGGCTGGTGCACTGAGATGACCCAGAGGGATTGTATGGGAAGGGAAGTGGGAAGGGGGTTCAGGATGGGAAACACGTGTATACCTGTGATGGATTCATGTTGATGTATGGCAAAACCAATACAATATTGTAAAGTAATTAACCTCCAATTAAAATAAATTTTAAAAAAAGAAATAAGAGTCAGAAATGCTTAGTGACTAAACAAAAATTAATAATAGAAGGAAAATAAATTAGATTCCTCAAGCCTTATCCTCTGACCTACACTCTGGTAGACATGGTGATTCAGGGAATCCCCTAGGTCTGGGTTCGCAGGTAGCTCTCCTTTGGGCAAAGAAGGAGGGTATGTATGATTTGTGGAGAGGTTTACCCTAGCAGCTGACATGCTGGGTTTCACTGATGGAAAAAAAAAACAAAACTGGGCCATTCAGAAGAAAGAGCTTGGCCAGAGGAGAATCTATCTATCAGCTCTCATGAGGTGATTCTTAAAACTCAGACTGAAAAGAACAAAAATTGACAGGATTCCTATGAAAGGTTTCTTGGCAGGTTGTCACCAGTCGGGAGGAAGGAAATGGTTTCAAGTTCCTGCAGCTGCTTCCCTTAAGGAACCCCATTCAATCTGCTGTTTCCATCTCAGAAGTTAGTCCAGTGATGCCAACAGGAATGCAAACAAAAGGGGCTGACAGTGTGGCTGAATTGACTCCATCTGCAAAGACAGAAAGAAGTCCGAAGGCCAAGTTCTCCTTGCCCAGTTCTGAGTGGGGTCCCAGGCTGTGCCATGGTTAACATAGAATAGCCGTGGGTGGTAAATACAGCTCTTTGGGACTGTGGAAGCCGGTGTACCATGTACAGTCAGACTGTTGAAAAATGAGATGATATTAAGAATAATATTAATAAGCTGGTGGGGCACAGTGATGCTGGGTTCGTAGGCATCATGGTCATAGTAGAATGACCATGATGACATGCAGATAGGAAAATAAGGGACTAAGATATGTCCACTGGGCTTCCCTTGTAGCTCATGGACAGAGGAGACTGGCAGCCTACAGTCGATGGGGTCGCAGGAGCCGGACACAATTTAGCGACTAAACCACCACCAAGATATATCCCTGATAGCTCAGTTGGTAAAGAATCCTTCTGCAATGCAGGAGACCCTGGTTTGATTCCTGGGTTGGGAAGCTCCTCTGGGAAAAGGGAAAGGCTATCCACTCTAGTATTCTGGCCTGGAGAATTCCAAGGATTGTATAGTCCATGGGGTTGCAAATAGTTGGACATGACTGAGCAACTTTCACTTTCCCTTTCAAGATACATTGGGTAGGTGGCATCAGCCAAAGACTAAATGTATTAATATAATTGGAAAGGATGTGACCACGGATGAAGGACTTGGCCATTTTCTGTCTCGAGCCTAATCTTGGGCTATCGTTCCTTGTGCCTGCTGCGTGCAGTCATATCCAACTCTTTGATGGCTGAACACTTGAGTTCACTAAGGAAATCCCCCAACAGCCTCTACCAGGATGGACATGGCAAAAACTGTTTAAGAGTTTCATTATAGGAATTCCAGGGTAGAATTAATTAGGTGATAGAGTCCCCATTTAGTTGCTGGCTCAGAAGGGAACTATGTGCCAAGGCGGATGTCTTAGATTGGCCTTTGACATAGTCATGGTGGTGTCCAAACCATGAGGCAATGGATGTAACATGTCCCTCTGTTGCCCACTGAAGGCACTGATGTGTCAGAGCTTGTCCAGAATATTAACAAGATTAAAAAAAAAAATTGCTCGGGATTGCTTTTGGTTTGAATTTCCCGAGGACAAGCGCTAACACAAAGCTGACAGATGGAATGCCACTAGGGTCTTTGCCCAGGGCTCTTGGAGGAGTCAACTGACTACAGAAAAAATAGGGCTTCCCTGGTGGCTCAGATGGTAAAGAATCTGTTTGTAGTGTGGGAGATCTGGATTCAATCGCTGAATTGGGAAGATCTCCTGGAGAAGGGAATGACTACCCACTCCAGTATTTTTGCCAGAAGAACTCCATAAACAGAGGAGTCTCACAGACTACAGTCCATGGAGTCACAAAGAGTTGGACACAACTGAGTGACTTTGAGACAGAGAGTCTATATTGGGCTTTGTTTACACTATAACAAAAGCCACAGCTGAAAATACTATTTGTGGCTTGAAACAGGTACTTTCATATCAGTCTGGGCCCCTGGAATAGATCTCTTTGGATAAAGGAACACATTTACAAATGATCAGTGTGTAAAATGGCCCAAGAGCACAACATAGTAAGAGTATATCAAATTCTATCAGCTCACAGAGCAGTGGTTGAAACAGAAATTAAGACCTTATTTTATTACTAGGGACTTCCCTGGTAGTCCAGAGGATAAGACCCAGATCATAAACAATAGAAGCTATATTGAAACAAATTCAATAAAGACTTTAAAAATGGCCCACACAAAAAAATAAAAATCTAAAAAAAGAAAGAAAGAAACACCATTATCACTAAACACAGGATGGTCAGGACACGAACAGTTGCCTGGTTGGGTCACTGGATGAGTATGCAGACCATGCAGTGACAGTAAGAAGCAAATGCCTTTAGAAAGGTTTCTGGTTTCTGGTAGTGGTCGTATGTGTGTTTGGCAGTGGGGGTCGGGGGATAGGAAGGCTATTACTTAACTCTGTCCCACTTCACAGGTTTCCCCTTTCTATCCTTTTATAACACCTGATATCGTGGTTTTGGGTCCACAACTGTATTTTCCAGTTGAACAGCTCATTTCTACTCATCATGCTATATGTATTTAGACTAGAAAACCATTCATGCTCTCTGTGGAAGAGGGATCTAAATGTCCTATGTGCTTGAGTAGCTGGAAGGCCTCCCACTTAGATGAAGACACTTTATCTGCTGTCTCTCTTGCTTCTTATCCTACTGAAAAGCTGAGCAAGTGGCAAATGAGATCAAAGCTTATTTCTGTCTTGAAAGTACAAATGCCTCCTCAAACTGTAATCAGAGCTATGGAGCTGCACTGACAAAGCTACTTTACTTTAGATATTGATTTTAATAGAAAATGATTCCTTTGAAAAATTGAAACTTCAACATCATCATGCAGCATTGGCCTGGCATGAAAGCTGGCCACAATTTGTAAAATGACCATATTCTATGTGCATGCAATAATGACAGTCCAGGCCAGGACAAGACTTCTCACACTGAGGTCCACGCAACAGCTGTCTCAGAATCATTTGGAGTGCACAGATTTGCACTAATTAACATTTAGGTTGTCTCTGTCGTCTGCATTTCCAAATTCTCCAGGTGATCATAATGCTCAAATATGTAGAAACAAAAATTCCCAAAAGAAACAATGCAGCTATCCTAGTTAGCTGGAATTCATGGTAATGTAACATTTTTTGAATTCCTCTAATCACTGCAGATGGTGACTGCAGCCATGAAATTAAAAGACGCTTACTCCTTGGAAGAAAAGTTATGACCAACCTAGATAGCATATTCAAAAGCAGAGATATTACTTTGCCAACTAAGGTCCGTCTAGTCAAGGCTATGGTTTTTCCAGTAGTCATGTATGGATGTGAGAGTTGGACTGTGAAGAAGGCTGAGTGCCGAAGAATTGATGCTTTTAAACTGTGGTGTTGGAGAAGACTCTTGAGAGTCCCTTGGACTGCAAGGAGATCCAAGCAGTCCATTCTGAAGGACATCAGCCCTGGGATTTCTTTGGAAGAAATGATGCTAAAGCTGAAGCTCCAGTACTTTGGCCACCTCATGCGAAGAGTTGACTCATTGGAAAAGACTCTGATGCTGGGAGGGATTGGGNCCTCCCACTTAGATGAAGACACTTTATCTGCTGTCTCTCTTGCTTCTTATCCTACTGAAAAGCTGAGCAAGTGGCAAATGAGATCAAAGCTTATTTCTGTCTTGAAAGTACAAATGCCTCCTCAAACCTGTAATCAGAGCTATGGAGCTGCACTGACAAAGCTACTTTACTTTAGATATTGATTTTAATAGAAAATGATTCCTTTGAAAAATTGAAACTTCAACATCATCATGCAGCATTGGCCTGGCATGAAAGCTGGCCACAATTTGTAAAATGACCATATTCTATGTGCATGCAATAATGACAGTCCAGGCCAGGACAAGACTTCTCACACTGAGGTCCACGCAACAGCTGTCTCAGAATCATTTGGAGTGCACAGATTTGCACTCATTAACATTTAGGTTGTCTCTGTCGTCTGCATTTCCAAATTCTCCAGGTGATCATAATGCTCAAATATGTAGAAACAAAAATTCCCAAAAGACACAATGCAGCTATCCTAGTTAGCTGGAATTCATGGTAATGTAACATTTTTTGAATTCCTCTAATCACTGCAGATGGTGACTGCAGCCATGAAATTAAAAGACGCTTACTCCTTGGAAGAAAAGTTATGACCAACCTAGATAGCATATTCAAAAGCAGAGATATTACTTTGCCAACTAAGGTCCGTCTAGTCAAGGCTATGGTTTTTCCAGTAGTCATGTATGGATGTGAGAGTTGGACTGTGAAGAAGGCTGAGTGCCGAAGAATTGATGCTTTTAAACTGTGGTGTTGGAGAAGACTCTTGAGAGTCCCTTGGACTGCAAGGAGATCCAAGCAGTCCATTCTGAAGGACATCAGCCCTGGGATTTCTTTGGAAGAAATGATGCTAAAGCTGAAGCTCCAGTACTTTGGCCACCTCATGCGAAGAGTTGACTCATTGGAAAAGACTCTGATGCTGGGAGGGATTGGGGGCAGGAGGAGAAGGGGACGACCGAGGATGAGATGGCTGGATGGCATCACTGACTCGATGGACGTGAGTCTGAGTGAACTCCGGGAGTTGGTGATGGACAGGGAGGCCTGGCGTGCTGCAATTCATGGGGTTGCAAAGAGTCGGACACGACTGAGCAACTGAACTGAACTGAATGACATTTGGGCTAGTACTGAGGTATTATTTTATTTTTTAACAATTCCTGTTTTTAAGTAAGGCTGTGTCTAGGAGAGGCTGTATGTGAGCCTATTTATGTGAACTATATCTTTATTCATTTTTAAATTTATGATGGACCAAAGAATACTTTAGGAATAGAATTTTGACAGTTACATTTTATAATGTGATTTGGTGCTGTATTGTTTTCAAAAGCATCTGGGATATGATTTCACTAACAAATATATCACCAGTGGCTTTTCTATTAATTTTGGAGGTGAAGAAATAGAAATCTTCCATTCCAGTAAAAATATTTCCCTTGTTAAAACCTGTCATTCAAACACATATGGGGGGGTTCCCAGGTGGCACAGTGGCAAAGAACCCGCCTGTCAATGCAAGAGACGCAGGTTTGATTTCTGGGGCAAGAAGGTCCCCTGGAGTAGAAATGGCAACCCATTCCAGTATTCCTGCCTGGAAAATTCCATGGACAGAAGAGCCTGGTGGGCTACAGTTGATGAGGCTGCAGAAAGTCAGACATGACTGAGCGACTAAGCACATAACTAAAAAGTGCATTAAGTTATTTTATGACAACTAATTTTTCTGCTTTGTAAAACTCAGTCAAAAGATTATCCTGTGTTTATGCATGTTTACAAGTGCAGTGATACTCTTTATTCCAATTAGCACTCAAATATTTTTTTGAGATAATTCAATTTTCTGGAGTTACCTTCAGCTTGGCTTTCTAATAGAGTGAAGGCCACAAAAGCAAGGTTTACACAAGCATCTAAAACTTTTGACTCACTATAGGTTAGCTAGTGTTTAAAGTTCATGAAATTAAGCCTATTTACAACTCAAAATATAGACAATAATAAAGATTGAATAGAATGAATTAAAAATGAACTAAAGAACATGGCTGATTCAAAAAGTAAAATTGAAGAAACAGCTTAGTTTATCCACAAGTCAATCGTCTCAATATAGTTCAAGCAAGTTAAAGGCTGGGCAATAAAAAATATAAAAAGTCATTTTGTTGGTGTATAATTTTTTCTACAGAAGGACCTGTTTTCAATAAATATGGAAATGAGAAAAAAGTTTCGGTAATTAAGCAACAATACCATACTGTGAAACATTCTCAGGGCTTTTCCACTTTATTTAAAGAATTATGCCAAAGACTGATTCATGTAACATGCATATTACAACTAGAATTATTACAGAAAGAAAATTCATGGGCAGATATAGTAATCGAATTGAATTTCTTCATCTTTATCATCAAACATGATATACTATCCTATATATGAGAAAAGAATTAATTTCCTATCTTCTTCTTGGTTTTAAAATAGCAACAAAAAATCTTATTTGTTTGCTGGCATGGTGAAAGCATGAAGATTGCTAGTGAGTAGTTACAAATCACTAATCATATAAGACAGCCTGAATGATGATTAATTATGACAATTGCTGTGAGATACAGCAGCATTAAATATGTTATTTTCATCTTGATGTTTTCCCTCTAGTGGATACCTTTGAGATGTTCTTTATACAATGAAGATGCTAAGTAAATTATCCTAAAGGTTGTTTTGTTTAAATAACTTTCTGTAACTTTTAATTGTCAAATAGGAAAATGACAGAAGGAAAAGTAAATTGATATTAATTCACATGTATATGATTTCAAAGTATGTAGATTTTTTTAAAATGTTTTTTAAATTTTTTTGAAAATTGCTAATTAACAAAACAATGGCTTGTTTTTGTTGAGAGAAATAAGCATCACTTAGGAAATTTTAAGGCAAGGTGAAGTATGTGAATGAATTAAAAGTTGTTCTCTAGAATAAGTATCAGCCTAAAACAAAAATCCTGCTTAATACATCTGTGTACATTTCTGTATCACCCCCCCAAATATGGAAGGCTTAAAAAAATACAACTATGTATAATGTTACAAATACTTTAATCTTACAAGTCAATTGTCAATATAAAATTCCTTGAAATTTAGCTTCCAGGAGAACCTTGCATTTATTATAGATGACATATGAATTAGCTGAGCTTTCCAGGTGGCTCAGACAGTAAAGAATTAGCCTGCAGTGTAGGAGACCCAGGTTCAGTCCCTGGGTCGGAAAGATACCCTGCAGAAGGGGATGGCTACCCACTTCAGTATTCTTGCACGGAGAATCCCACGGATAGAGGAACCTGGTGGGCTACAGTCCATGGGGTCACAAAGAGTCAGATACAAATGAGCGACTAACACTTCCACTTTCATGAAGTAGTTATAAATTAGCCAAACTTATGCTTGGTGTATTGAATTTAGATTCAGAAATGGTTTGGAGATTATGGAATGGTAAAATGTAAGCTTAAAAGGATGAATATTTTAGGTGAAACTTTATGAAAATATGATATGTACACATATATAGGGGAATTGAAAAGTTGAAATAATATTTTTTTAAAATCTGCATATCTGTTTCTAACTTAATGTTCTAGATTCTTTCAGTGCCAACTTATCATCATAGGGTGACATAAGATAATATTTTACAGTACATAGCATATATAAAAAGCAGTGTGCCTATTTTATTTAACTGTGTGATGGAAGTCACTATACAGCATGTGAACTTAAGTAGAGACTAGATTATTGTATAGAATATTATTTTCCTAAACAGATATTTCAGAGGGGATAGAGCTCTAAGAAACAATTGTATTTAACATACACTCAGAATACTTGTTGCAGGAAATAATCAAATTTTTATAATTTTTCTTTTACATAAGAAGAAATTTCTAACCCCTATGCATCAGTCATTCAAGTAGAATTTAGTTTGAAATTGTTGAAAAACTACTTTTTTTAAGTATATATCAAATACTTACCTATTGAAAGAATATCTTCTATTTTAGAATATAGCATAAACTGACCTCCAATGGAAACTTTATAAAATAATTCCATGTATACAAGTACTACATTGCTTCCAACCATGAAGCCTCATCCCTTCAACTGAAATAGTATACATATATATTTATAATTGGGGCTTCCCTGGTGGCTCAGTGGTTAAGAATCTGACTGCAATGCAAGAGATCCAGGTTCGATCCCTCAGTCAGGAAGATTCCCTGGAGAAGGGAACGGCAATCCACTCCGGCATGCTTGCCTGGAAAATTCCATGGACAGAGGAGATTGGTGGGATACAGTCCATGGGGTCACAAGGAATCGGACACAACTGAGCAACTAACACTTTTTTCACATTTTTCATATTTATACCTGTCCTAAATTTATATTTAATATTTATATTCTAGAAAAGAAAACAAGCAAAAATATACACTTAGCAATTAGTTTTTGAATCTAGAATTTGTGGTCCATTCTTATTTCATTTGCATATACAAGTAACAATTAATATACAAGAATAAGTAGGAAGATATACCAGAACACCACGTTTATGTATTTTCGCTCAGCAAACTTTCATTATTACACTGCAAAGCAAAAGCTGTATGAAATGCATTAAAGCAATCCCATATCATCCATATTTCTCAACAAGTTACATATGTTCAGAAATATTTCAGCATGTGTTTAAGCCCTCCAGGACTAAAGTAATGATATCATACATGGGAAGAGCAACTTCTAAGCAAAATACTTTTGTATCATGCATACACCCACACACACACAGCACTAGGGATAAGCATTTATGGCAAGGTGCAGTGGTGTGTGATTGGCACACGGCAGGCTAGAACAGTGTGGGGTGGGGAAATTTGGATACAAGTGCGAACATGTATTCTTTCACAGTATACAAAAAGGATCCCTTGTACCCCATAGGGGAAAAGGTAAGGCGTAAAAGATCGCATGCAGTGCCTAGGCCAAATGCTAAACCAAGTTAAAACTTTCCCTGGAATAATATGTTTATCAGTGTAAAGCCCTTTGTTATGTGAAGTTTTCTGTAATGGGGCAATTTTATTTACTGCTTCTTCTGCTGAATTAAAATACTATGAAAAACATGCAAATCAGTACTCATGAAAAGAATGGATATTCGGTTAATTTTTAGACATATTGATTATGTTAATTTAATGATTTAGATTGCTTAGACTGTCACTAAGCAAAGTACATACTTTTTTTTAATGATGAATTCATTTGGCCCTGAGGACTATTAGGTTGAGAAAAATTGTTTTCAAAAAGTGAAAATGATCAACCTTAATTATCATCAACCTGAATGATAATTAGAATGTTATAAAAATAAATGTGATGCATATATTTCTAATCAAATGTATTTGCATTTATTGTATTTGTAAAATGTATTTGCATTTTCTTAAATAATATAGTTAGTAAACCATATTGTTTATTTTTTTTTAAATAAGTATTTATTGACTCTTAGCAAAGGAAATCTGTATTTTCATCAGAGTTATTTTTGTACTGTTTTGGCAGGCAATATCTAATTGAATATATATTTCATACTAACATTCCTTATATACTGTTTAGTTACTGAAAATTTAAATATATACCTCTCCCAAAGAGGCAACTATGTGTTATTATGAAAATTCAAGGCAATGAATTTTCAAAGAAAATTAGTTAGGATAATCACATAAAACTAAATAGATTATGTGAATTTTCCCCGCAGGGATGAAAATTGAAGAGGTAGGTAGTTATAGTGGGAACAATGAAATTTTAGTAGAAAAGAAAAATAGTTGAGGAAGTATTATAAGACAGGAATATAATTAATAACTGCTTTAAAATAATCTTTGGTCTAGATTCTTGTTATGAAATCAAGATCACTTTACTCTTCATCTAACAGTATGTCTGTTGTGTATTCACCCAGTTATGTCTATTCTTAACTGAGATTTGTGGTGAAAATCATCTGGAGAGGTATTTTTAAATACACTTTATTCCAGAAATTTTAATTTAGTAGACTGAACTGTTTGGATATGATTTCCCAAGCTAAATTCTCGGCTTTGGGTATATTTAAAATTTAATTAGAGTGATATATTATGGATCTCCAAGTCAAATTACTAATACGCTCTACTGTAGATTACATTTCTAAACACTTAGCCATTCTAATTGGAGGTGTGCCCTTGTTATCTATTTTAAATCAAACATTTCCAAGGATGCTGAAATCAAAACCAAAATCATTCATTTACTCTAAAGAATCTCAACATATATTAACATTAAAAGTAGTTTCTAAAGATACTTATGTTGGATAAAGCATTTTATTGTTTACTTATTTTTAGGTCTCTATCTTCTGGCAAGAGGAGCTGTTTTCAGAACTTATTTGTACAAATAAATGTCCCATCTATTTTGCAACTACTTTTGTCAAAGTATATGATTATTTTCTCTAAAGAGAATAATATAAGATACATGTGATATTTCTGTTTAATATATATTTTTAAATTAATTTAACCAAACAAATAACTCAGTTCATAGAATGAAAGATAACATTTCAAATTTTTTTTACTGAGTGAAGAGAGACAAAGGGAATTGTTTGAAAAAGAGAATATCCTTAGCTGAAGGGTATGGTGGTTGTTCAGCTTTAAGTGTGCAGGGGTCTGTGTTTCCCCACCCAACACTGCTTGAGTGCAGAGGATGCTGTCTGCTTTTTTTTTTTTTTTTAACTGATGATCGCATTCTTCTACTTAGAGTTAAGAAAATGAATTTACCGTGTCTGAGAAACGGTAAAACTTCTCCAATGCAAAAGCTTCTGTCTGTGGGAAGGTAAAGTGGACCAACAGGGATTGAGAAACCAGAGAATCAAGTCATAGATGGTTAAAATATAATTGCACAATTGGCTTTCATTGCACAGATCATCTTAACAAGCGTATGTATCAATTAATAGTTTCTCACATACACAAGCTATCCAGCCCTAGAGTATGAACTAAAAAAAAAAATGAATTTCTGCACTATATCTTAATTACAATATATGTTCACTGAATATTTCAAATGGTGATTAGAAATATAATCAGATGTTACTATTTGTGCACTTTGACACTTTTCTAGAGTGCCAATCACTAGAAAAATTAATCTTCCTGTCTTTCTGTGAGTTAAATAATAAAGGGTGTCAAATATCTTTATCCCAATACACTTATAGGTGGTAAACCTGAATAAAGAGTTGCTGTGGTACGGATGTTTTTAAGGAGAAACCAGAAATGAATGTCTAAGTTTGTAGAGCATTGGTGGGTGCAGAAAAGTTCTGAGCTCTCATCTCCCCTTGGAACACCACCTGTGTACGACTCCTCATTTCTGGTGTTGGCAGCATGTGGCTGATACATCTTACACTGAAGGAAGGAGAAGAAAGCCGGAAAAATGTAAAATAAATGTGAAAAAGTGAATCAAAATGAGAGGGGAAATAAGTATTGCTTTACTTTTGATTTTTGATGTTGGAAGGAAAACCTGTCTTAATCAGTCATTCAGCGGGGAAAAAAATGACCACATCTTCACTCCTGGGATACAAAATGCTCTGTCTTATCACAATGTTTCAGCCTGTGCCAGGTATCATGAGAAAAAGGAGCAAATGAGAAGTAAGGGAGGCTAGAAAGAAGTGGAAGGGTAAAGGGGAGGCAGAGTGAGACAAGTGTAAGGAGACCTGCAGACTAGAAGAGGCTGGGGGCAGAAGATAAAGTTAATCTCTCCATGAGAATATATGTTAATGTATAAATGATGTGCTTTAATGTTTATAAAAAATTGGTCAAATACAAGCTCTGGCATTGTTTTTCTGTCAGCCGTCTTACCCAGAGTATTGCAATGCTGAAATTTCTCCCATGCTACAGTGAATCGGGATGTGAGCAGGTGATGATTCTGAGGAGTCAGTTAGACACTACTGAATAAATTATTGCTTCAGATGTTTAAATTGAGTAGACTCAGCACTGAGAGATCATGGCTTAGAGTTTTTTAAAACATTTTATAAATATATAAATTACAGTCAGTCCTTCAGAAACCATAAGAAATTCCTTAAAAATTAAATTTTAAAAAATGCATGCTATATATAAACCAGACTATTCAGTTTACGATTTGAGAATGTTTCAACTTAAATATCTCAGTATATTGGATTCTGGTCACAGTTTTCCCTGTAATATATGACTTTGCCATTTCTCTATAGCTTGAGAACATTTGCTTTTTAAAAATGTCAGCTGGCACATTCACATTAAACGTAAACTCAAAGATAGGTTGGCTGATAGAAACTCTTTCAGAAAAGGAAACAGGTTGATTGAAATTATGTGCATATAAAGAGAGATGACATTATAAGTCTTATTAGAAGGGAACAACCTCAGCCTGTACATCCAAATCCAATTAGAAGATTACTTCAACAGTGTCCTGTGGTCTCCCAGGGATGTTCCTGATTTATCAGGTGACAGCAAGGCAAAAATACACCTTACTGTGTCTCCAATGAGGATCCAGAAGAAAAGTCTCAAAAACACAAAAATACATATAAAAAAGAGACCACATAGCTTTATGTGAACATCAGAGTATTATAAAATAAATAGATAATATTTGATTTAAAAAATTCAAGGAATGAGTTCAAAAAAAAGAAAAAATTAATAGCAATAGTTGATGACTTGTGTCAAGTAAAGCCATCAGAAACANAGGATCCAGAAGAAAAGTCTCAAAAACACAAAAATACATATAAAAAAGAGACCACATAGCTTTATGTGAGCATCAGAGTATTATAAAATAAATAGATAATATTTGATTTAAAAAATTCAAGGAATGAGTTCAAAAAAAGAAAAAATTAATAGCAATAGTTGATGACTTGTGTCAAGTAAAGCCATCAGAAACATTACAGTGTTGCAAATAAGAAATGATAGATTTTATTAGTTGAAGCAAAAAATGATGTTGTTTCAAGACAGATATTAGAAAGAAATTGATAAAGCTCTCATGTCACCAGATCTGCTGTGTAAAGTATCGTAAAGCAGCTAGATGTTACTATTTTCTCCCTGAAGCAATTTTTGACAACGTAAGTTTCAGTTGGACAAAATCAAAGGACAGTCATCTCTGAGTTTCTGTCTCCATTTTCTTTTTGTACATCCCTATTAAACATAACAAATTCACTTTCCAGGGAGAATTGTATCCCAAGGAACTTCATGCATTTAATCACTGACCTTACTCCTTCTCTTTCGTCGAAATCTCAGAAGTTCTTTGTGTTGTCTTGATACAAAATTTACCGCTGCATATTCCAGAAGTGCTGAAAACACGAAAAGGAGGCACACTGCCATCCAAATATCAATAGCTTTGACATATGACACCTAACCGGGAAAGAGAGAGTGAGAAAAGTGACTTGTTACTTCCATGGAGAACAAAAATGGACATCTGTTCCTAAATTATACCATTTGTATACTAGTAATTTTTTACTTAAAATTTTTGCAAGTTTTAGGTATTAGTCGTACATTAAAATGTGTATTTCTTGCTAACAATTTTTTTTTTTCAAATGAAGCACTAGACCAAACGTATGATGAAAGAAAATAAGATGAAATGTAATTTTATCTTCAGGGTCAGACTTGAAAAGTATGCGGTAACATTGAGAGAGACCTGTAGAGTAGCAGAATGCTGGAGAAAGTCTGAAGTAATATTGAGATATAGAAAATACTATTGAACTTGTAGCTTCATATTTTCTTGATTAAAATTTATTTTTCACTTTGAAATAATTTTAACCTTATAGACATGTTGGTGGAACAATTGGGAGTAAAAAGAACTCCCAAGTTCAACAGTTGTTAATGTTTACTTACATTTCTCTCCCCTCCCTTAATCTTGATCTCTTATGTTTTTCTCTCTGAATTATTTGACTATAATATGCAGACATGATGCCCTAACACTTACGTGTTTTTCTAAAAGGACACTCTCCTACACACACTCAGTTGACCCTTCAGGGCTCAGGATAAATTTTGCCAAAATCTGATGCAGAATCCTATGACGTCTGTGCTTACCTGAACACACTGCACTGTAATTGCTTATTTCTTGTTTTCTTTTTGTTTAGAGTGTGAACTCTTTGAGGACAGATGGCATTCATTTTGTTCACCACCACAGGAGTCTCTGACCGATGTGTGCATATTTGCTGACTGAATGAGCAGATAAATGAAGGTGCAAAATGTTAAAACACCAGAGAGGAGGGAGCCATAATGATTCATGTGGAAATTCACTATCTCGAGTGATGCTCTGTTAATACCTTGAACTGAACTGATTTTCTTTTAAAAAGAAGTGTCAACTTACACCACTTCCAATGGTGTCAACTTACATGTGAGATGTGCCAACACGCGGGCCCTCGGCATCTCCTCCTATATCTTAAGTGTGATTTCTGCTGATCAGAAAGAACCCTACCAAGCAGAGAGATGTATGCCCTCAGTTTTTTCCATGGTTGTGCTAATTGTCCATATGTTTGTAAAGTATAGATTTAAATCTCATGAGTTCTGCAATTGTGTCAGAAATTTCTGGCTGCTCTCGTATGCATACGATCCCAGAAGATGTAATATAGTTTTCACAGGCACCATCTCAAGCTATACCATTCCTTGGAAAAATAGGACTCATAAAGTGTGTGTGCATTTTTTTTTTCAACAACCTGGATCTATAATGACATGAACCAAGAGATCAAATAAGAAATTTGGTTTTCAAATGAACCTGACAACTGTTTTCCTATGACAATATAACTATGCAAACATCATCTATGCAGCCCACGTTCTGCTTCTTGTGATCAATACTTGATTGTTGAGACTGACAAGTCAACTCTCCTCATCCTCTTCTCTGACTCCCATCAACTTCAATTCTCTCTCTTTTCCATCCTCACTGACCCTCCAAGGCCAGCAAGCATAGGCCCTGGAAGGTTTGGGACTCTAGCACTAGTAACTTTAAAATAACACAGCAGTAGGACTTCACTGGTGGTTAAGTGGTTAAGATTCTGTCTTTCCAATGCAGGGGGCATGGGTTTGATCCTTGGTCAGGGAACTAAGATCCTATATGCCATAAAGTGTGGCCAAGAAATAAAAATAAACAAACAATTTTAATAATTCTGTTTAAAAAAATAAATAAAATAAAACAGCAGTTTCCTCACCAACACACTGACAACACATTCGTGACATACGACACTCATCGCCTGTGATTCTGGTACCACCTTGTTCCCATCCACTCCTGCCCCTGTGCTTTGTGGTAGCCTCATTCTAATCCAGCCAACCCCCTGGACCACTTTGCCACGTCCCCATCGTTCACTGTGCTATTGGAAACTTGACCTTCTTTTAAGTAACAGTCTATCCGGGATATTATTCCTTGGCTACAGGAGTATGAGAAAAGGAAGCCTAATGTTTGCTGACTAGACACACTAGTCAGGAGGACCATTGTCTTGGAAACCAACCCAAAGCCACGTGTGGAAGACTGCTTCCTTCCTGAAGCGCGTTCTTCCCCTGGCTCCTTAACCTGCATTCTTTGGGTTTCCTCCCTCCACCCCACCTAATTCGGCTCCCTAGACCTTTCCTCTTCTTCCTGAGATCCTCAGAGACAGGGCCTGGGCCTCTTCTGTTCTCACACTGANAGCCATGTGTGGAAGACTGCTTCCTTCCTGAAGCGCGTTCTTCCCCTGGCTCCTTAACCTGCATTCTTTGGGTTTCCTCCCTCCACCCCACCTAATTCGGCTCTCTAGACCTTTCCTCTTCTTCCTGAGATCCTCAGAGACAGGGCCTGGGCCTCTTCTGTTCTCACACTGAAACTTCTCACTTTCAGACCTTAACTATTACTTTGGATCCAATTCCTCCTTTGCACTCAGGGCCTCCCATCTCCGTTTCCTGACTAAACCTCCCCCTATCCAGTTTCTTTAGTAGCTTTTGGATGTCTCATGCTCCTCAGACTTCGTTTGACTGAAAAAGAAGCTAGAAATTTCTACTGGACTCAACCAGCAAACACACATAACTGCCTCTTCCTCCTCATTAAAGGCTAGAATCTATTCATCTCCAAATCTCACATCAAAAAACCAAGTCTGGGAATCCTGCTGCTGCTGCTGCTGCTGCTAAATCACTTCAGTCGTGTCCGACTCTGTGTGACCCTATAGACGGCAAGCCCACCAGGCTCTTCTATCCCTGGGATTCTTCAGGCAAGAACACTGGAGTGGGAATCCTACCTTTTTGCTATTTCTGAAATTTATCGTTTTCTGTCCTTTCTTACTGACATCGTATTGTGTAGTGATCTCAACCACCATAATCTGTTTCTCAGTTTCTCTTAGGGTTGAGGTTGCAAAGATAGTAAGACAAACAAGGAATATCTTTTTTTTAATTGGAGTGTTATTGTTTTACAATGTTGTGGTAGTTTCTGTTGTATACAACGAAGTGAATCAGCTATATGTATACACACATGTATTCCCATCTGGGACCTCCCGCTNACCACCATAATCTGTTTCTCAGTTTCTCTTAGGGTTGAGGTTGCAAAGATAGTAAGACAAACAAGGAATATCTTTTTTTTAATTGGAGTGTTATTGTTTTACAATGTTGTGGTAGTTTCTGTTGTATACAACGAAGTGAATCAGCTATATGTATACACACATGTATTCCCATCTGGGACCTCCCGCTTACCCCTCATCCCCCTCTAAGTCATCGCAGAGCACTAGACTGAGTTCCCTGTGCTATTGGAACCAACATTCAAGAGTGGAGAAATAAACAGCAAAAATAATCACATAAATAAAGANGTGAGCCCTTGCCCTTTGCCTTTCCAAATCACAATATCAGGAGTGCATTTTTTTCAAGAGACATTCTACCCTTTTGAATGATCTCATTCAATAGGAAAATTTTTGTTTATTCTCAGACTTCAGCGTATGCCATCCTGAATTCTAATGTACGTAACTGCTGCACATAACCAATTCCTTAAATATCACAAAGGCTAAGATAATTATTGACTCTTAAGATATCTGTTTGCTAATCAATTCTTTTTTATGGGTTAAAAATAAATCTGCTATTATACTTCCAGTGTCTCTATGATCTGAGAGATAGACTTTGTATACATCTATGTATGTAATGTAACTGACTTCATACTTGAAAATTTATTCCTTCCTTGAGATCATGATGAAATTAATGCCTTTAAAAAAATTCTTGAGAAAAAGAATGAAGTCATCTCAGACCTTCCTTCCTTAAAAAAAAAAAAAAAAAAACTCATGTCTCCATTCTGTTTCTTTTGAATTTATTGCTTTCTTTATTTCTGCTTCATCCACCCACCCCTTCTTGCTCTCCTAATTCTGCCTTAATCTCTTTATCCAGATGTGTTTATGCTGTGCCTCATAGAATCCTGTAGTTTCCTTAAACAGATCATTAAGTACCCCCACTTTTTGGATAACAACTTATGAAATGAATGAACTTTCATTTCTGTTAGCTCAGTGAGGAAAATCAATGAGTAAACTGGTAATTTCATTTAGAAATCAACTATGAAACTTCAACTGTTACTCAGAGCCCTTGAGACATTTATACGTGTATAAATAAGCACCTAATCTTATAAGCAGATTTACAGTTTTCACTTGGACAATATTTTATAAAACATTAGTTGATATGGATCATTTTGAAAATACAATTATATGTTAATAAAAGTAAACCTTATTTTGAAAGACAACCATTCAATCTTAGCAAGGCAGAGTGAGCATTGCTAAATATTAATTCTTTCAATAGTAAGTTAACATTTTTAATGATAAAATATTCTGCCATTAACTTTTATTTATTTAGATATTTAACTGACTAAATTAGTCAGAGATGTAATTCATAGTAAGGGGTAAAGGAAGCCATGACGGCAGATTTATAATTTACTTGGCATGGTGGGAAAATAGCNGAAAGACAACCATTCAATCTTAGCAAGGCAGAGTGAGCATTGCTAAATATTAATTCTTTCAATAGTAAGTTAACATTTTTAATGATAAAATATTCTGCCATTAACTTTTATTTATTTAGATATTTAACTGACTAAATTAGTCAGAGATGTAATTCATAGTAAGGGGTAAAGGAAGCCATGACGGCAGATTTATAATTTACTTGGCATGGTGGGAAAATAGCATCAAATATACAAGAAAAGTTAATATGATTTTATTACATTAATGTACATCATTGTAATGAAAAGAATAGTGGAGCTTGTTGAAGGCCAGACAGGATTACTTAATTTAGATAGTAGAAATTTCTTTCTTAGGAATCATTTAAGAAAATAACATAATTTTCTGTTGCTATGCTGCTAAATGGATAAAAAGGACTTCTATGTTTTATTTCACCACATTTTTTAAAAAAACAGTACTGGGTCTTTTACAAACCTCATACAGGAATAGTTTTATTTTAATTCTGGCAGCTCAGCACAGACTGAAATATTATGTATTAGATAAGTTTTTCTTTTTATTCACCTATGGCTGCTCAAAAGCCAAGGCAAACACACATACAAAAAAGTAAACACTGTATTTGGCCCAGGGTGTAAGACTATGGGCATTTTCATACAGTACTTGTGGGAGTATAATTGCTATAAATTTTTCTCAAGGGAAATTTGGCAATACAGATCAATGCATACAGCTATCAGTGCAACAATTCCAGTTCTAAGAATTAATACTAAGAAAATAATACAAAATGCATGTGGAGTTACATATTCATGTATGTATATGTGTGTGTACACACTTGCACATATATATTCATGCATATAACAATCATTATATAAATGTTCATTGTTGTATTAGTCCTAATAGAGAGTGCATAGATTATTATGACACGTCTATACAATGGAGTCATATACTGCCCTGTAGTTACTCTATAGATTTAACTTACATGCAAGGTTGATATACTTCTAAATATTTAAAAATCTATAGATAATAAATTCTATCGATCATAAGAGTATTATTGATGTTTAAATAATTGGGGGTCATAACACAAACTATGGATAAGAAATATCATTGTTTGGTAGAATTTTTTCCTTCACCTATGTCTCTGTTCTATAATTTTTTTCTGCCTCGATTATATATTACTTTAAAAACTGGTGATGAATACAGTTCTTCCTCAGTTTATGATGGGGTTACATCCAGATAATCCCACTGTAGGTTGAAAATAACCTTAAGTTGAAAAAGCATTTAATATCCCTAACCTATGAACATCATAGCTTAAGCCAGCCTACCTGAAACACGATCAGAACACTTAGTGGGCAAAATCATCTAACCCAAACCTGTGTGCTCAGACACTCAGTCGTGTCTGACTCTTTGCGATGCCATGGACTGTAACCCACCAGGCTCCTCTGTCCTTGGGATTCTCCAGGCAAGAATACTGGAATGAGTTGCCATTTCCTCCTACATGGGATCTTCCCAACATTTTATAATAGAGTATTGACTATTTCATGTAATTTATTGAATACTGTGCTGTTAGTAAAAAATAGAATGGCTATCTGGGCACAGAAGGGTTGTGAGTGTATCCACTGTTTACCCCCTTGATCACATGGCTGATGGGTGCAGTAGATGCCACAACCCAGCATCCTGAGAGCAGATACCATGCAACGCTGGCCCAGGAAAGATCAAAATTCGAGGCTGGAGGTGTGGTTTCTGCTGAATGCTTCTCACTATCACACCATACAAAAGTCCAAAAAATTTAAGTCGAACTGTCATAACTCAGAGACCAACTGTAAATACACTGAAAAAGATCTGGCAAAAATAATGATACACATACAAATGAGTGCACGCATGCGTGTCTGCCCTTTCAGGGCACTCACCTTTGGTAAGGAAGCCCGTGATCCTGAACTCTGCGTGGTCATGGTCAGCACAGTGGTTATTCCCAAGGCTACCCGGGCTGGGGCAGCATCCATGTTGATCCAGAAGGAAACCCAGGAGAGAATGACAATCAGCAAGCTTGGAATGTACATCTGGATCAGATAGTAGCCCATTTGTCGTTCCAGATGGAATCGCACTTCTATACATGTAAACTTTCCTAATTGGTTGCAAAATAAATGCAGCAATTGGTAAAAACAGGTCTTCACTATTGCATCAAAGGTCACAATGTTGCTTTCTTAATAGATTTGCCCCAAACATTATAATGTTATAATGAAATGGGATCCTAAGTCATTTATGCTAATTGGTTTCTGAAAAATATGTTTTTTTATGTTGGCATCTAGAAGCAATGTAATAGGAAAGTGTGCTATTTCAGGAAATAATATATAAAATGATTATTTCACATTTTATTAGCACTTCATAGTTGTCTAGGCACTAAAAGGTCTATGATTTTACGTGATTCATGTCTGCTTGTGTACCTTCTTTTAAACACTGTACCTTGAGGTTCTAGCCAGGATAATTAGGTTAAAAAAATAAAAGGCATTTAGATGGAAAAGTAAGTAGCAAAACTATCTCTGTAAGCAGAAGCCATTAACTTTGTATTTAGAAAATCCTAAAAAACTCATTAAAAATCTATTTGAGCTGAAAAGTTCAGCAAGGTTACAAGATACACTACCAGTATAGAAAAATCAATTGTTTTTCTGTATACTAGCAATGAACAATCCAAAAATTAAATTGAGAAAACAATTCCACTCATATAAGAATCAAATAAAATATTTAGAAATAAAGTTAACAAAAAGTGCAAAACTTATACAATAAAAAATAACAAAACAGTTGAATAAAATTAAAGATCATAAAAAAAGGTCATTGTGTAGCCATTAATCAGAAGACTTATATGGTTAAAAATGCAATATTTACCATCCTTATTTATAAATTTATTGCAATTTCTATCAAAACCCACCTGGTTTTTATGTAGAAATTGATAAGCTAATCTTAAAATTAGTATGAAAATGCAAGAGACCTACAATAGCCAAAATAGCCTTGAGGGAAAAAAAGAACAAATTTGGTGAACTCACACTTTGTAATTTCAAGACATGCTGCAAATTTACAATAATTACAAAGTGTGGTATTGTTATAAGTAAAGACATACAGATCAATGGAATAGAATTGAAAGTCAATAAATGATCATTTATGGTCAACTGATTTTTTAAAACGGATTAAGACTATTTAATAAGGAAAGAACGATCTCTTTAATAAACGGTACAGGGCTTCACTAGTGGCTCAGTGGATAAAAAGCCACCTGCCAATGAAGGAGACAGGGGTTCAATCCCCAAATCTGGAAGATCCCACATGCTGTTGAGCAACTAAGCCCACACAGCACAGCCAAAAAGAAATAAGTAAAAATATGTTTTTAAAAAAGAAACTAAACTAAAATAAAAAATAAATGGTACAGGAAGAACTTTGCTTTTTGGAACTTTCTGGAATTTTTTTCCAAATATTTTCATTCCCCAGTTGGTTGAATCTTTGGATATGAGCCCATGGATATGGAGAACTGGCTGTACAATGAAAGTCAGGTCATATTTCTGAAAGTGTTGAGCCTGAAAGGAATCATAGTTACTCTAAGGATGTGGAAGGGCATTCACTCACCACATGGGAGCAATATTTCAAAGGTGGGCAGTTTAATGGAACTTGTAAGACTAGGTTAGGAGTTAGAATAGATATTACAGGAATATCCCATGCCAACTGAGAAAGGTGAACAGATAACATGGATGTACAAGTTTTGCAGTCCTTGATGTTGATAAATGCATCTGATATTTATCCTCAAAGGTAACAGGCTACTGCATCAGTGTGAGTGGTAAGTGCTTAGTAAGTATCTCGAAATGCATGACATTGTGGACAAAATAAAAAATTAGGCAAGAGAAGCCTTAAAAAGAATATATATATATATATATATCTTTCCTTTTGTTAGCAAACACAATGTTTATGACCCAGGGAAAGTTAAAAAGTACATTTTACTGCTCACATAGAAATTAAAGGAACTTTTTTGAAAAAAGCATTATTATTTAACTATAGGTATTTCAAAAAGAGAAATTATTTAAATATAACTGAATTCCAAGCTTTTCTTTTGTTCCATACAAACCAATTATATAGCAACATGCAATGAGTCAAAACTTCTGCAAATTTCAAAGATGTCCATTTTCTGCTCAATGACTATAAAAAACATTCAGCTATAAACTGCTGAAATAATTAGCCTAGCACTATAAGACGCATCTGGAGAGCATATAAGTACAAGTCATAGGTGAAATAAAGAACACTCAACCCCTACCTGTGTTGTAATGTTTAGTGCAGTATCGTAAATCTTTCTCTTCTTTCAACAGAAACTGGGGTAAAGTGAGTCCTTCTGCCACTTGTACAGGTGCCTCATCTTGCCATTCAAATATGAGATCATTCATTGTGTACCCAACTAGACAAAACATAATAAAAATATTTAGAATGTAACAGGGCATTCAAAGATGAGAAATTTTAACAAATCACTAGTAGATTTCCCATAGAATGAGAAGACCAAATAGTGTCATCTTAACTCTAGTGCCTGAACTATGCATTGCACAATGTCAGGCTACTGAAGTCTATTCATATGAAATGTTTATCAAGTAACATAAGAAAATGTAGTAAGCTAATAATAAGTATAGCATATACATCCTTTCCTTAGGATAGGCAGATACTGCATTCACTCAATGATTCATTTTGGTTCCAATACATTAGATCTCCTTCACCTTTTCTCAAAGTATTCAGGGCCCTTTCAAACAAAAGCTGAAATTGTCACTGGTTAGGGAATGACCTGAACTATAACATCCAGGGAGGGAATATACTGTGCTGATCTCTTTCTTGGTTTAATCATTAACTGCTTTCGCTTATCGCATCTGCTTCTCTGTCCCGAGTCCCAAAGTGGACAAAAGGGTATTTTAGATACAAATGTTTGCTATCCAGTGTACAAAAAAATATCTACAAGTTTGTGGAGGGATTAAACTCTTGTACATGCAATGAGTCAATTAAGAACAGAATTAAATAATGTATTTTGTAGTAGGCCAGAATGTTTTAGTAAATTAAAATTCTCTCTGTCTGTAGAAAGAAAAGAAAATGAAAGTGAAGTCGCTCAGTTGTGTCCAGCTCTTTGCGATCCCATGGACTGTAGCCCACCAGGCTCCTCTGTCCATGGAATTTTCCAGGCAAGAGTACTGGAGTGGGTTGCCATTTCCTTCTCTAAGGGATCTTCCTGACCCAGGGATCAAAGGGATCGAACCTGGGTTTCCTGCAGTGCAGGCAGATTCTTTAGCAAGTGAGCCACCAGGGAAGCCCTCTGTCTATAGTAGTAGTATCATTTTCTTCCCTGTGAGTGAGAAGCTGCTGAAATGCACATGTGAAGGCTGCTGCAGAGAAGGAGGCAATGTGAAATGTAACCTGTGGGGGAAGATGATTGCCAGCATTCACAATGGCCCTGGAGGCAGGCCTCTGAACTAAGTCAGTCAGTTCAGTCCAGTTGCTTAGTCGCGTCTGACTCGTTGCAGCCCCATGAACTGGAGCACACCAGGCTTTCTTGTCCATCACCAACTTCAGGAGCTTGCTCAAACTCATGTCCATTGAGTCGGTGATGCCATCCAACCATCTTATCCTCCTGCTTTCAATCTTTCCCAGCATCAGGGTCTTTTCCAATGAATAAGTTCTTCCCATCATCTGGCCAAAGTATTGGAGCTTCAGCTTCAGCATCAGTCCTTCCAAAGAATATTTATGACTGATTTCCTTTAGGATTGACTGGTTTGATCTCCTTGCAGTGCAAGGGACTCTCATGAGTCTTCTCCAACACCACAGTTCAAAAGCATCAATTCTTCAGTGCTCTGCTTTCTTCATAGTCCAACTCTCAAATCCATACATGACTACTGGAAAAACCACAGCTGGACTTTTGCTGGCAAAGCAATGTCTCTGCTTTTTAATATGCTGTCTAGGTTGATCATAGCTTTTCTTCCAAGGAGCAAATGTCTTTTAATTTCATGGCTGCAGCCACCATCTGCAGTAATTTTTGAGCCCCAAAATTCTCCAAGCCAGGCTTCAAAAGTACGTGAACCATGAACTTCCAGATGTTCAAGCTGGATTTAGAAAAAGCAGAGGAACTATGACTTGACTCGACTATGAGGGCTATTCCATTTCTTCTAAGGGAGCTTGCTGCAGTCACAGATATTATGGTCATCTGAGTTAAATTCATCCATTCCAGTCCATTTTAGTTCACTGATTCCTAAAATGTTGATGTTCATTCTTGCCATCTCCTATTTGATCACTTCCAACTTACCTTGATTCACAGACCTAACATTCCAGGTTCCTATGCGATATTGTTCTTTACAGCATCAGACTTTACTTCCATCACCAGTCACATCAACAGCTGGGTGTTGTTTTTGCTTTGGCTCTGTCTCTTCATTCTTTCTGGAGTTATTTTTCCACTCTTCTCCAGAAGCATATTGGGCACCTACCGACCTGGAAGTTCATCTTTCAGTGTTCTATCTTTTTGCATTTTCATACTCTTCATGGGGTTTTCAAAGCAAGGATACTGAAGTGGTTTGCTGTTCCCTTCTTGAACTAAGTCAAGGGGTCAGAAAAAGGAAGCAAAAGCTCTACTACTACTACAACTAAGTCGCTTCAGTCGTGTGCGACCAACTCTGTGCGACCCCATAGACAGCAGCCCACCAGGCTCCCTCGTCCCTGGGATTCTCCAGGCAAGAACACTGGAGTGGGTTGCCATTTCCTTCTCCAATGCATGAAAGGAAAAGTGAAAGTGAAGTCGCTCAGTTCTGTCCGACTCTTAGCGACCCCATGGCCTGCAGCCCACCAGGCTCCTCCGTCCACGGGATTTTCCAGGCAAGAGTACTGGAGTGGGGTGCCATTGGGATCAGAAAAAGGAAGCAAAAGCTCTAGGTGAATGAAAACAGCAAACACGAGAAACTCCCAAACAAATTATCTGCTAATTGATATTGTAGACAGGAGGCTGTGTGTGTGATAATAGAAATAGCTGGTGATGCACAGATTAGACTGAACAAAGCGATGTGTCTGGAAGGAAACTGATCACCTTCCCTCCTCCCACAATACCTGGAATAGGATGTCCCTGAAAGAGCTGAATTACATCCAGCTGTGGTGGTGGCAACTGGAGCCTGACACCTACCCCACTCACCTGACCCGTGTGCACCCCTCAGAGCATCCACTCCACTGGACATGGGGAAGGTGGTACCAAGGGCGTCTGTGGTGAGAGTCTGCGTAGACTGTCTGGGATCCTACTATCAAACTTTTAGCAGCAGCTGCTGCCATGTGATAGCTTATTATGGAGCAAGTGTGATTTGGTAAAGGTTGTCAAGTCCTCCAGATTGAAGGGGACATATATGAATTCTGGTTCCCGAACACACATGAGAACCTGCAGGACTGTCTTCCAGATGATTGGACTTAGCACAGCAAAGACTCGCTTACACTGGGATATATTTCATTGAACCCTGCAATGAATGATTTGATGGATAATAATAGAAGGCTTCCAATTTTATTTGTAAGTCTTTTGATATAGCCATTGTAAATATCATTTTACCTAGAGAGGAAATAGATGCATGTTTCTCAAGGGTCAAGAGTTAGCAAAATATGCCTTGATTCTTATCTAGATAAACAGGTACCTTATTCTTTCACACATGCAATCCCTAAAGACAAAATATGTGATACATTTCCCAACTTAGATAAATGGAGGAATGAACTGAAACCTGGTTTTGTTTTTTACATTCTAAATTTTTCTTAGGGTCTTCTGTGAAAAGAAGAAATAGCTCAAATAGCCTCAACAGCTCTCTGAAATTCCCTCAGAGAGAAGTTTTAGTTGGTCTCTGATGCAGTTTATAGGCAGCACACATAACTCACTCTTATAAAAATCATCCACACTTGGTAACTTAAGGCTTGGGTATATCCTAACCATGAAGCTTTCCAGGTGGCACAGTGGTAAAGAATCCACCTGTCAATAAAGGAGACACAAGAGACTTGGATTCAATCCTTGGGTCAGGAAGATCCCCTGGAGAAGGAAATGGCAACCTGCTCCAGAATTCTTGCCTGGGAAATTCCATGGACAGAGAAGCCTGATGGGCTATAGTCCATGGGGTCTCAGAGTCAGACAGGACTGAGCACACACACTCTCCACATATCCTAATCAGAGTATGCTATTTCCTTAAACTACTTAAGTTTGAAGTCAGAAGAAAAATAGTGATATGGGAAGTTTGAGGGTTAATATTTTTATTGAGTAATTTGCTTGGTGTTCAAGGAAAACAACTGAACGGTAATTTTGCCTCAATAAGCCTTCAAATATAACTTTAAAAAGATCAATACTTTTCCACACAGTTCACAGTGTTTTAGCATCCTTATGTTTTTGCCTGGCAGAACTTTATACAATTCTGGGAATTGCCAAGGTGAACAGACTGGCTAGTGAGTTCAAGGCTGTGAGTTGGATTGACTTGTATTATAATGCATTTCACAAGAAGGAATAATTTATTGAGGGACCAAAGACATTAACCCTACATTCAGCCAACAATCTCATAGGGGATTTGCAGGGAAGCATGCAAACAAATGACTCAGTGAAACCAAACACTTGTTTCTTCAACAAGTATTTATTGGGCGCTGACAATATGTAAAAGCACCCTACTGGGAATGTCAAGTATTATTATCAGGTACAAAGTAAGTGTCATGGGTGAGGTACAATGTGTTATGTGCATTCAGAAGAGGTGTCTATGATATCCACTTAAACCTCATTTGAGTTGGACTTTGAAGAAAAGCAAGACCTGTATATAAAGAACATCCGAGAAAGTGAGACACGCATGCAAAGGAAATAGTATGATTGGTTGAAAGAAACCACAAACTTCCAAGGTTTATAATAGGAAGAGCAATAGAAACAGTTTGCATGAGGAAGCATATGGAATGAAAAGATGAATTAATGTAAGATCATATAAAATTTAATCTCAAGGTTGAAAAGTTTGATTTTTTTAAAAATTCCCTGTGGGTAACAGTGTTCTTGCCTGGAGAATCCCAGGGACGGGGAAGCCTGGTGGGCTGCCATCTATGGGGTCGCATAGAGTCAGACACGACTGAAGTGACTTAGCAATAGCAATAGCAATGGTAACCAATTGGAATCTTTTGAGCAGGGGAGTGACGTGACAAAAACTGTGCTTTAGAAACATTACTCTAGTAGAATCTTTTCATGGGATGTACAAGATCCAAACTGCTTTCATACTTATAAGACATTATCTGCCTTTTTCATTGTGTTGACAGTTGCCCAGATGATTAAAAAAAATAATAATAAGCAAAACTTCTAGTGTTTAGCATAGTTAAAAACAGTGGCACCAAACTGTGCTAGCGGTTTTTGTATTCTTTACAGCCACATCGTGCATTATAAACATTACCACTTTTATTTAAGAATGCCCTAAATCCTAGATAAAAACAGTAACAATCACAATCTCATTAAATTTTGACCCCTATGTCAATGTCCTTTTAATATTCTATGTATCAAAATAGAAAGTATGGATAAAACACTTCAGCTGCACACTGTAAACACAATGGATTTTTTAAGGAAAAGCACTGGTGTGACTGATTTGCAAGTAAGTCGGCTGGCTTTGCTTGAAATCCTATTTTTACTTGAAAAAATAAAAGACTGGCAAACTGTGGTTATTAACCTAGAGGGATGGGGTGAGGAGGGAGGTGGGAAGGAGGTTCAACAGGGAGGAGACATAGGTATACCTACAGCTGATTCATGTTGATGTTTGTCAGAAACCAACACAATATTGTAAAGCAATTATCCTTTAATTAAAAATAAATAAATTTAATTCTTAAAAGCTGTGGTTATTACAATTAGGTATATGACCAAACATTTTCTTGAAAGTAAAAGAAGTGAGTGAACCTCTCATGTAGAGGGAAACAGACACTATTTGTTGTCAGTGATAGATTTTGAGCTTTTTCTTCAACATTAGACTTTTGGTAAAATTTTTTTTCCATCCCCTAAAAAATTATTTTGGATGAGCTCATTGGTGATATTAACAAATGTGACTTTTCAATATTGTATAATGTTATGTGTTAATGTTTGGAATATCTGAATNTTTAATTCTTAAAAGCTGTGGTTATTACAATTAGGTATATGACCAAACATTTTCTTGAAAGTAAAAGAACTGAGAACCTCTCATGTTGAGGGAAACAGACACTATTTGTTGTCAATGGTAGATTTTGAGCTTTTTCTTCAACATTAGACTTTTGGTAAAATTGTTTTTCCATCTCCTAAAAAATTTTTTTGGATGAGCTCAATGGTGATATTAACAAATGTGACTTTTCAATATTGTATAATGTTATGTGTTAATGTTTGGAATATCTGAATAACTCATTAAGCCACTGTTTTCCAAATGATCAAGGCATAATTTTAAAAGTCATGCTTATGGTAATGTTACTCTTTCCATACATCTGTAAAATAGATAGCAAATGGGAATTTGCCGTATGCCTCAGGAAACTGAAACAGGGGCTCTATATCAACCTAGAGGCNTTTGGAATATCTGAATAACTCATTAAGCCACTGTTTTCCAAATGATCAAGGCATAATTTTAAAAGTCATGCTTATGGTAATGTTACTCTTTCCATACATCTGTAAAATAGATAGCAAATGGGAATTTGCCGTATGCCTCAGGAAACTGAAACAGGGGCTCTATATCAACCTAGAGGCGTGGGGTGGGGAGGGAGATGGGACGAAGGTTAAAAAGGGAGGCAACATATGTATACCTATGGCTGATTCATGTTGAGGTTTGACAGAAAACAACAAAATTCTGTAAACCAATTATCCTTCAATAAAAACAAATAAATAAAATCATGCATAGATAAGAGATCCATTTAATATTCAAGATGGACAAACAGATTTTAATTTATAANGCAGCATCAGTCAAAGCTATGGTTTTTCCGGTAGTTATATATGGATGTGAGTGTTGGACTATAAAGAAGACTGAGTGCTGAAGAACTGATGCTTTCAAATTGCAGTGCTGGAGAAGACTCTTGAGAATCCCTTGGACTGCAAGGAGATACAACCAGTCAATCCTAAAGGAAATCAGTTCTGAATATTCTTTGGAAGGGCTGATGCTGAAGCTGAAGCTACAATACTTTGGCCACCAGACGTGAAGAACTGATTCATTTGAAAAGACCCTGATGCTGGAAAAGATTGAGGGCAGAGGGAGAAGGAGGCAACAGAGGATGGGATGGCTGGATGGCATCACTGACTCAATGGACATGAGTTTGAGCAAACTCTGGGAAATAGTGAAGGACAAGGAAGCCTGGTATGCTGCAGTCCATGGGGTCACAAAGAGTCGGACAGGACTGAAGGACTGAACAACAAGAACAACGTGTGATGTAGGTTGCTGGCGGGAAGCTGCTGTAAAGCAGAGAGAGCTCAGCTCAGTTCTCTGTGATGACCTAGATGGGTGGGATAGGNAATAGTGAAGGACAAGGAAGCCTGGTATGCTGCAGTCCATGGGGTCACAAAGAGTCGGACAGGACTGAAGGACTGAACAACAAGAACAACGTGTGATGTAGGTTGCTGGCGGGAAGCTGCTGTAAAGCAGAGAGAGCTCAGCTCAGTTCTCTGTGATGACCTAGATGGGTGGGATAGGGATGGGTGGAGGGGGAAGTCCAAGGAGGAGGGGGATATATGTACACGTATGGTTGATTCACTTCATTGTACAGCAGAAACTAACACAGTATTGTAAAGCAATTATATTCCAATAAAATAAAGAATCCATGGTTTAAATATAATTACAGTGGGCCACCTTAACTGCTCTAGGAAAGACATGCACACATGATTATCTGTCGTTAAGAGAAAGAAAGAGAACATTATCTTAATGTTCATCATAATTTCTGAGAATAACAAACTACAAACAAAAGAGACAATTTCAAGGAGCCTGGATGTAGTGGCAGGGGTGGAACTCATAGGTATTATTAAGAAAATATAATAGGTATTATTAAGGAAATATAGTGATAGTTATTATTAGTTCAGTTCAGTCGCTCAGTTGTGTCCAACTCTTTCTGACTTCATGAATCGCAGCACGCCAGGCCTCCCTGTCCATCACCATCTCCCGGAGTTCACTCAGCCTCACGCCCATTGAGTCAGTAATGCCATCCAGCCATCTCATCCTCTGTCGTCCTCTTCTCCTCCT
>SJYA01001183.1:1553882-1611007 GCA_006410615.1 Neotragus moschatus
CTCAGCCTTCTTCACAGTCCAACTCTCACATCCATACATGGCTACTGGAAAAATCATAGCCTTGACTAGATGGACCTTAGTCAGCAAAGTAATATCTCTGCTTTTGAATATGCTATCTAGGTTGGTCATAAAAATATAGTTGGATAGAGACTGACTTGTGAGAAAAGGTGGTCAGAAGTGGCCTGAAGAATTGCAAAGCTATCATGAGATTAAAGCTGAGAATATATTCAAGTTTATTAACAGGTAGACTGTGCATTAAAAATAAAGGAGCTTAACACCAAAGCCACAAAATTCTGGAGAGGTTAAAATGCAGTCTGTGAGTAGGTAAGTTAGGAAGCCATCCATGGTCAGTAGATGCCAATAGCGTCATAAAGGAAAAGCCATGCTTATTAACATCATGTCGTGATCTTACGACCAAGTGTGCTGGAATTCTAAGGTAAAAGTATATATTGAATGAATTCTTATGTTATCCTTATGAACAAGGATTTCAAAATACTGTTAAGGATAATATGCATAAGTGATTTATAACTGATTTAAAGAGCAATTGTTAATTTTTTTCTTTTGAGTAGCACTCCATCTAGAAGAATATCTCTCGTGCATCATTGAAGGATTTTCTCAGACCAGCCCTTTCAGATTGTATAATGGTATGTTGCTCAATTCTCTAGACAATTAACTAGAAAAGATACAGTTCATCAGGTAAGGATTATGGGCTGAATCTAACATAATGATGTTTAACTGGGGCAAAGGCAAACTTGTAATTAGTCAAGTCACCCAACTGGGTAGACATGAAACAAGATACGTAGAACTTACTTGTGGTATCTACAGTAGCTGATGTAGATGTGGTTTGGGTCAAGAGTGTTTTGCAGCTCCCTGTATCTTAGATCTTAGACTGCAGTCACAAAATGATTGGCATTGTCAGCCAAGGTGGAAGAGGGGTGGAAGGATGTGCGTTGGTGGGTGTGGAGGAGTACATTTTGGTTTGCGTGCATGCCAAGAGGCTTCTGTTATGTCCAACTCTGTACAAACCCTGTGGACTGCAGCCTTCCAGGCTCCCCTGTCCTTGGGATTCTCTAGGCAAGAACACTGGAGTGGGCTGCCATGCCTTCCTCCAGAGGCATCTTCCTGACCCCAAGATCGAAGCAGCATCTCTTACATCTTTTGTTCTTTACTTCTAGAGTCACCTGAGAAACCCACAATTTGGTTTAGGCCAATTGTAATACAAGGGAAGACATTCAGGGGAGGAGAAACAGGCAGAGGAAGGAACGCTAAGCCTTTTCATCTGAGAAAGCAAGTAAAATTACTGGGTATATTTAACTGTAGAGCTGAATTATGTATACCATAGTCACACACTATAAATACTTTGAAATTGTCAGATAGAGTTCAAAGTCACTGAATGAATGCTGCTTGATGTAAGTTTGTGGGCTATTAATTCACATGAATTTGCTTTGTCTACTTCTTAATTGTGTGACTTTGGGAAAGTCTCTTAAGCTTTGTAAGCCTTAACTTGCTGATATTTAAATGGAAATAAAACCTAGAAGGCAATGACAACCCACTCCAGTACTCTTGCCAGGAAGGTCCCATGGATGGAGGAGCCTGCTAGTCTGTAGTCCACGGGATCGCTAGGAGTTGGACATGACTTCACTTTCACTTTTCATTTTCATGCATTGGAGAAGGAGATGGCAACTCACTCCAGTGTTCTTGCCTGGAGAATCCCAGGGATGGGAGAGCTGGGTGGGCTGCTGTCTATGGGGTCGCACAGAGTCAGACACGACTGAAGCGACTTAGCAGTAGCGGCAGCAGGACTAAATCAGATAAGTAATGAATATAAAACAATTGTGACATTATCTTTTTGAAAGATCTGTAACTACGTGGTCTTTTATTATATTGTCAAACACTCAGAATGTCTGATAATTAGCAAAATTCAAATTACAAATATATGGACAAATTAGAAGAGTTAAATAGAATATGTTAAATAAATGTGTTAAATAAAATGGAATATTAGTGTTTAAGTGGGAACTGATTTTCTGAGTAGTTAATTCATTAGTGAATGTTTTTGTCTTGAGAAAACTTGCTTTCTAACCACCATTGTAACCACAGAGGCTTAAGTAATAACTACTCAGAAAATAAGAAAAATTTGTATCTCTAACTAGCCAGGCAAAAAGCATAATATTATTTTGAATAATATTCACACTTTTTTTAAATTATGAAAGAGCTTGAATAACAATAGAGATTATTAGGAAATAACTGTAACCTTTAAAAAAAATTAGTCTTAAATTCCAGAGTAACCAGTCTGAATCTTATCAGACATGGTTTCAAAATGAATCTGAAAAATTAAATAGCAAAGAACTCTAATCTATTTTAGATATATCTATTCAAAAACCTCATGAAAGCATATTTCAAAAGCTTCTTAAAATTTCAGTCAGTAATTTTTATTCATTTTAACTCATAAGTAACTTTTACAGTAATTTTAGGGATTTAAGCTGTTCTTTGCAGAAGAATTCTTTCATCAATGAATTATTTCCTCATATTTTCTTTTCCAACTTGAACAATTAAAATTTCTTTAACTTCTCTGGTGATGTTTTCCTCTTTCATTACCTACATACTTCTTTAGATGTGAAACGCAGAATTATACTGTTTATTGGATATAGTGATAGTTTATGTATCCTATGTCATACTGCCGCCAACTACAAATTGGCACTTGCTATTTACCTCTGAAAGAAATTGTTAGTCACTCAGTCGTGTCTGACTCTCTGTGACTCCATGGACTGTAGCCTGCTGAGGCTCTTCTGTCCACAGAATTCTCCAGGCAAGAATACTGGAGTGGGTTGCCATGTCCTTCTCCAGTGGGTCTTCCCAACCCAGGGATTGAACCCATATCTCCTGCACCTCCTGCCTTGGCAGGTGGATTCTTTACCACTGAGCCACCTGGGAAGCCCTCTACAAAGATTAAATCACGTGCTGCTGCAGCTGCTGATTTTCAACACCCATTGAAAGGAGTTCAGGGTGGAGAATGGGGATGAGGCATTCTGCGCTCAAGGAAAAACTGGCAGAACAGGTCTTCAGATAGATATTTTCAGGAGCCGATTTTATGAGCCCAATTCTCTTATTTCCTCATAACTAGAAAAGCACTACAATCCTTCATGGAGATGACTGCTTCTTGTGACTAACAGAAACCTTCTATAAAAAAATATGTGTTTGATTGCATGTATTCCCTCTTCACCAAAGTCACATACATACCCATTCTCCCCTTGCCCCTTTGGCTCTTTGGAACAGCGTCTCAGAGCTATCTGATACGTATTCTGGGCTGAGTCCTCATTTTGTCCCAAGTAAAATTTAACTCACAACTCTCATGTTGTACATTTTTTAAAGTTAACACTGTCTTTTAATGAACAAGAAAGCTTTATTATGACTCAAAGAAAGTACTATCCAATATTCTTTCAAGATTAAAAATATCCTCTCTTTTTTTTAACTAGGGGAAAAAACTTGCCCATTTAGAATGTTTCTTTATGACATAAATGAAAGCTGAAAACTAAATCTTTTTTTTCCTTACCCCTATTTCTGCACACTGCTTTGCACTGTAAATTCCTTAGGGGCATAGTCTAAATTATAAAATAGCTGTGTTTCCTTCCCTCATAGATTAGCTACTTATGAAAGAAACAAGTAAGATGCTTTTATAAGTAAAACAGCAATATCGATGAACATTTATTTTTTTAAAAGATAGCCCTAAGTTTTACTTAATACAGTCAATTTAAAAAAATGAATCACGTATTGAATCTTGATTTCAGTAAACTAAACTAGTACATCTAATTCTGAGAAGCAAAATTAGTGATCACTTTAATATTTAGTTCATCGTCACTAGAAATGCCACTCAGTTTTATATATTGCCAGCAAAAATTGGGGCGAAAATTATAGCTTATTTTAAAAATTAAATAAAACAGTGAAAAGCAGGGCTTCATTGTAGAATGCTATATTTTATTAGGCTTCTACTGATGTAAATTTTGGAAAATGCAAATTGTCAAAGTAATTGGCCTGTATTTTCTGGCTGGACTTGGAGAGTAAAAAAATGACTACTACAATGAAGGAAAAATAAACTAACACAATTTCTTCTCACCCCAAAGCAAGCATTTACTGTATTTATTTCAGAATTCTCTTCTGAGGTTGAAAGAAGGATATTCAAGACCGGAAGAAAATGGTATATTAAAATTTGGGGTAAATAAAAGCAGTTGGGTAAAACTCTGTTGAGATTTGAGGAATAAGTAGACTATGGCAGTGGTCTCCAATCTTTTTGGCACCAGGGACCATTTTTGGGGAGGACAATATTTCCACAGACCAGGGGGAGGAGGAGATGGTTTGGGAATGATTCAAGCACATGACATTCCTTGCGCACTTCCTTTCTATTTTTATTACATCAGTTTTGCCTCAGGTCATCAGGCATTAGATCCTGGAGGATGGGGACCCCTGGACTGTGTGACAGGCCTTTAGATTTCATAAGGGAAACACCTGAACTTGGCCCATATAAATGGACCACATTCTTCCTTCATTTCAATGGACTTCTCAGTGATAGGATTCAGCATTTCAGGTTAATCTAAGGGTAAAGTTTCCATTTTTCCTTTTGATACTCTCCATGGGGTTCCCGCAGCAAGAATGCTGGAGTGGTTTGCCACTCCCTCCTCCTGACCATACAGTTGTGCTCATTTCACATGCTAGCAAAGTCATACTCAAAATCCTTCAAACTAGGCTTCCGCAGTACATGAACCCAGAACTTCCAGACATATAAGCTGAGTTGAGGAAAGGCAGAAGAACCACAAATCAAATTGCCAACATTCATTGGATCATAGAAAAAGGAAAAGAATACAAGAAAAGCATCTACTTCTGCTTTATTGACTATGCTAAAGCCTTTGACTGTATGGATCAAAAAAAAAAAAAAAAAAAAAGAAAATTCTTAAAGAGATGGGAATACCAGATTACTTTACCTATCTCCTGAGAAACCTATATGCAGATCAAGAAGCAACACTTAGAACCTTACAAGGAACAACTGACAGGTTCAAAATTGTGAAAAGAGTAGGACAAGGCTGTATATTATCATTTTATTTAACATTTGCAGCAAAGAGTCGGACACAACTGAGCAATTTCCCTTTCACTTTTCACTTTCATGCATTGGAAAAGGAAATGGCAACCCACTCCAGTGTTCTTGCCTGGAGAATCCCAGGGACGAGGGGGCCTGGTAGGCTGCCATCTATGGGGTCACATAGAGTCAGACACAACTGAAGTGACTTAGCAGCAGCAGAGTATATCATGCGAAATGCCAGGCTGGATGAACCACAAGCTAGAATCAAGATTGTGAGGAGTAATATCAACATCTCAGATATGCAGATGATACCACTCTAACGGCAGAAAGCAAAGAGGAACTAAAGAGCCTCTAGATGAGAATGAAAGAGGAGAGTGAAAAAACCGGCTTAAAACTCAACATTCTAAAAACTAAGATCATGGCATCTGCTCCCATCACTTCGTGGCAAATAGAAGGGAAAAAAGTAGACGCAATGACAGATTTTATTTTCTTGGGCTCCAATGTCACTGTGGATGACTGCAATTATGAATTTCAAAGAAACTTGCTCCTTGGAAGGAAAGCAATGACCAAATTAGAGAGTGTATTAAAAAGCACAGACATCACTTTGTCAACAAAGGTCCATATAAGTCAAGCTATGGTTTTTTTAGTAATTGTGTATAGATGTGAGAGCTGAAAGAAGAATTGATACTTTCAAACTGTGGTGCTGGCAAAGACTCTTGAGAGTCCCTTAGACTGCAAGGTGATCAAACCAGTCAACCCTGAATATTCACTGGAAGGACACTGAAGCTCCAATACCTTGGCCACCTGATGCAAAGAGCCAACTCATTGAAAAAGACCCTCATGCTGGGAAAGATTGAGGGCGGAGGAGAAGGGGATGGCAGAAGATGAGATGGTTAGATAGCACCACTGACTCAATGGACATGAACTTGAGCAAACCCTGGGAGATTGTAAAAGACAGGGAAGCCTGTCTTTACCCCACGTTTCAGTCCATGGGGTAGCAAAGAGTTGGACACATCTGAGCAACTGAACCACCACCACCTCTAACTGTAGGTCTTTCTTAAGAGTTGGTTCTTCTTTGTGGGTTTCCTTGCATCTCTATACTCTCTCCTTTAGAAATTTCATCTTGTTGAACTACTCTGTAGATGGCTCATAACAGTACATCTTCATAACACAGTGAGCTCAGCTCTGCGTCTGTGATGAACTGGAGGGGTGGGATGGGGCGTGGGGGGGAGGCTCCAGAGGAAGGGGATATGTGTATACTTACAGCTGCTTCACCTTGTTGCACAGCAGAGATCAACACAACATTGTAATGTAATTATCCTTCAATTAAAATTAAATTACAAAAAAAGTACATCTTCAGTGCTAACTCCTTCCTTTGGCTTTTTATGTACATTTCTCAAATCATAAATATATTAAGACTGGATTTATCAATATTCCTCTTAACATTTACTTCTCATTCTGTTTTTTTCCTCTGTCAGTATTTCCAAAATGATTCTACTTATCTAAGCTCTTTGTCTCTGACTAATTGGGCACTCAGGGACTTTGCATCCACTTTGTATTGAAGTAAATGAAAACAGTGGAATCTGTACCCCCAAAATATGCCACTTCGGCAGAAGAATGATTTTAAGCTAAAGACACCTGAAAAACAGCAGGTGTGAGAAGGGTATTCTAATCTCTCCTTTTCTTTCTGAAAACAGTAGATTAAAAACTTCCATGTGGAAGATGTACTCCTTGTACTAGGAGAAAAAGAAACACTCTTCAACAGGGGATCAAAGCCAAGAGAATTCTGTACAGATCTTGTTAAAATAACTCTCATCTTCCTTTCGCTTCCTTATATAGCATTACTTTTCCACAACTGCTTCTCGCTTTTCTTTGTTTAACCTGGTATAAAAGAATTTAGGCTTTGCCACTTCCTTGACTATTCATTTCCTTCTGTAAAACTTATATTACATAAATTTGTATCCTTTTCTTCTGTTCATGTTTTATTTCTGCTTAATTTTCAGGCCAAGGCTGAGGAGCCTAAATAAAGATAATAAAGATAATATTTTAAATAGCAAAGATAACATTTTGCTTCCTCCACAGCATCAATCTGTATTGTATATACCTTCCATACTGCTTCTCTTTGCTCCTACTTTTATTATTTTTATTGGAATATTATGGAACCTTCTTAAATAACTTGGTTCATCTGTATGAGAGAATCTTCAAGAGCATAATATTAACCAACTCATGTTCTTGCTCCTAAATCTTCCACAGCTCCTCACTATTGATAATATTTAGTATTCTTAAATTAATAATTAGGGAACCAGTTTGTCTTAGACTATTTTTCATATGATTTTTTTTTCCTCCATACTCTCCATGTACCTAATTTTGCAACAAAGATACCTGTCCTTAGAATGCCTTCAAGGTAGAGTTAGAAATCAACACTGCTAGGAATCCTGTATTGCTTTCTAGTCCCAACTCCAACCTCCCATTTTTATTGCTAAATAGATAGATCTTCCAATTAAAACTAAATTTTTATTTTCCTTTCATTTAATCTAGTAATTTATCCATGGATGTGACCAATATTTAAGTTGAAAGTGAAAGTGAAGTTGCTCAGTCGTGTCCAAGTCTTTGCGACCCCATGGACTGTAGCCCACCGGGCTCCTCCATCCATGGGATTCTCCAGGCAAGAATACTGGAGTGGGTTGCCATTTCCTTCTCCAGGGGATCTTCCTGACCCAGGGATTGAACCCAGGTCTCCTGCATTGCAGGCAGACGCTTTTACATCTGAGCCATCAGGGAAGCCCTAAATTTAAGTTAATAAAATGTAAATATTAATTGAGTAAATTAATATATTCACATTAATTAGCTTATATTAATGAAATTAATCCACTTACGTGTATAATGTATCTAAATCTAACAAGAAGATATTATATTATATTCCTGCTAAATTTTATTATCAGAGAAATAGGTATTTGCACTTCCTTTAAGAGAAAACCAGTGTGCAGGGTTGGCAGCAAGTCCCCCTACGAAGTAGGTATGCCCTCTAGTGGCAGATTCACCACACTACAGGCCTGGACTCTCATGCCACCAATTCTGAAGTTCCGGCTGCGGTTTTTTTCTAAAGGAATATGTCAAACAGGCATTTTTTTCTAAATATGATGGAGTATCACAAAAATATTACATAATGTCACCTTTGTATATGGCATTAAAAACTTAAAACCAACCAAGTTTGGGGGTAATAAACAGATAAGTTTAAAGAAATAAAAGGACCTAAAATTTTCATGTGTTAATATTTTGGACAGAAAGAAGGACATTTCTGAGGGAAATCTGACAGATAGAAGGAGATTTCTGACAGAAAGAAGGTCTTTTTTGAGAAAGAAACTTGACAGAAAGAAGGTGTAGTTTGTACTTACCACCTCGATGAATTGGGGTAAAAATACTCAAAGTAAATGATTTACACAGGTGAAAACATGACAATAACAACAGTTCTGTTGTGTGTATGAGAAATAGCATTTAACAATATTTGGATTCTAGCACGTGCTTCATAAAAAAAAAGTACCATATTTTTCAGTGTTAGCATCCATTTTACCATTGATGAGTATAAAGAGAACAGATATTTCTTAATCTTCAAAAATGGCATTTCTAGTTTGAAACTTACTTTAAATAGCAATATAGAGTGTTTAGAGTGTAAGACAGATACCAACCCATAACAGGTGTAAAACAACATGTCTTTTCAGTAAATGTCAGGAAAAAACTAAAAAACAAATAATATATATCATCCATTATTATAAATCTACTAATTTTTTACATGTTTTTTTTCTAGAATTTTTTGGGGAAAGAAAAGAATTCAGTTAGAAACTAGATAGAAAGGAGATTTCTGACAGAATAAAAGTGTTTTTCTGAAGAAACCCGATAGAAAGAAGGCAATTTCTGACAGAAAGAAGGACACTTCTGAGGGAAACCTGACACAAAGAAGGAGATTTCTGACAGAAAGACCATCTTTTTCTAGGAGAGAAACCTCACAGAAAGAGGGTGATTTCTGACAAATGACAGAAAGAAGGATGTGTCTGAGGTAAACCTAATGGAAAGAAGATTCCAGACAGAAATAAGGTTTTTTTTTTCTGGGAGATAAACCTGACAGAAAGAAGACAACTTCTGACAAAAAGGACATTTCTGAGGGAAATCTGATGTAAAGAAGATGATTTCTGACAGAAAGAAGGATGTTCCCGAGGGAAACTTGACAGAAAGAAGGAGATATCAGACAGATAGAAGGTCTTTTCTGGGACAGAAACCTGACACAAAGAAGGGTATTTCTGACAGAAAAAGGTCTTTTCTCAGAGAGAAACCTGACAGAAAGAAGGCACCTTCTGACAGAAAGAAGGCCATTTCTGAGGGAAATCTGATGGAAAGACGGAGATTTCTGACAGAAAGAAGGGTGTTTCTGAGGGAAATCTAACAGAAAGAAGGAGATACCTGACAGAAGGAAGGTCTTTTCTCAGAGAGAAACCTGACAGAAAGAAAGCAATTCCTGACAGAAAAACAGGACGATTCTGAGGGAATCCTGACACAAAGAAGGGAATTTCTGATAGAAAGAAGGTCTTTTCTGGAAGAGAAACTTGACAGAAAAAGAAGGCGATTTCTGACATGACAGAAAAAAAGGAAGTTTCTGAGGGAAATCTGACATAAAGAAGGGTATTTCTAACAGAAAGAAGGTCTTTTCTGGGATATAAACCTGACAGAAAGAAGGCACTTTCTGAAAGAAGGATGTTTCTGAGGGAAAACCTGATGGAAAGATGGAGAGTTGTAACAGAAAGAAGAGTGTTTCTGAGGGAAACCTAACAGAAAGAAGGTGATATAGGACAGAAAGCAGATCTATTCTGGGAGAGAAATGTGACAGAAAGAAGGCAATTTCTGACAGAAAAAAAGGACGATTCTGAGGGAAATCTGACACAAAGAAGGGGATTTCTGACAGAAAGGTCTTTCCTGGGAAAGAAACCTGACATAAAGAAGGAGATTTCTGACAGCAAAAAAGGATGTTTCTGAGTGAATCCTGACACAAAGAAGATTTCTGACAGAATGTGTTTTGAGGGGGATAAACCTGACAGGAAGAAGGAGACTTCTGACAGAAAGAAGAACATTTCTGAGGGAAACCTGATGAAAAGGAGTTTTCTGACAGAAAGGTCTTTTCTGGAAGCGAATCTTGACAAAAATAAGGCAATTTCTGACAGAAAGAAAGACATTTTTGAGCGAAACCTAACACAAAGAAGATTTGACAGAATATGTTTTGGGGGAGAGAAACCTGACAGAAAGAAGGATGTTTCTGAGGGAAACCTGACGGAAAGAAGGATTTTCTGACAGAAATGTCTTTCCTGGGAGCAAAACCTGACANCAGAAAGGTCTTTTCTGGAAGCGAATCTTGACAAAAATAAGGCAATTTCTGACAGAAAGAAAGACATTTTTGAGCGAAACCTAACACAAAGAAGATTTGACAGAATATGTTTTGGGGGAGAGAAACCTGACAGAAAGAAGGATGTTTCTGAGGGAAACCTGACGGAAAGAAGGATTTTCTGACAGAAATGTCTTTCCTGGGAGCAAAACCTGACAGAAAGAAGGATGTTTCTGAGGGAAACCTGACGGAAAGAAGGATTTTCTGACAGAAATATCTTTCCTGGAAGCAAAACCTGACAGAAAGAAGGCAATTTCTGACAGAAAGAAAGACATTTATGAGGGAAACCTAATGGAAAGATGGAGATTTCTGACAGAAAGAAGAGTATTCTGAGGGAAACCTAACAGAAAGGAGATATCGGACAGAAAGAAGGTCTTTTCTGGGAGAGAAATGTGGCAGAAAGAAGCCAATTTCTGACAGAAAAAGAGGATGATTCTGAGGGAAACCTGACACAAAGAAGGTGATTTCTGATAGAAAGGTGGTCTTTTCTGGGAGAAAAACCTGACAGGAAGAAGGATGTTTCTGAGGGAAAACTGCCAGGAAAGAGATATCAGACAGGAAGAAGTTCTTTATTGATAGAAAGAAGGATGTTTCTGAGGAAAACCTGGCAGAAAGAAGGAGATTTCTGACAGAAAGAATGTGGCTTTGGGGAGGGGGGGGGGGGTTGGGCGGGAAACCTGACAGAAAGAAGAACGTTTCTGAGGGAAACCTGATTTTCTGACAGAAAGGTCTTTTCTGGGAGAGAATCCTGACAGAAAGAAGGCTATTCTGACAGAAAGAATATTTCTGANGGGGTTGGGCGGGAAACCTGACAGAAAGAAGAACGTTTCTGAGGGAAACCTGATTTTCTGACAGAAAGGTCTTTTCTGGGAGAGAATCCTGACAGAAAGAAGGCTATTCTGACAGAAAGAATATTTCTGAGGGATACTGAAAGAAAGAAGATGTTTTCTTCCAAAAAGAAGATTTTTCCTGTGAGAGAAACCTGACAGAAAGAAGCTGATTTCTGACTGAGAGAAGGACTTTTCTGAGGAAAGCTGACTGAAAGGAGATTTCTGACTGAAATAAAGTTTTCTTTGTGAGTGAAACTTGACAGAAAGAAGGCAATTTCTGACAGAAGGAGGGACTTTTCTGTTTGAAGTAAAAGTTGCTCAGTCGTGTCCAACTCTTTGCAACCCCATGGACTATACAGTCCATGGAATTCTCCAGGCAAGAATACTAGAGTGGNTGACTGAAATAAAGTTTTCTTTGTGAGTGAAACTTGACAGAAAGAAGGCAATTTCTGACAGAAGGAGGGACTTTTCTGTTTGAAGTAAAAGTTGCTCAGTCGTGTCCAACTCTTTGCAACCCCATGGACTATACAGTCCATGGAATTCTCCAGGCAAGAATACTAGAGTGGGTAGCCTTTCTCTTCTCCAGAGGATCTTCCCAACCCAGGGATCAAACCCAGGTCTCCCACCTTACAGGCAGATTCTTTACCAGCTGAGCCACAAGGGAAGCCTAAGAATACTGGAGTGGGTAGCCTATCCCTTCTCCGGCAGATCTTCCTGACCCAGGAATCAATCCAGGGTCTCCTGCATTGCAAGAGGGTTCTTTACCAACTGAATATCAGGGTAACTCTCTCTGATTGAAACCTGATAGAAAGAAGAGATATGCCAGAAAGAAGGACTTTTCTTTGATGGAAACATGATAGGAAAAAAAAAAAAAAAAGGAGATTTCTGACAGAAAGAAGGATTTCTTTCTGATAGAAACATGATAGAAAAATTTTTATAGAAACCTAACAGAAAGACAGAGATTTCTTTCTGTCTTTCTGTCCTTCTTTCTGTCTTTAGACAGACAGAAGGTCTCTTCTAGGGGAACCTGAGAGATAGGAGATTTCTGACAGAAAGAAGGACTTTTCTTAGAGGGAAATCTGACAGAATGAAAGATTTCTGAGAGAAAGTAGGACTTTTCTGAATAAATTCTGAGTGAGGTTTGTAGGAAGGAATTCTGAGTGAAGGAATTTTGTACTTATTTCAGTCTTTCTGTCAGGTTTCCTTTGGTGAAAGGAATCCTGCTTATAGGTGAGTATGAGGGAATTTTTACACCTTGAAATTGAAATTGAATTTTGAGAAAATGAGATTTGAGATAATATTGTGAAGAATGAGATTCCATGTAATTCTGGGAGAAAGACTGAGAGTCAGGGAAATGTGAATAGGAGATTCCAAGAGAATTCTGAGAGTAAGCAGAGGCTGAGGGAATTCTGAGAGAAAGAAGAGGGTCTGCAGAATTCTGAAAGAGTCAGAAGTAATTTTTAGAAGAATGATAACAGGAATTACTTTGAGAAGTTTGGTAAAAGGATGTCTGAGTGAGGGAAGGTTTGATTTCATTATCCATGAGAAAGAGAATAAGGGAATTCTGAGAAAAGGAGGGTGAGATGGTATTCTGAGAATTATATTCAGCGAGTATTCTGAGAGAAATCTATATCTACTAATTTTTTAAAATATTCAGGAAAACTTATGTTATTCTTACTTACAGCTTTCCAGTTGCATTATACATGTTTGTACATCCATCGGAAAATTCTTGAGATCCATTGGACAGGAGAGTGTTAATGTTAACCTGAAAGAATTAAAAGTAATCATTTTATAAAGAAATTTATTATATCATGTTAATATTCTATTATTCAGGATACAATGGAAAACAATGCTGTTTTGGTTGTGGCTAACATCTACTCAAGAAAATTTGCTCCAGCTTGTATATATAGTGTGAAATAACTGTATCCTTTAAATAACTCTGGTTTTGGAGGGAAGAAAAACTGTATATATAAACATCTAATCACAGTTATTTATTTGTATGTTTAAGCTTTCCTTTAGATAGTACTGGAGATATCTAAGAGTGGTCTCTATTTCCAGAAAAGACCCTTTTTAAAAAGATATTTGAGAGAAAGCTTTATGAAATTAATATCAAAGGCCAAAAGACAAATTTCCCCCTTTTCATAGAGACAGCATCATTGAGGCAAGTATTGGTTGACCAAAAAGTTCATTTGGGTTTTTCCATAAGATATTACTGAAAAACCCAAGTGAACTTTTTGGCCAACCCAACAGATCCAAGGTTTGGAATCTGGATGTGAAAAGACTGAGTGCCAGAAGTAATTTCATGTGACATCTTTTACTGCCTTTTTAATTACACTGAAGATCTTCTCAGTGAACATCCAGCGGAAAAAAACTCTGGATCTAGAGGACTCCAAAATTCTCATTATTAGGGCTTCCCTGTTGTGGAATTAGAGCATTTCACCATATTGTATTAGGTCCACAAAATAGCCCTCTCAAACATGTGTGACATATTCTGTGTCCAGCAAACAAACTTTTGATGTGACTTCACACAAAGTGAGATGACATGATGGTGAACCCTACTTTTCCTCATGTCAGAATGTATTATAATGTTGACTTTCCAGGTAATTCACTACTCAATTATTTTTTTTCCTTTAAAGAGTACATGACTTCAGGGATTATCTATCTTCATGGATTACCAATAATTTGTAGTTTCTGGATATGAGAAAAAGAAGTCCACATCCAAAAAAATCCAAATTTATTCAAATGAAGTTCTTTTCTAAGAACTCTCTGCTGCTGCTGCTAAGTCGCTTCAGTCATGTCCGACTCTGTGAGACCCCATAGATGGCAGCCCACCAGGCTCCCCCGTCTCTGAGATTCTCAAGGCAAGAACACTGGAGTGGGTTGCCATTTCCTTCTCCTATGCATGAAAGTGAAGTCGCTCAGTCGTGTCCGACCCTCAGTGACCCCATGGACTGCAGCCTACCAGGCTCCTCCATCCATGGGATTTTCCAAGCAAGAGTACTAACTAGGGTTGTGTGCCATCTAGCCAGCCCCCTTTATTGAAAGCTTTCCCACTGAAATGCAGTGTATTAGTGGACATCCTAGGTTGAGTCATTCATCTAAACTCTGTGACCAAAGAATCTATGGTCTCCAATTATGTCATTTCACTCTATTTCAGTTTTCACATCTCGAAAAGGAAGGTAATAATAATACCTATTCTGGAGACAGGTTGTGAGCAATATATTAGTTAATCTGTGAAATGCTCAGTCAAGTGCTTGACACCTAGTAAACAACCAATGTTAGTTATTAAGGATTACTAGCACATTCTCACTACCCCAGGTCTCCCCATTGCCTCCTCCCCCAAATTATACAGTATGCACACAAAGATGACAGAATTAAGTCATTTATTAAAAAAATTAAGTTTTAGCAAAAAATAACTGTCAGTTCTACTAAATGCAACCACATTCTCTGAAGTAGCATTTTTATGTAGGCCGTAGACATAAAGCTATAGTGATGTACATTTGACAGTGAATACTCTTGGTAGCGTCCCAGTGATGTCATTTGAGAGGCATAAGCTGACAGAGGGTGAAGCTGCTGAATTTTTAAGAGTCCCAGGGGATCATCTGACAATTCATTCAAGTTACAGTCCATAGCACACTAAAAGGATCCACAGAATTGATTCTTCAAAAGCAAGTTTTCTCCTAACTCAGCTAGGTTAAGTGATACTGCAAGTGTGATACTGTCCATCTGCAAAATTCTCTCTTCAAAAGGCAATTGTAAACAGAACTGCCTTGTGACCCAGCGATCCCACTGCTGGGCATACACACCGAGGAAACCAGAATTGAAAGAGACACGTGTACTCCAATGTTGATCACAGTACTGTTTATAATAGCCAGGACATGGAAGCAACCTAGATGTCCATCAGCAGATGAATGGATAAGAAAGCTGTGGTACATATACACAATGGAGTATTACTCGGCCATTAAAAAGAATACATTTGAATCCGTTCTAATGAGGTGGATGAAACTGGAGCCGATTATACAGAGTGAAGTAAACCAGAAAGAAAAACACCAATACAATATACTAACACATATATATGGAATTTAGAAAGATGGTAATGATAACCCTGTATGCCAGACAGCAAAAGAGACACAGATGTATAGAAAAGCCTTTTGGACTCTGTGGGAGAGGCAGAGGGTGGAATGATTTGGGAGTGTGGCATTCTAACATGTATAATATCATAAGTGAAATGAATCGCCGGTCTAGGTTCGATGCAGGATGCAGGACGCTTGGGACTGATGCACAGGGATGATCCAGAGAGATGGTGTGGGGTGGAGGTGGGGGGTTGGGATTGGGAGCTCATGTATACTCATGGCTGATTCACATCAATGTATAGCAAAACGAATACAGTATTGTAAAGCAAAACAAACTAAAAAATAAAAAATACATATAAAACTAACACTTAAAAATTTAAAAAAAATGAAAAAGGTAAAAAAAAGGCAATTGTAAAATCTGCTGGACACAATGTTCTCTGTCTTGTGAAAAGGTTTATTAGAAGTATATGCACAAGTACAATTTGAACGTACACTCATTAATTTCCCAAACATCCAAGACTCTCTAGCCAGCCAGTTTCAAATATTGGCTTAGAGAATTAATTCTGTGACCTTTTGTATGGAAGTAAATAGCATTCTTAGAATCTTTTCCAGGCTCTCACCATGCATGTGATGTCAAATTCATATCTTTGCTATTTTTCTGGTGAAAAAAAAATAGACATTGCATAATTCTTTTTTTTTTTTTAAGATACTTGGAATTATTTGGCAATGAAAAACACTGTTTGTAGGATTTCTGTCATAAATCACACCCTGAATAAAAATCCATTTGTTGACTTTCTTTTTGTTTAAGGTATAATACAATAGCTTCTTTAACAGCACAGGGATGAAAAAATGTGTCACCTTGGTGAGTGTGATCCTGCATTTCTTTATTGAAACATATAAATTAAAGATTTGTCCTGACCACATCAAAAGCAAACTAAATCAAGATGTAATTAATCACATTCTACTGTTTAGGAAATACTGTGTAAGANGCATTTTTATGTAGGCCGTAGACATAAAGCTATAGTGATGTACATTTGACAGTGAATACTCTTGGTAGCGTCCCAGTGATGTCATTTGAGAGGCATAAGCTGACAGAGGGTGAAGCTGCTGAATTTTTAAGAGTCCCAGGGGATCATCTGACAATTCATTCAAGTTACAGTCCATAGCACACTAAAAGGATCCACAGAATTGATTCTTCAAAAGCAAGTTTTCTCCTAACTCAGCTAGGTTAAGTGATACTGCAAGTGTGATACTGTCCATCTGCAAAATTCTCTCTTCAAAAGGCAATTGTAAACAGAACTGCCTTGTGACCCAGCGATCCCACTGCTGGGCATACACACCGAGGAAACCAGAATTGAAAGAGACACGTGTACTCCAATGTTGATCACAGTACTGTTTATAATAGCCAGGACATGGAGGCAACCTAGATGTCCATCAGCAGATGAATGGATAAGAAAGCTGTGGTACATATACACAATGGAGTATTACTCGGCCATTAAAAAGAATACATTTGAATCCGTTCTAATGAGGTGGATGAAACTGGAGCCGATTATACAGAGTGAAGTAAACCAGAAAGAAAAACACCAATACAATATACTAACACATATATATGGAATTTAGAAAGATGGTAATGATAACCCTGTATGCCAGACAGCAAAAGAGACACAGATGTATAGAAAAGCCTTTTGGACTCTGTGGGAGAGGCAGAGGGTGGAATGATTTGGGAGTGTGGCATTCTAACATGTATAATATCATAAGTGAAACGAATCGCCGGTCTAGGTTCGATGCAGGATGCAGGACGCTTGGGACTGATGCACAGGGATGATCCAGAGAGATGGTGTGGGGTGGAGGTGGGGGGTTGGGATTGGGAGCTCATGTATACTCATGGCTGATTCACATCAATGTATAGCAAAACGAATACAGTATTGTAAAGCAAAACAAACTAAAAAATAAAAAATACATATAAAACTAACACTTAAAAATTTAAAAAAAATGAAAAAGGTAAAAAAAAGGCAATTGTAAAATCTGCTGGACACAATGTTCTCTGTCTTGTGAAAAGGTTTATTAGAAGTATATGCACAAGTACAATTTGAACGTACACTCATTAATTTCCCAAACATCCAAGACTCTCTAGCCAGCCAGTTTCAAATATTGGCTTAGAGAATTAATTCTGTGACCTTTTGTATGGAAGTAAATAGCATTCTTAGAATCTTTTCCAGGCTCTCACCATGCATGTGATGTCAAATTCATATCTTTGCTATTTTTCTGGTGAAAAAAAAATAGACATTGCATAATTCTTTTTTTTTTTTTTAAGATACTTGGAATTATTTGGCAATGAAAAACACTGTTTGTAGGATTTCTGTCATAAATCACACCCTGAATAAAAATCCATTTGTTGACTTTCTTTTTGTTTAAGGTATAATACAATAGCTTCTTTAACAGCACAGGGATGAAAAAATGTGTCACCTTGGTGAGTGTGATCCTGCATTTCTTTATTGAAACATATAAATTAAAGATTTGTCCTGACCACATCAAAAGCAAACTAAATCAAGATGTAATTAATCACATTCTACTGTTTAGGAAATACTGTGTAAGAGAGGACATGACGTTCTCTTTTCTGAAACAAGACACGCAAACAGGATGTGTGTTTCTTTCATTTTCCCTTAAAACATCTTGGCTTAGTTAAGCAGCAATGAAAAAAAAAAAAAAAAAAAAGACTATGACTGTAATCTATTCTAAACAATTCGCCTCATTAAAATCAAGGTATTACCGATTTCAAACAAGCATTGCTTGTTTGCCCAGAGTATGTGGTCCCAACCATTAACTGAAGTATTTTGTAAAAAGGCTTTTTGACTCCACTTTAAGCTTTATTTGCAAACAATAAGCATTTTATTAGTTTTTAATATTTCTAAATGTACTGTCATAAGGACAACTGCCTCAACTATAAGCATAGAAATATTATCTGTAATATCATACTAGGTAATACTTTTTACTTACTGTGTGGTAGGCACTATTTTAAATACTTCATATATGCCTTAATTCATTTATTTCTTAATATGAATTTATAGGTAAGTGATGCTACCTTTACTGAGAAATGAGGAGATTAAGACTTAACACTCCTGATATGTAAAGCAGAAATTGATAGAGCCGAATCAATAGATCTGAGAGTCTAGCTGTAGATTCAATGCCCTTAACCTTTAAGTCTACTGCCTTTCAAGGGCATTAGAATGCTTTTCATGAAAATGAGTTCTCTAATTAATATGACTTTGAACATGTGCATTTCTGTAACATAAAAAGTGATGATTTTCATACACTATAAGTTATTAAAGTAAAAGACATACATGGTTTGTTCAAAAAGAAACTTAGTCATTAAACTTTAGAAAACAGAAGAAATCTGCCCATGGATTTTACATATTTACTTGGGTGATTTGATATTTCATCATGAATAATTCTATAAAGAGTAAATAAGTAAATGCTCTCAGGAGATCAGATCATTGGAGCACTAGATGGAAGACTGGAACTAGTGTTCTAGTTGGAGTTTTGTTGTCCTCTGATTATAGAGATGAACACAAAGCTTATTAACCCATCACCTATGCAATCTCAGTCTTGTTAATGGTCACTTTAAGAAGCTGATATAAGCTATGGGGCTTCTTCAAAAGACTGTACATAATCAAATACACCAAAACATCCTTACAACATATATTTTATGGCATTGTAAATCAATTTCTCTTGAATAAACAGCATCTTAAAAAGTATCAACAAAGAATGAAATCAGAAAACTTCCTAACACCATACACAAAGATAAATGTAAGACCAGAAACTATAAAACTCTTAGAGGAAAACATAGGCAGAACCTTCGATGGCATAAATCAGAGCAAGATCTTCTATGACCCACCTTCTAGTGTAATGGAAATAAAAAAGTAAATAAGTGGGACCTAATTTAAAACTTCTGCACAGCAAATGAAACTATAAACAAGCTGAAAAGACAAGCCTCAAATGGGAGAAAATAACAGCAAATGAAACAACTGACAAAGGATTAATTTCCAAAATATATAGCAGCTCGTACAACTCAATATCAGAAAAACAAACAACCCAATAAAAAGTGGGGAAAAGACCTGCACAAACATTTCTCCAAAGAAGACATACAGATGGCTAATGAACGCATGAAAAGATGCTCAACATTGCTCATTGTTAAAGAAATGCAGATCAAAATGAGGTGTGCATCACCTCACACCAGTCAGAATGGCCATCATCAAAAAGTCTACAAACAATAAATGCTGGAGAGGGTGTGGAGAAAAGGGAACCCTTTTGCACTGTTGGTGGGAGTGTAAACTGATACAGCCACTATAGAAGTTGGTATGGAGATTCCCTAAAAATCTAGGNAGAATGGCCATCATCAAAAAGTCTACAAACAATAAATGCTGGAGAGGGTGTGGAGAAAAGGGAACCCTTTTGCACTGTTGGTGGGAGTGTAAACTGATACAGCCACTATAGAAGTTGGTATGGAGATTCCCTAAAAATCTAGGAATAAAACCACAATATGACCCAGCAATCCCATTCCTAGACATATACCCTGAGGAAACCAAAACTGAAAAATATACATGTACCCCAGTGTTCATCCAAGCACTATTTATAATTTCTAGGACATGGAAACAGCCTAAATGTCCACTGACAGATGAATGAATAAAGAAGTTGTGGTACATATACACAATGGAATATTAGCCATAAAAAGGAATGCATTTGAATCAGTTCTAATGAAGTAGATAAACCTAGAGCCTATTATACAAACTGAAGTAAGTCATAAAGAGAAAGATAAATATCATATATTAATGCATGTATATGGAATCTAGAAAGATGGTACCAATGAATTTATTTGCAAGGCAGCAATGGACAAACAGACACAGAGAACAGACTTACAGACACAGTGAGAAGGGAGGAGAGGGTGAGATGTATGGAAAGAGTAACATGGAAACTTACATTACCGTATGTGAAATAGATAGCCAATGGGAATTTGCTGTATGGCTCAGGAAACTCAAACAGGGGCTCTGTATCAACCTAGAGTGGTGGGATGGGGAAGGAGATGNAGGGAGGAGAGGGTGAGATGTATGGAAAGAGTAACATGGAAACTTACATTACCGTATGTGAAATAGATAGCCAATGGGAATTTGCTGTATGGCTCAGGAAACTCAAACAGGGGCTCTGTATCAACCTAGAGTGGTGGGATGGGGAAGGAGATGGGAGGGAGGTTCAAGAGGGAGGGGACATATGTATATCTATGGCTGATTCATGTTGATGTTTGACAGAAAACAACAAAGTTCTGTAAAGTAATTGTCTTTCAATTAAACATAAATTTTTAGAAAAATTTTTAAAACCATCAAGTGAAATAAGTTTGCTTTTTTATTTATAAATTAATGACTAATTTCAAAAAATAAGTACATATTGTATAAGTAATCTTTAATTCTTTTCACAACCAAATTTCAAAGACAGAGTGATAATCATAAGTATTGTTGCTCAGTCACTAACTCCTGTTATGGACTGCAGCATGCCAGGCTTCCCTGTACTTCACTGTCTCCTGGAGTTTGCTCAAACTCATCCACTGAGTTCCTGATGCCATCTAACTACCTCATCTTCTGTCACACCCTTCTCCTCTTGCACTCAATCCTTCCCAGAATCAGGGTCTTTTCCACTGAGTTGGCTCTTCACATCAGGTACCCAAAGTATTGGACCTTNGGCTTCCCTGTACTTCACTGTCTCCTGGAGTTTGCTCAAACTCATCCATTGAGTTCCTGATGCCATCTAACTACCTCATCTTCTGTCACACCCTTCTCCTCTTGCACTCAATCCTTCCCAGAATCAGGGTCTTTTCCACTGAGTTGGCTCTTCACATCAGGTACCCAAAGTATTGGACCTTCAGCTTCAGCATCAGTCCTTCCAATGAATATTCAGAGTTGATTTCCTTTAGGATGGACTGGTTGGATCTCTGTGCTGTCCAAGGGACTCTCAAGAGTCTTCTCCAGCATCACAACTTGAAAGTATCAATTCTTCAGCCCTCAGCCTTCTTTGGCCCTCAACTCCCATGTCCATACATGACTCCTGGAAAAACCGTAGCTTTGAATATATGGAAATGTGATCACAGTTAGCTTAAGTAAAAGTTGAAATTATGTTACGATCTTTGACAAGTTGCTGTGCATGGTATTTTTGAGGTAAAGTTTCTTCCTTTCTTTCTTTCTTCTACACAGAAGAACTATGCAAAAAAGATCTTCACGACCAAGATAATCATGATGGTGTGATCACTCACCTAGAGCCAGACATCCTGGAATGTGAAGAGAAGTGGGCCTTAGAAAGCATCACTATGAACAAAGGTAGTGGATGTGATGGAATTCCAGTTGAGCTATTTCAAATCATCAAAGATGATGCTNGGAAGAAAAGTTATGACCAACCTAGATAACATATTCAAAAGCAGAGACATTACTTTTCCAACAAAGGTCATCTAGTCAAGGCTATGGTTTTTCCAGTGGTCATGTATGGATGTGAGAGCTGGTCTGTGAAGAAGGCTGAGCACCGAAGAATTGATGCTTTTGAACTGTGTATTGGAGAAGACTCTTGAGAGTCCCTTGGACTGCAAAGAGATCCAAGCAGTCCATTCTGAAGGAGGTCAGTCCTGGGATTTCTTTGGAGGGAATGATGCTGAAGCTGAAACTCCAATACTTTGGCCGCCTCATGTGAAGAGTTGACCCTCTGATGCTGGGAGGGATTGGGGGCAGGAGGAGAAGGGGACGACAGAGGATGAGATGGCTGGATGGCATCGCTGACTCAATGGACGTGAGTCTGAGTGAACTCCGGGAGCTGGTGATGGACAGGGAGGCCTGGCGTGCTGCGATTCATGGGGTCACAAAGAGTCGNAGGAGGAGAAGGGGTTGACAGAGGATGAGATGGCTGGATGGCATCGCTGACTCAATGGACGTGAGTCTGAGTGAACTCCGGGAGCTGGTGATGGACAGGGAGGCCTGGCGTGCTGCGATTCATGGGGTCACAAAGAGTCGAACATGACTGAGTTACTGAACTGAACTGCACTGAACTGAAAGTTTCTTCCTGGTGTTTGATGGTTAATACAAGCATGCTTCTGTGGTATAAACAGGACAGTTGGATGTCTTAGTGTGCATTTGCAGTATTAGTAAAGGAAGCAGTAGATAGTACTGAACTGCCAATAATGTGCTTTCATTATCTTGCGATGAGGATTTACCATTCCCATTTCACAAGTGATAAAACCAAGGCTTGGACTGACAATTTGCCAAAGTTCACAAATTTGCTCATTTATGGATTCTGGAAAAGACCAAAATTTAAACTTTTGGGGTTTTTGTTTTCTCTTCAGAAAGATAAAAATAAAAGCTTTAGTGCTAATTGTATGCCTGGCAGTATCCAGGTGATTTACATAGATGATTGCAAATATTTTGACCATCATGCATGTAAGAAGAAAAATGAGCCTTTCACAGGTAAAGAGACCTGTCCAAAACCACAGCCAGCAAGTCAATTTACCTCTGTTGGTTTTATTGAGAATGGAAGGCTCTGATGCTTTCTCCTGAACCATTTACTTCTCAGGGTTGTTTGTGTGGCTGCTAATTCTGAGAGATGAGATCACATTCCTGTGGACAAAGAGAAAGCTTGCTTGCTGCTTGCTATGAAAGCAGTGGACTCCCCAATCTCAGTGTTCCACAATTGTGTGGCAGATCCCTGGATGTGTTGTGTCCATCTGTGTCTGCTGTGTTGTTCCAAGGAGACCTGAGGACAATGCAGAAGTTGGGCAAATGTGCTGAGGCGCCTGCTGCTTGGCTGCAGTGAGTAATTCATTCCTGTCTCTGATCCAAGGGACCTGTGTTGGCAGTCAGTACCCATGGAATACATAATAAGCTAACTTTATAAGTAGAATAAAGTCAAATCCCAAACTTGACAATCCAAAATCATGTGTCTTGTCCCAACACCTTCACTTGAAAAGCATTTCACTCCAAGAGGGAGGGAATATATGTTTACATACAGATGATTCACTTTGTTGTACAGCAGAAACTAACACAGTCGTAAAGCAATTATACTCCAATTTTTTTAAAAATTTGACATAAATGCAGAATTCTTCTCTTGCAAGTAAATGAGTAAAAGTCATGTTAAAAAAGAAAAGAAAATTATCAACATAATTAAAAATTATAATAAAAGTTATTAATATAGTTTACTTAAAATTTATCAATGTAATTCACAGATGTCATTTAGAAGCTTGACAATTACATAAAACATATGGAAAAGAGCTTTGCTCCACCCATCCCTACCCCCAGTTCAGTTCTAGCTCCTCAGAGGCAGCCTTTTTTGGAAATCTGTTTGGGACTTACATTCTGTATCTAAATTGCTATCACATTATGCTGGATTTTTTAAATATGTGAAGTTTCCCATTCATTTGCTACAAAGGAAAATAAGAGTATATTTCCCTTATACCACACTCTATGTATACTTAACATTCCAGCAGAATTCAGAATTTATGTAAAAATTAACAGTGAAATTAATATTCAGTGTTTACATGTTGTGAATATGCAGAGTATGCAATTAGTGTTCACAGTTAAGTTTAGTTGTTTGCCATAATTACAGCTCTTGGACAGTGCTTGTTTATCCCAGTGTTAGTAACTGTCTTACTGTAATCATCACTTCAGTTTTTATTCCCTACTATTACTTCAAACTCAGCAAACTCCTTATCAGAACCAAGTCCTTCTCAGCGATTAAACAGAGCAGACAGTGATCGCTTCCTTATTTTTCATGGAGATCTCTATTTCTTTTCAAGTCAGATATCGAACCTCTGTATTGACACTCCACTTTTCATATCCTTTCTTTCCTGTTTCCTAGTATCTTGATTCTGCTTCTTGGCAGATTTCTCCATTTCATCTGTCAAATATTCCAGTAATGTTTTTTCCACTTCGGTTTACTATCTGTATTTTCTTATGCTCTGAATGACTTCATTTCTCCTTTCCTGAAAGTCTCCTATTTCATTTCTGTCCAGAGATTTCTTTTCATGGTCTCTTCTGCTTCTTGCATTTTCTCTTGAGTAATTGTTTTCTCTTTAATTTTCTTCTTTTTGCTCTTTATTTCCTCTGCATGTTTATTCTGACCTCTGCTTCTTTTTTTAATTACTGTTATTATTACAGGATTTCCTCCAATGTCTGTTTATATTTAAGAATGAGGTAATAAAAACTAGCCAGAATTCAATGAGCAGAAGATGATTCATTGAGTAATGGCATGATTCATTCATCATAGGATGGCTGTTCAGATTTTTCACTGGTGGTTCCCCAACTATCTGTAGACCTTTCCTCTTAGACATTCTACAGAGAACAGGCTATCACCACTCAGTGCTCAGACCCCACAGTATCCTTAGTTTCTTGATGTGATGCTTCTGACAGACCCAGCTGTGCCTGTAGTCCCTACTCCAGAAGCTCTTGGAACAACCTTGTTGGAGTTTTCTGTCCTCTTGCTTTCTGCCCAGATCAGAAGGCATAAAAGTAGATCCTAGTCTGAGAAACATGGGCAAGAAAGTGGGGATAAAGGGCTCACTGTTGTTCCTGTAAAGTTTACATTAGATTTTTTTAAAAATTTTTTAAAGACTTTTTGATGTGGACTATTTTTAAAGTCTTTTATTGAATTTGTTACAATATTGCTTCCATCATTTATGCTCTGGTTTTTTGGCTGAGAGGCATGTGGGATCTTAGCTCCCCAAGCAGAGACTGGACTCACACTCCCTGCACCAGAAGGTGAATTTTTAACCACTAAACTGCCAGGGAAGGCCCTCAACTCTTTGTTTTTTTAATCTTCTTTCTAGCCCCCTATTTCTGATGTCCTAGCTATCTCAAATTTCTAAAAATGTTGAGGATATGATTTTCTTCCTTTTAGGCTCCCCCCTTTTGTCTTAGGTTTTAGCTATCTCTGTGAAGTCAGTTTTCACAAGTGCATTCATTTTCAAGCTTCTTAAAATATCTCATTATCACTCATCTGTCACTCTTATTTCCCATTCCTTTCATCTTCCTGTGTGTTAATGTCATTTCATCCCTTATTCAGTTTATTTCTTTGTTTTAGTGGCTTTAAGGAGGAAGTACAGAGAAATTGTAAGTTCAATAGGTCAAGTTTGCCAGGACACTCTTCTTTCTTTGAACAAACAAGAATGCAGATCGCTCATGAAACATCACAGGTGCTCCATTTGTAAATCAAACAAGATTTTTTTTCCCCAAGCACAACTTTTGTTAACAAAGAAACTGCTTGCCATTTGAAATTTCTAAGTCCTGTGAAATTTCCAAAAACAACTGAAAAAAACATGAATTTAGTCTTTGATCATGAGAGCCAGGATAGAGCAAACAAAAACTAGGTGCCAAGAGACATCATCTGTTTCATCTGAACTCATACTGAAAGAAGAAAGACGCAATTCTGAATTATTCTATAACTTTTCTCAAAATATTAGAAGAGANAAATTTCCAAAAACAACTGAAAAAAACATGAATTTAGTCTTTGATCATGAGAGCCAGGATAGAGCAAACAAAAACTAGGTGCCAAGAGACATCATCTGTTTCATCTGAACTCATACTGAAAGAAGAAAGACGCAATTCTGAATTATTCTATAACTTTTCTCAAAATATTAGAAGAGATGTGGGCAATGTATAATGGAAGGCACCATGTTCCAAGTCCATTAAGGCTTGAGATAAAAAACTAAATAGGCATAATCGTACAGGATACAATAAAACACACACATTGTTATTTCAACAAATCTAGATATTATAATTTTGCAAAATGATTTTCCAAGCTACTTGGTGATATATTCTTGCAATTTAACAAATTATGTCTTCCACAAAGTTGATTTTCAAGTTAAAGGGAAAAGAAATAACTTTGACTTGTTTATACCTGTTATGGATCCCCTGTTAACCATCACAAAGCCACATCACAGAGGAGTCAAGGTTCATGACTTCAAGTTAAAAGCCTCTGTCACTTAAAATATATGTATTTAATTCAGAAGTAAAATATAACTCTTACTAAAAAATTCAAATAATATAAACTTACATACAGGGAAATTTGTAACATCTTTATTTCTACCTAAATTCTAAGGTTCTTCTCCATAATTGGTTATTTTTAACAAATTGTGGGTATCCTTCTGAACTTCTTGTATGGAATTAGATATATGTGTACTTTTTAATATTTTATTTACTTTTTTTCAGTTAAGAGCACAATGTTAATTTGTTTTGTGTCACTGGAGGATAATTGCTTTACAGGGTTGTGTTAGTGCGTCAGCCATATGTATACATGTATCCCTTCCATCTGGAGTCTCCTCCCAGTTCCCCCACCCCACCCCTCTAGGTCATCACAGTGCATGGAGCTGAGCTCCCTGTGCTATATAGCAGCTTCCCACTAACTACTTACTTTATACATGTATATAGTAAGTGCATATATGTCAATACTACTCTCCCAGTTTGTCCAACTCCCCCCAGATGTATGTGTATTTTTACATACACTGTTATGCTTAAATATATAGAATATTTTAAACAAAAATAAGCATGAAACATTTCTAACCTTAAGGATATTTTGAAGGCATTTTCTTATGAATACATTTAGGTCTAGACCCTGAAGAGTATTTCATGATTTGGGGCTACCATTTTGTTCTGCCTTGTTCTCAGTAGTGAATATACAGTGTCTTTTCTTGCTGTTTCAGTGCTGCAGTGTGTATCTTTGTAAATGTGTCTTGTTGTACACGTGAACACATAAATAACATAAATTCCTAGAAGCAGAATTGTTGGGTTAAGGATAAACGTATTTTACATTTTTCTGTAACCCAACAAATCATTTTACAAAGTCATCTGCCTACAAAAGGGTATTCAGTTCAGTTCAGTCACTCAGTTGTGTCCGACTCTTTGCGACCCCATGAATCGCAGCACGCCGGGCCTCCCTGCCCATCACCAACTCCTGGACTTCACTCAGACTCCCGCCCATCGAGTCAGTGATGCCATCCGGCCATCTCATCCTCTGTCGTCACCTTCTCCTCCTGCCCCCAATCCCTCCCAGCATCAGGGTCTTTTCCAATGAGTCAACTCTTCGCATGAGGTGGCCAAAGTACTGGAGTTTCAGNTAGTCCAACTCTCATATCCATACATGACCACTGGAAAAACCATAGCCTTGACTAAGGTATAGATTGACAAAGATTGACAACCACATGTTTGTGTTGCATTTGCACATAGTACGTAAGCACTATGAACATAAAATTTTGAAATGAGCAAATAAACATGCAGAGTTAGTACAAGCAAAAGTAAAATGAACATTTTTAAGAAAGCTTCATTTCCATGGAGGATAGCTAAGGCTGGAGATATTCAGAGAAACGGAACATCTGGTTTCATCTATTTTATCATTCTTTACATACCAAATTACCAGTCACCAGAAGTGAATAACCAAACAATCAGAACAAATGCTTCCATAATATTAGACCCAAAGATTTCTTATCTTGCAATGAGGTCAAATTCAGAGTTTGCAGTGCATGTTACAAATATATATGTTCCTTTGATCATTATTTTTTCACCAGGACTCTTATATTCTAACTGGAGCAGAGGTTACACACCAGAGAGTACTTTTCTGCTCTCTAGTTGCCCCATGTATCTTCCAAAGTGACAATGGAGCAGAGATCACTTCAACTTTCTACCACAAAACTCACATTGATGTGGAAATCTCACAAGCCACAAGAATGGGTCATCTACCCCTAGCATAGGGCTCAGAGCCCAAGAAGTACAGTGTCATGGCTGGTGGTCAGTTCCCATATCCCTCACTGTCCTGTAATCTGTGCCTCCACCCTAACTACCACCAAACGCATCAGCGATGGGACTAGAGTCAGTTTGCCTGATCTATAGGGAAAGACTAAAACAAGACAAGTTATGATGATATCTGCCAGGAAAAATAACTGATTATTCCTTTAAGACTGATTCTTAAGACATTTTTTTTAAAAGCTGACATATTTTTATATTGTAACTAATTTATTGATGGAGTACTCTGCAATGCTAAGAGTACTTTCAAGCTGCAGTGTATGTGATAAGGTGGCGCTAGTGGTAAAGAATCCACCTGCCAATGCAGGAGACTTAAGCAACACAGGTTTAATCCCTGGTTCGAGAAGATTCCCCTGGAAAAGGGCATGGTAATCCACTCTAGTATTCTTGCCTGGAGAGTCCCATGGACAGAGGAGGGTCACAAGAGGAAGGTCCATGGGGTTGCAAAGAGTCAGACTTGACTGAAGCGACTTAGCCTGCCCATATGTGATACAATTTGATTGCCTCTCCTCATCTTTATGTGATTGATTTAGTGATCAGTTTGATACATACAATCGCAGATTCTTCCAGAAACACATTTTACTCCAAGAATGAGCTGGAAAAAAAAGACATCAAGTACCCTTCAGTTTGTTTGTAAATCACACAAGGAAAACATCAACTGTCATCTGTCACCACAGCCAAATATTTTCCTGCATCCAGTGTGCTCCTTCTGTGAATAACTATCTTTGTTTATTAGCATGTCTAGGTCTATGGTTTAGAGTCCAGAGTCCAAAGCATAACTGAAAAATGACCATTTCCTTATAACCTAGAAACTTATGTTTTGACAGTGCACACAGTTTAAGTTTTGACCTGCCTGCAAATGAACGTTGTGATGGGAAGCTTCCCTATCAATCAACTTCAGCTTTTTGAAAATAAACTTTTAAGTCCAAATCCTCAAGCCAGTGTATCCCATCCATGCTCAGCAACCTATTATATTATTTTTGAATTCCGAAAAGAAGTTAAAGTATAGTCTCTCAGTCATGTCCAACTCTTTGCAACCTCATGAACTGTAGCCCACCAGCTCCTCTTGTCGATGGAATTTTCCAGGCAGGAATACTGGAGTGGATTGTGATTCCCTTCACCAGAGGATCTTCTCAACCCAGGGATCAAACCCAGGTCTTCCACATTGCAGGTAGATTCTTTATTGTCTAAGCCACCAGAGAATCCCTTATGAATCCTGGTCATATGTGAAAATGTGCAAAGACAAAGGTATAAGACAACATATTCAAATAACAGCACTCTAAAAGAAAAGTAACTCAACTTGTTATACATGTAACTCAACTTGAAATAAATTGCTTATAACAAAAGATCATAGATCAAAGAAGGAAACAGCTTTGCAAAACAGAATCAAATAAATGTTTATGCAGCCTATGGAGAAAAAAATAGCTACATAGATTTACTAAAGTCAGTTTAAAAATTCAGTCATTCCTAGGATATACTAAGTGTCTTTGGTGTTTTGGGTGGTTTTCTGTTTTATTTATTTATTTTTATTAACAATTTTGTGTTAGTTTCAGGTGTGTTTTGTTAATGGGATTTTCCCTGTTCTCCTGGCTCTGCTTCTATCAGGGAGAAAATGTAGAAAGGTCATATGTGAGGTTTTTTTAAAAAATGATATAATACATCATGAGACTAAAATCAATATTTTTATCTCACATTTCTAAAATCTACCCATTTATTAAATTCATTCCTAAGTCTTATAAGGCAGCTGAATTGACATTTACATACCTGGAATCATATTTTAGGACAAAGACACTAATGATTCTTTTTCCCTAGAAATGTCTTTTGTGGTAATATATATATGCTTGCAAACTCTTCAGAAGTTAATTTTATTTTTTCATCATTTTGCATGCTATATAATTAATGAGTTATTTCTAAATGATATACCAGTGTATTAATCTTACACAACAGTGATAGAAATATAATCATTATTTCATAAATATATAAAAACTAATTTTGACTTTTTGGAGTTCTAATTTATTATTATTATTATTACTATTATTATTAGAATAGAGTGCATCATGTTATTCTAACTACTTTAATTGTGCAGGAAAATATTCCGTTGACCAAGTAAAATTATATACCATGTTTGGATTTGAAAATAAGCATCCATTAAAATGTGGTTTAAATTCCATATGTATGTCACATAGCAAATAATTATAGAACCACACTACACTTTCTCTCCTAGTATTTGAAATCTTAGATTATGAGATACAAGTAAATAGTAATTCTATTCGGTAAATATTATAATGATTAATACACTAGGCTCAGAAGTAAATTTTCTTGCTATCAAATGTCAGCTCTCCCAGAGAATAGCTTTCTTTTTCTAAATTAATTTTTACTGGAGTATGATTGCTTTACACTGTGTTAGTTTCTACCGTACAGCAAAGTGAATCAGCTATACATATACATATATCCCCTCTTTTTTGTATTTCCTTCCCATTTCAGTCACAACAAAGTGCTGAGTAGAGTTCCCTGAGCTATACGGTAGGTTCTCACTAGTTACCTATTTTATGTCAATCCCACTCTCTCAATTCTTGCCACCCACCTCTTCCCCCCTTGGTGTCCATATGTTTATTCTCTACATCTCTATTTGTTTTGCAAATAAGATCATCTATACCATTTTTCTATATTCCACATATGCAATTTTTGTTTCATATACAATATTTGTTTTTACTTTCTGACTTACTTCACTCTCTATAACAGTCTCGAGGTCCCGCCATATCTCTACAAATGATAATTTAGTACATATATACAATGGAATATTACTCAGCCATACAAAGGAATGAAATCTAGTGAACAGCTTTCTATTCTCCCTGTACTTTTTTTGATCAACGGTGAGACGGGGTTGATTATACCACCACTTCCTCTGATAGGGCTCTTGTGAGCACAGGATTGATCTACGTGAAGTACTTAGAACCACATTCACTAAATGTTAGTCTCAAAATTAACAGCCATAGTAAATAGAAATTTGCTTGTATTTTCTGTCTAAATTAGTTTTGAAGTACTAGCAGCATTTTTTTTTTATTTTTATTTTTACTTCATTTTACTTTACATTACTGTATTGGTTTTGCCATACATTGACATGAATCCACCACGGGTGTACATGAGTTCCCAATCCTAAACCCCCTCCCACTTCCCACCCCACATCATCTCTCTGGATCATCCCCATGCACCAGCCCCAAGCATGCTGTATCCTGTATCGAACCTAGACTGGCGATTCGTTTCTTACATGATAGTATACATGTTTCAGTGCCATTCTTCCAAATCATCCCACCCTCTCCCTCTCCTACAGAGTCCAAAAATCCGTTCTATACATCTGTGTCTCTTTTGCTGTCTTACATATAGGGTTATCATTACCATATTTCTAAATTCCATATATATGTGTTAGTATACTGTATTGGTGTTTTTCTTTCTGGCTTACTTCACTCTGTATAATCGGCTCCAGTTTCATCCACCTCATTAGAACTGATTCAAATGTATTCTTTTTAATGGCTGAGTAATACTCCATTGTGTATATGTACCACAGCTTTCTTATCCATTCATCTGCTGATGGACATCTAGGTTGCTTCCATGTCCTGGCTATTATAAACAGTGCTGCAATGAACATTGGGGTACATGTGTCTCTTTCAATTCTGGTTTCCTCGGTGTGTATGCCCAGCAGTGGGATTGCTGGGTCATATGGCAGTTCTATTTGCAATTTTTTAAGGAATCTCCACACTGTTCTCCATAGTGGCTGTACTAATTTGCATTCCCACCAACAGTGTAAGAGGGTTCCCTTTTCTCCACACCCCCTCCAGCATTTATTGCTTGAAGACTTTTGGACTAGTGGCATTTTTATTTGAATTTGGGATAACTGAATTTGCCATAGAAGAATACGGGATGGATAACTGTAATGCTGAAATCTGGTGAATAATATCTTTGAAAATTTCCAAGACTATTATGATAAACATCATTAACTTTTGTATTTCAACATTTCTGTATTTTTATGTTTTCTGCATAAACATACATACATATACACATATTAAATCTGTTTTGAGTATATAAGGCCCTTTTCCATCACAGTAAGTACAGTTTACATTTCACTTTGTGCCGATGTTACACTAGGTGCTCTGTGGATTACTTCNATGATAAACATCATTAACTTTTGTATTTCAACATTTCTGTATTTTTATGTTTTCTGCATAAACATACATACATATACACATATTAAATCTGTTTTGAGTATATAAGGCCCTTTTCCATCACAGTAAGTACAGTTTACATTTCACTTTGTGCCGATGTTACACTAGGTGCTCTGTGGATTACTTCTACTATCTTCAGAGAAAATCCATAAAGTAAGTGTTATTAGATGTACTTAACTTCACAGGTATGGAGAACAGAACAAAGACACATTAAGTAACTTCAGCAGGATTACAGACCTATTAATGGCAGAGGTGTAATTCAGGCCCAGAAGTTGTGTTTGCAGAGTTTTAATGATGTACTTGCTGACTGTGTGATCCACAGCCATTCATGATTCCCCTGTATGCAAACCAAACATTTTATAAACAAATACAGATTCTGGTCTACGTGGTTAATGGTGGGGATTTTTTGGTAAGGAATTTGGGGATTTACTGATCAAAATGCTCTCTGATGGGAAATTACAAGCCCTAAATCTAAGTGTGCCCAGACTAAATAATAGTTGCCACGTTGTCGTTTCTCCATAAAAGGTACCCTGGTGGGAGAACAAATTTAGGAGAAAACATAACCCTATGTATTAGATCAGCTAAATTGACATATAGAATATTATTTTCATCTTTTGCCTTCAGTTCAGTTCAGTTCAGTCACTCAGTCATGTCCAACTCTTTGCAACCCTATGAATCGCAGCACGCCAGGCCACCCTGTCCATCACCAACTCCCTGAGTTCACCCAAACTCATGTGCATCGAGTCAGTGATGTCATCCAGCCATTTCATCCTCTGTTGTCCCCTTTTCCTCCTGCCGCCAATCCCTCCCAGCATCAGGGTCTTTTCCAATGAGTCAGCTCTTTGCATGAGGTGGCCAAAGTATTGGAGTTTCAGCCTCAGCATCAGTCCTTCCAACGAACACCCAGGACTGGTCTCCTTTAGGATGGACTGGTTGGATCTCCTTGCAGTCCAAGGGACTTGCAAGAGCCTTCTCCAACACCACAGTTAGAAAGCATCAATTCTTAGGTACTCAGCTTTCTTCTTCTCTGGCGTGCTGTCATTCATGGGGTCACAAAGAGTCAGACACAACTGAGCAACTGAACTGAACTGAACTGAACAGCTTTCTTCACAGCCCAACTCTCACATCCATACATGACCACTGGAAAAACCATAGCCTTGACTAGATGGGCCTTTGTTGGCAAAGTAATATCTCTGCTTTTGAATATGCCATCTAGGTTGGTCATAACTTTCCTTCCAAGGAGGAAGCATCTTTTGCCTTATAGGGATGCATATGATTGCTAGCAACTAACTGAAATGACCAATTAGAAAAAAAAAATAGTAGAGAGAAATAATAGCTTAATGTTAACAAAGCAAGTTAAGTGCTTCTCTTTCCTTTGATCCATAATTCAGTTCATTTTTAAATTCCCTGGTGCTTCAGGAAATTTCTAACCCAGCAACTAAGCCTGTCCCCACGCCTTCCCCACCTTCCTTCTCTACTCCTGTTTCCGTGTCTCTGTCTCCTTCATCTTTCTCCTCCTGCCCCTCACTCACACACACACACACGGCACACCCAATCTTACTGCCTCTTTAGGACCTGCTGCCAAGTTTCTGTTTTGTTGCTGTGTGCAGGTGTTTTTACATTGTACTGTTACAGATTCAAAAATAAAATAAAAGATGTAAACAATGCTAGCACTGTTGGTAACTTGATATCTTTGCTTTTTTTTTCTCTTTTTCCTACACACTGTCACACAGTTGAAATTCTATCCTACTTGCACTTTTGCATCTTTCATTTCATTTAATGTATTTTAGCATTTCTTGGTATTCTTATTCATCATTCCAATGACTATATGATGCACTTTTTTTTTACACAAATACTTTTTCTATGACTGAATAGGATCTAGCGCATATGGAATTATGCAAGTTGTGAAAAAACTTAAATGCTCATTTATTTTCAATAGCCAAATAACTTTTTGCTTTATGTCTCAATAAATCTGAGCAAGAATTAGTAGTATAAAATACTTATAAAGAATCTGTGGAGCATATTATCAGAAGATAATATTTCTGAGAAGAAAGCATTTAAATGAGAAATTAATATCAAAGGTGCTTAAAAACTCCATGTATTTGGAAATTAAATGTTCACTTTTAAATGATGGGTTTATCTAAGAAGCCATAACAATGAAATTAGAAAATATTTCTAACAGAATAAAAATGAAAAAAGAATTTATCAGAATTTGTTGCATGCAGCTGAAGCTGCCCAATGCAACTAAACACAGTGTGGAATCTTGAATAAGGTATGAAAACAAATAATGGACACAAGCATAAAATTTTGTGAAGTTTGAATAAAATCTGTACTTTAGTTAATAATACTGTATCACATATTAATTTCCTGGGTTTTTTTTTTAAACAACATAGTATTTATATTCTCAGAATTGGATTAGAAGCTTCAAGTCTTATTCAAAAGTTTTTTTTTTAATAAAAAAATTACTTTTGGGAAACAAAACGTTTTTTAAAAGCTAAAATAATAAGCTTTCTACACTTTTAGCAGTAATATTAAATGCCAGAGTAAATGGAACTATATCAAATTTTCAGTGAATATAAATTGGGAATCTAGCATTCTGTTCAAACTTGTGGTTGTAGTTGTGGTTTAGTTGCTAAGTTGTATCTGACTCTTGCAGCACCACAGACCGTACTCCACCAGGCTCCTCTGTCCATGGGATTCTCCAGCAAGAATACTGGAGTGGGTTGCAATTTCCTTCTCCACTGTTCATTCTTAGTCTAACTTTATCGAAGCTTTCAATGGCTAAGTCAAAGATCTCTCTTGGTAAATGTCATTTTGCACTTAAAAATATGTGGGTTATTCTCAAATATCTTTTGATATTGATTTGTGACATAATTCCACAGAGATAAGAGAACAGACTCTATGATTTCAATACCCTTAGACCATGAAATTTTTGTACCGTGTTTTCTGTCCCTGGATATGTTCCAGTGTCTTCTGGTATATAATCAATGGGAACTTGAATAGAATTTGTATTCTGCTATTGTGTGAAAACTATATAAATCTTACACATGTTGAACAAAAGAAGATATTTCTAAAACAAGACTTTGAAAATTGTATTGAAAAATAATCATCACAAAACAGAATAAGAAACACCAAACGGTAGTTTTTTCTGGATCACTTGAATATTTCCCAATTGACTGTAAAACTTATCTACAACTGGGTTTATAGTGGCAATTATCACTGCCTTTCTTATTTATAATTTGATTTAATGAGATTGGCTTGACAAATTATACATTCACATACTAAATTTTGAAAAGGATGTTCTTTCCAAGATAAAAGAACTCAATTGCTTTGCTATCCCTATTTTTAAAGTTGATGATGTTATCAAAAATGTTGTTAGTAAGTGGTAGTTAGCTTGATTAAACTATTGGAAATTTATTTTACATTCATATAATTTTTAACTTGATAAAAATTTTGCCCCAACATATCATATCCAGTTACATTCTGCAAAAAGTAAGATGTGAATACTTAACGGTACATACATGTATTTGAGCATGTGTATGTTGAAAAGTTGAGACAGAATATATTTATTTTCTGACCTAGATAACAATAATGGTGTGATCACTCACCTACAGCCAGACATCAAAGACTGAAGCCAAGTGGGCCTTAGGAAGCATCACTGCAAACAAAGCTAGTGGAGGTGATGGAATTCTAGTTGAGCTATTCCAAATCCTGAAAAATGATGCTGCACTCAATATGCCAGCAAATTTGGAAAACTCAGCAGTGGTCACAAGACTGGAAAAGCTCAGTTTTCATTCCAATCCCAAAGAAAAGCAATGCCAAAGAATGTTCAAACTACTGCACAATTGCACACATCTCACATGCTAGCAAAGTAATGCTCAAAATTCTCCAAGCCAGGCTCCAACAATATGTCAACTGAGAACTTCCAGATGTTCAAGCTGGATTTAGAAAAGGCAGAGGAACCAGAGCTCAAATGGCCAACATCTGCTGGAGCACAGAAAAAGCAAGACAGTTCTAGAAAAACATCTATTTCTGCTTTATTGACTACGACAAAGCTTTTGATTGTGTACATCACAACAAACTGTGGAAAATTCTTAAAGAGATAGGAATACCAGACCACCTTACCTGCCTCATGAAAAATCTGTATGTGTCAGTAAGCATTTAACAGGAGGCTTCCTCTGTGCTGTTTTGGATCTGTCAGGAATCCTCTGTTCCTCTGTTCCAGGAGAGGAAGCCTCTCCTGGGGCTGAGGAGTCCAGGCATTTCCTTCCTTAGTTTTTCTATACGGTGATACGTACCCTCTTCTTTCTTGTGAACCATATGGTAAAAGTGGTTATTTACAACTCTCTCTCTCTCTGTTTAATATGGATTGCTTATGTTTTGTAAGTCTGGAATTTTAATGTTTATCTTTGCTGAGAATAACTGCAGTATATATGCCCACACCATGTTGATTAAAACACATTTGTTCCATCAGAGCTCTGGTCTCCGTGTCTTTCTCTCTCTCTCAGGCTATTTCTTTGGAGCACAGAGGCCTTCTGAGTTCACTTTCTTGCCCAGGCTTCTAAGACCCTCTTGAGAAGGCGCTCTGCACCTTCACCCCATTGAGAGGGCACCTGAGGCCTCTGTGAACAGAGCAAGCCCTGTGTCAGGGGCTTTAGTGGCTGTCTGCATAAACCAAGTAATATCAGCCTCTTTCTCTCCTTTACTTTCTTATTGTTGACTCCCAACCACCAGGTTCCGGTCCATTAAAGAACCACAACACGTATGCAGGTCAAGAAGCAGCAGTCAGAACCGGACATGGAACAATGAACTGGTTCCAAATTGGGAAAGAAGTATGTCAAGGCTGAATATTGTCACCCTGCTTATTTAACTTATATGTAGAGTACATCATGAGAAATAGCGGGCTGGATGAAGCACAAGCTGGAATCAAGATTGCTGGGAGAAATATAAATAACCTTAGATATACAGATAACACCACCCTTAAGGCAGAAAGTGAAGAGGAACTAAAGAGCCTCTTGAAGTGAAAGAGGAGAGTGATAAAGGTGGCTTAAAACTCAACATTCAAAAAACTAAGATCATGGCATCTAGTCCCATCATTTTATGGCAAATAGATGGGAAAATAATGGAAACAGTGATAGACTATTTTCTTGGGCTCCAAAATCACTGCAGATGGTGATGCAGCCATGAAATTAAAAGACACTTGTTCCTTAGAAGAAAAGCTATGATGAACGTAGACAGCATATTAAAAAGCAGAGACATTACTTTGCTGACAAAGTTCCATCTAGTCAATGCTATGATTTTTCCAGTATTCGTGTATGGATGTGAGAGTTAGACCATAAAGAAAGCTAGGCACCAAAGAATTGATGCTTTTGAACTGTGGTGCTGAAGAACACTCTTGAGAGTCCCTTGGACTTCAAGGAGATCAAACCAGTTCATCCTAAAGGAAATCAGTCCTGAGTATTCGTTGGAAGGACTGAGGGTGAAGCTGAAGCTCCAATACTTTCACCACCTATTGGGAAGAGATGAATCATTGGAAAAGACCCTGATGCTAGGAAAGATTGAGGGCAGGAGGAGAAGGGGATGACAGAGGATGAGATGGTTGGATGGCATCACTGACTCAGTGGACATGAGTTTGAGCAAACTCCAGGAGTTGGTGATGGACAGGGAAGCCTGGCATACTGCAGTCCACGGGGTCACAAAGAGTCGGACACGATGGAGTGACTGAACTGAACTGATGTTGAAAAGTTGAGGTAGAATATATTTATTTTAGCCAAAAACTCAACAGAATTTATTCAAGTTAAAAATATGAAAAGATCAAAGTTATTTAGAGTTGTCCAATAAATATTTATTTATCATGTATTGCTAACTTGGAATTTAGTTAAGGGTTGATGATACAATATTGAAAGATAATATCTGCTCTCAATTTGTTCCCTCTATTATAAAAGACAAACTGTAAACATAATTTTTTTCCATTAAAAGTGCTATGTTGAAGTGCACAGCAAGCTATGGAAACATAGGGAAGAGATAGCTATTTTATTATGACATTATTTTAGTAAAGATGAAAACACATGAGTATGCATGCACTTCAACTGGAATACTATATCAAGAATAGAAAATAAACATATAAAATGCATTTTAAGAAATAAAAGAGAAAGTTGATAATAGGAAGCTATAATACCAGATATATTTTTTAAAATAAACAAGTAGAATAATAAATGAATGAAAATATACAATTGTTGATATTAAAGATATAGTGAATATGTAAAAGCATGTAAGAATTAGTTGAAAATAGAAGTTGAATTGAATCTACAGCTAAAGAAATATTCCACATTAAACAGACAGAAAATAGTTTCTTAGTTGAGGGGAAGTAGGGAGTGACATGAATTTTAGGGAAAAATAAATATCCAAAAATCTTTGTGATGACAGTTCCACAACTGTGTGAATACTAGAAATCACTTAAGTCTATACAATTTTAGCTAGAGTTAGCTAGATTAACTGTCTGGCATGTCTACAGTAAGCTTGTCACCTATACTGGAAAATACGTAGACTGGCAGCAGACTTCTCAACATTAATAATAAAATTCACAATACAATGGGTCAATCTACTCAAAATACTAGGAGGAAATTATAGTTAAGTTTGAATAATGTACTCAGTAATATAATCTCAAAATTGAAGGTGAGTCAGTAAAGAAAAATACACAGTTTAATCTTGAACATTTACAAAATAGACTTCTAATTAATTTACTTTAAAAAGGCAGTACAAAACCCACAGAATTCTGTTCTGAAATGCAAAAAGAAATGATGAATGAGAACTGGTCCAAGTGGATATAAATTTGACTAGTCTTTGAATTTATGGGGTTCAAATGAACTGAAAAATTGAAAAGATATTATCATATACTAAGACTAAAATCATATGTAGAGATACCTCTAAAATATGTTAAACTCTTTAATGCAGAACATTTCATAATTTCTTGACAATGTAAATATTTAAATGGAGAGAGATGCCATGATTATACAAAAAAAGATTAAATATTATGAAGTGAGCAATTCTTTCTAAATTAGTTGTTAGATCCAGTGCAACTTTTATCAAAGTCCATCAAGTTTTTTGAGGAAATTGACAAGCAAATCTTATCATTTGTATGACTATAGATTATAAGATTCAGGAATAGCCAAAACATGCTTATAAATAAAGAACAATCATGGAGAGATTTCATGTAATAGATGCTTAAAATGACTAAAATGCTGTAAGAGATTATGATATTGGTACAAAGATAAACTGACTAATAGGACTAAATGAAGAGCCTGAAACAGTCCTTATTTGACAAAAAAAAAAAAAGAAAGAAATTTTCAGGTGAGAGCTGGGTGCTTAATTAATGATTCTGCCTAGGGCAAAAAGGTCACATTCTATGTCTACATGATACCACCCAAGAAAGTAAGTTTGGGTAGATTAAAAGTTCAAGCAGAATAGTAAAAGTGAAAAAAATAGAAGAAAATATAGCAGAATATTCTATGGCCTTGACGTGAGGTAGATTCATTAATAAATTCTATGATGTCAAAATTAAGAAATTCTATTCATCAACAGGCTATTTAAGGATAATGAAAAAACAGATCACAATGGAAAAAGATAATTGCCACACTGGTAGAACTTATGATTAGCCATTGCCAGAATATAAAAAGTCTCACACCAGTGTACGAGAAAAAGACAAACAACTGAGCAGAATACAGACTAAAGAAGAAATGCTTCACTGGACAGAGATCACAAATGTCCAATAAATACGTGAAAAAATGTTCAGACTAATTTGTAAATAAAGATGTGATAATTAAGATATTGAGATACCATTTTAACCTGCTGGGTTATTAAAAATAAGAGGCTTGATGACACAGATTTTGGCAAAAACATAGAGCCAAATGATAGCTTATATACTGCAGCTGAAAGTAGAAAAAATGGGGAAAATTGACACTGTAATTTTTTAATTGCAAAAACTGTATTGTAAATTTAATATGTGAATACTCAAGATACCAAAATTTCAGTTCTAAGTATAAATCTTAAAGAAATCCTTCCATTTATGCTGCTGCTGCTAAGTCACTTCAGTCGTGTCCGACTGTGTGTGACCCCATAGATGGCAGCCCACCAGGCTCCTTCGTCCATGGGATTCTCCAGGCAAGAGTGCTGGAGTGGGTTGCCATTTCCTTCTCCAATGCATGAAAGTGAAAAGTGAAAGTGAAGTCGCTTAGTTGTGTCTGACACCTAGTGATCCCATGGACTGCAGCGCACCAGGCTCCTCCATCCATGGGATTTTCTAGGCAACAGTGCTGGAGTGGGGTGCCACTGCCTTCTCCTCCCATAGTTTTTGGTCCCTCTCTATTGAAGGTGTAATGGGTTCTTCAGTAGTAACCAGGAGCTGCAGGGCTCTAGGGGCTGAAAACTTCCCATTACAAGGGTGGTTCCCAGTTTAGTGAGTATATCTCTTCCCAATAAGGGAGTAGGACACTCAGGGACCACTAGAAACTGGTGGCAAAATATTTGTCCATCCCAGCAACAAAGTGCTCAGGTGAATCTTTTAGTAGTTGCTTTTCCTGTAGCACCCAAAATGGTACAGGTTTGGGAGGAGAAGGCTCCGGAGTAGGAGATCAAGACAGAGTAGGTAGCCCCTGTGTCAACCAAGAAATTCTCGGACCTACCTGCCACATCCAGTTGCACCCTTGGCTCCAGCTCCGTGATGGTTATCTGTGACAGGTGGGCTGGCTAAAGAGGGCCACTTCAGTCCTCTTGAACCATCATGAGGGTAGGCTTGGCACTTGACCTTGAGGCTCTTGGGCAGAGTGCCACCCAATGTCCCAGTTGATGGCATTTGTGGCAAGCCGTTTTAGGAGACTTGTCACAATTTGGACACTCTTTGGCCCAATGCCCTGCCTGTCTACAGATCAGGCATTTGTCTCGTGCCTTGTCCTTCAAGGACTCGGGGCTTGCCATAGGGCTTTTCTGGAGGGCGGCCAGCATCTGGGCATGCCTTGTCTCTTTCTTTCTCTTCTTCTCCTGGGCCTTGGCCTCCTTCTGTTCTCTGTTATAAAAGGTATTGGTGGCTGTCTGTACCATCTCATCTAAAGAGGCAGCAGATATCCATTTGTGCACCCGGTGATATTAACAAAATATTTATAGCAGCACTGTTAGTGATAGTGAAAAACAAAGCAAAAACTGGAACCAATCCAAATATTCATTGGCAGAAAAATGTATATTATAAAATGTCAAAAAAATCAGGTACAATATAACAGTGAATATGAATTAATACTACTATTTGCAATGAGAATAAATCTTAGAAATGTTAAATTTAGTAAAAATAAATAAATAAATAAAAGATATGTTATAGCACCACTTTTGTAAAATTAAAAACCAAGCAATGTCTCGCTCTCTCATCTACCAGCCTACCTACCTACCAATCTATCTATCTGTGTCTCTTTCCATCTCTCTAATAAAATTTTGAGGGCAAAAAATTATAAACGCAAAATGGTTGACATTGGTAACCTAGAGAGACCTTAGGAGAACAGGATTCGGGAAGGGTTATACAGGTATGTTTAATATTGGTAATGTTTCAGTTTTGAAATTTGGTGGTGGTAGAACAGTGTGTTATTAAATTATACACTGACACTTACATATATGATTTATGTAACTACTTACCAAAATATTAATATATGAATATGAAATCAATCACTGGAAATGCTCATTGGAACTACCATGTTAATTCAGGGTAAATACCCTACACGTTGTAGTGTGTTTCCATTTATATGCCTTCAGTTCAGTTCAATTGCTCAGTCATGTCTGATTCTTTGCTACCCCATGGACTGTAGCATGCCAGGCTTGCCTTTCCATCAACAACTCCTAGAGCTTGCTCAAACTCATGTCCATCAAGTCGGTGATGCCATCCAACCATCTCATCCTCTGTCATCCACTTCTCCTCCTGCCTTCAAATTTCTTTTTAGGGTCATTTCTAATGAGTCAGTTCACATGAGGTGGCCAAAGTATGAGAGTTTAACCTTCAGCATCAGTCCCTCCAATAAATATTCAGGACTGATATCTTTTAGGATTGACTGGTTTGATCTCCTTGCAGTCCAAGGGATTTTAAAGAGTGATCTCCAACCACAATTCAAAAGCATCAATTTTTTGGCATTCAGCATTCTTTATAGTTCAACTCTCACATCCACACATGACTACTGGAAAACCATAGCTTTGACTAAATGGACTTCTGTCGGCTAAGTAATATCCCTGTTTTTAATACGCTGTCTAGGTTCATCCATACCTTTTCTTCCAAGGAGCAAGCATTTTTTAACTTCATGGCTGCATCTGCAGTGATTCTGGAGCCCAAGAAAATAAAGTCTTTCATTTTTTTCATTGTTTCCCCATCTATTTACCATGAAGTGAAGGGACTGGATGCCATATTTTCATTTTTGAATCTTGAGTTTTAAGCCAACATTTTCACTCTCCCCTTTCACACTCATCAAGAGGCTCTTTGGTTCTTCTTCGCTTTCTGCCATAAGGGTGGTGTCATCTGTGCATCTGAGGTTATTGATATTTCTCCCAGCAATCTTGATTCCAGCTTGTGCTTCATCCAGCCCAGCATTTCACATGATGTACTCTGCTTATATAAGTTAAATAAGCAAGGTGACAATATTCAGCCTTGACGTAATTCTTTCCCAATTTGGAACCAATCTGTTGTTCCATGTCCAGCTCTAACTGCTGCTTCTTGACCGGCATACAGATTTCTCATGAGGCAGGTAAAGTGGTCTCGTAGCCACATTTCTTTTTCCACAGTTTGTTGTGATGCCACAATCAAAGGCTTTTCAATAGTCAATAAAGCAGAAGCAAATAGTTTTCTAGAATTCTCTTGCTTTTTCTATGGTCCAGTGGATGTGGGCCGTTTGAGCTCTGGTTCTTCTGCCTTTTCTAAACTCAGCTTGAACATCTGGAAGTTCTCAGTTCACGGACGGTTGAAACCTGGCTTGGAGAATTTTGACCATTACTTTGCTAGTGTGTGAGATGTGTGCAATTGTGCAGTAGTTTGAACATTCTTTGGCACTGCCTTTCTTTGTGATTGGAATGAAAACTGACCTTTTCCAGTCCTGTGGCCACTGCTGAGTTTTCCAAATTTGCTGGCATATTGAGTGCAGCATTCTCACAGCATCATCTTTCAGGATTTGAAATAGCTCAACTGGAATGCCATCACCTCTACTAGCTTTGTTTGTAGTGATGCTACCTAAGGCCCACTTGACTTCACAGTCTTTGATGTCTGGCTGTAGGTGAGTGATCACACCGTCATGGTTGTCTGGGTCATGAAGATCTTTACAGTACAGTTCTTCTGTGTATTCTTGCCACCTCTTCTTAATATCTTCTGCTTCTGTCAGGTCCATACCATCTTTATCGTCCTTTATTATGCCCATCTTTGTATGAAATGTTCCCTTGCTGTCTCTAATTTTCTTGAAAAGATCTCTCGTCTTTCCCATTTTATTGTTTTCCTCTATTTCTTTGCGTTGATCACTGAGGAAAACTTTCTTATCTCTCCTTGCTACTCTTTAGAACTCTGTATTCAGATGGTATAGCTTTCCTTTTCTCCTTTGCGTTTAGCTTCTCATCTTTTCTCAACTATTTGTAAGATATCCTTAGATAATCATTTTGCCCTTTTGCATTTCTTTTTCTTAGGGATGGTCTTGATCACTGCCTCCTGTACAATGTCACAAACCTCCGTCCATAATTCTTCAGGCACTCTATCAAATCAAATCCCTTGAAACTATTTGTCACTTCCACTATCATCATAAGTGGTTTGACTTAGGTCATAACTGAATTGTCACCCTGCTTATATGCAGAGTACATCATGAGAAACGCTGGGCTGGAGAAAGCACAAGCTGGAATCAAGATTCCCGGGAGAAATATCAATAACCTCAGATATGTAGATGACACCACACTTATGGCAGAAAATGAATAAGAACTAAAGAGCCTCTTGGTGAAAGAGGAGAGTGAAAAAGTTGGCTTAAAGCTCAACATTCAGAAAACTAAGACTATGGCATCCGGTCCCATTACTTCATGGCAAACAGATGGGGAAACAGTGGAAACAGTGGTTGACTTTATTTTTCTGGGCTCCAAAATACTGCAGATGGTGATTGCAGCCATGAAATTAAAAGACGCTTGCTCCTTAGAAGGAAAGTTGCGACCAACCTAGACAGCATATTAGAAAGCAGAGACATTACTTTGCCAACAAAGGTCCGTCTAGTCAAGGCTATGGTTTTTCCTGTGGTCATGTATGCATGTGAGAGTTGGACTATAAAGAAAGCTGAGCGCCAAAGAATTGATGCTTTTGAACTGTGGTGTTGGAGAAGACTCTTGAGAGTCCCTTGGACTGCAAGGAGATCCAAGCAGTCTATCCTAAAGGAAATCAGTCCTGAATATTCATTGGAAGGACTGATGCTAAAGCTAAAACTCCAAACTTTGGCCACCTGATGCGAAGAACTGGCTCATTTGAACAGACCCTGATGCTGGGAAAGATTGAGGGCAGGACGAAAAGTGGATGACAGAGGATGAGATGGTTGGATGGCATCACTGACTTGATGGATATGGGTTCAGGTGGACTCTGGGAGTTGGTGATGGACAGAGAGGCCTGGCGTGCTGTGGTTCATGGGGTTACAAAGGGTTACAAATGGTCGGACATGACTGAGCGGCTGAACTGAACTGACTGAACACCTAAATGGTCTAGTGGTTTTCCCTACTTTCTTTAAGTCTGAATTTTGCAATGAGGAGTTCATGATCTGAGCCACAGTTACCTTCCAGTCTTGTTTTTGCTGACTGTATAGAGCTTCACCATCTTTGACTGCAAAGAATATTATCAATCTGATTTCAGTATTGACCATCTGGTGATTTCCATCTATAGAGTCTTCTCTTGTGTTGTTGGAAGGTATTTGCTACTCAGGGATTGAACCCAGGTCTTCCTCATTGCGGGCAGATTCTTTAGCAGTTGAGCCACAAGGGAAGCCCTTTATATACTCAGTGCAATATATTTTATGATTTATAACATGTTTTTATTAGCATCTTTTTATGCACATCTTATACTACTTTGTAGGTAGAGTGGTGGCCCAAAGACATTTGAATTTCAGTCCTCAGAACCTGTGAAGGTGTTAACTTTATTTGGCAAAAGAGATTTTGTACATGTGACTAAGAACCTAGAGGTGAGTTATCCAAGGTGGGCTCCATGTAACCACAAGGATCCATAGGAGTGAAAAAGTGGCAGAGTCAGTGTCAGAGTGATCTAGTGTGGGAATGGGTTGGTTTAAGATGAGGGAATGGGACCATGAGACAAAGAATGTAGGCAGCCTCCAGAAGTTATAGAAGGCAAGAGGGTGAATTCACTCCTAGAGCCTCCAAATCATAGCCCTTCAAAAGCCTTGATTTCAGCCCAGGAAAACCCATTTTGGACTTCTGATCTCCAGAATCATAAGAAAATACATTTTGTTGTTTTAAGCCACTAAGTATGTGGCAGTTTATTATAGCAGCATTAAGATACAGATATATATATATATATATATCCCTTAAAATCCCATACATTCTCATCCTCACTTTTTGAAGATAGTTCTAGAACAAATTTTGTTTGTTTGTTTGTTTTTGGAAGGGGGGGATTTTTGTTAGTCATTCAAGAAGGTAGGACATGTAAGGCAAAAAAATCGCTGGATTTATAGCCAAAGGAAAGAAATAACTCACAATGTTTTCTGTTTATTAAAGCCCTAATCAGAGGCCCTAATTTCAAATAATCAGAAAATAGCTTTTCTTTCTAAAAGAAACAAGGATAAAGTGCAAACTCCCTAACAAATGTTTCTCTGGTTTAGTGTTATAAGATATTCTAATTCAGTATTGCCAACATAGGTTACCATGCTTCACAAAGTTGGAACACAATAGGATATAGTGGAATAATTGCTCCTAACATAAGCCCTTGTTGCTTGTACCATCTGCTCTAGAAACCGCACCACAAGGGGGATGGTCATTTGGGGCCACTGATTCTGAAATAATGGCCCATTGGGAAAATGTTTCTCCATTCTCACTTGCTATACCAACAGGGAAGAAAGCAGTTTCATAAGAACTCTTTTGAGGCTCAGAAAAGGTTATTTCTAATCTCCCCTTGGCTTCTTCATTATCCATATGTTTAGTTATACTCTAGAAAAGTGAAGAATTACTTTAAAAAATTATAATTTTTAAGGAAATCTACTTATATACAATCCTGGAAACATAAAGTTAAGGGATTGATCTTTTTTGCAAAGCAGAAATAGAGATACAGATATACAGAACAAATATGTGGATACCAAAGGAGAAAAGGGGGAATGAGAGGAATTGTGAGATTGGGATGGACAAATATATACTGTTGATACTATATATAAAATAGATAACTAATGAGAACTTACTTTATAGCACAGGGAACTCTCCTCAGTGCTCTGTGGTATCCTGAATGGGGAGGAAATCCAAAAGGGAGGGGAATATATATATACATGTAGCTGATTCACTTTGCTGTACAGCAGAAAATAACACAACATTGTAAAACAACTTATATTACAATAAAATTAATTAAAAAAAAAAAAAGACTGCACAAAGTTAGTACTTCCAATAGTTGCTTCCTTTCTATGAAACCAGTCATTTACGTTGATCTTTGGTTGTAAGGTCACAGAGGAATCTTTGCCTTCATAGCTCCATAAGGCTCCGTTTATCCAGCAATGCCCTTCTGTCCCCAGGGTTTTCTTGCCTCCTTATTCTAACCCCTGGTATCTGCAAACTGTATGCCCAATGCTCAGCCTTCCCACAAACTGTGCCAGACAGTCAAGCAGAATGATTTCTCTCCACAGCAAGTCACACCGACAAATCTACAGATGGGAGAAAATGGCATCATTTCCTGCCTTATATTTCTGCCGAAATCAGCCCCTAAAATATTTGTTCACTCCACTTTATACTATACCAAGTAAGAAGAGGAAGTTTATATATTTCTGCTGGTTAAAGCGACATGGACATAGACATGTTGTCACTACCATTTCCATTCATGACCCAAATTTTCTATCAAAATTTATACCCAACATAGAATGTGCTCATTTGTCTGTTGTATTTCTACTTAATGTTGATCACAAAATTGGCATGTTAAAATTAACCTAACCCTTTACATATATTGCTTCTTTTTCAATTTGTATATTGAATGACATGTTGGCAGTGACTTATTATTATTTATCTTCGGGTCTTCCATTAAGTAATTGTTTCACTACTGGAAATATGACTTGGATTACAAAAAAATCAAAGTGGGGTCTTTCCTGGCGGTCCAGTGGTTAGGACTTCGTGCTTCCGCTGCAGGGGGCCTGCATTCCACCCCTGGTTGGGGAACTAAGTTCGTGCAAGACTCATGATGCGGTCAAAAAACAAACAAAAAGATCAAATTCTCCTGGAAAATGAACTATCATTTGGTCTTCAGGACATCCTACCATCAATCAACACTTTAAGAGCTCCTCAAATCAAGCAAGAAATTCTAAGGACCAGCTAACAGGAAGAATACTTTTCCGAGGATAGCTGAAGGACGCTTCGCAGTCTAAAAGACGGGTAACAGAACCATAGAATAATAATTTTCTGAAGATCTTCCATGTTTCCTTGAACATCGAATGTAAACTATATTATATTTTATGTGTATTTTTCTTTAAGTTGTAGTCAAATAATACAATGTTTGATATCAATGATATGTAGTACATTCACAATATAGTGTAGCCATCACTCTATCTAGTTCTAGAAAACTTTGTGTCCACTAAGGGGTCGCTTGTCATCTTCCTTCCCTCCAGTGACCACTAACCTGTTTTCTGTGTCTACAGCTCTGCCTACTCTGAAGACTTCATACTAATGGAATTATACAATATATGGTCTTTTGCATCTGGTTTCTTTCACTCAGCATAATATTACCATGGTTTATTATATGGCTGTTTTAAAGTGTGTTTAAAAATACACTGTTTAATCATCTGTTTAATTTACAGAAACCTGAATAATCTCATTGAGATAATTATATTTGCAAGGTGATATAATTTTAAAGATATAAGTGTTTTTGGAAATGAATGCCATATAAATATATATACATATATCCACAGTAAACATAAAAGATGAAAACAGCAACTATGTAAGCTGAATGATTACTAACTTTCAGGCTTGAAACTAGATGCCTTAAATAAAATTTATAATTGAAAATAAATACTGATTAAAATCTGCCTTGTATACAAGCCTTCAGGAATATATTTAACCTTGGAAATGACTAACAGTCTCACCTTGCATTTCAAGTATTTTTCCTGATAGCAGAGTCTGATGTCAGAGCATTACCTAGTCACTTCCCAACCATCAGGTCTTATTTTACTGCTACCTCAAATTGGGGACTAATGTTACCAAACAGACTAACAAAGGAAGGAAGATTTATTCTGAAACTATATAGCATTAAACACTACCAAAGTAGATAAATTATGCAAATCTTTTCTTTACATTAAGGTATTCCTACTTTAAGTATATTTAGATCTTTAATTATACAGCAACACAATTTTTACACTTATTATTTTGCAGTAATGTTCACACTTCCCTTCAGAATTTTAATGAAATTTGAACACAGCTTGGATTTGGGAAAAAACATGGTTTGATACATAAAAACTAATCATCTTATTGACAAAGGATTTTTATTTTGTGTTTTTACACTTGTCCTCAGTAGAAAAAACTGGTCATGTAAACAAATTATTCCAATAAACAGTTTCAGTAATTTTAAATTGTTCTTAACACTGAAGCTTAAAATATAACACTTTTATATTTCAAAGGATATTTAAATTTTTGTGGTTTTTCTGAAAAACCTCCTACGACTTTGGTGAATCTTTTGATTCATGAGGGCTTATATTGTATATTATTTACTTTGAAACGGTAGATATTTATTATTAAAAGAAAAAATTTCACTTTGGAAAAGTTTTAGTGAGACATATATTAAATGTTCAAGACAAAATTAAATTGTATTTAGAACAATATTTTCCTTCTGAGCAATCCAGATAATTCTCTGCTAGCTGTTTGATGATTTGGAGATTGGCCAAGAAGCTGTGCAGAGGCTATTAACTGCACTTTAAAGCTGTAGAAGAATTAACTTCTTTCAGAAATGATTACAATTACAATCTTATTTAGGATAGTTCTTAAGAGTAACAGATGAAGTGTTTGCTTCTTCTGTATCAAATGAAACAATCCATTTAAAAAAATCCACAAGTTACTAGTAAGGCAACTACCTAAATATTATAACACATATGAAACCCACAAGAATCAGAAAGAAAAGGTAGTCAATCATTAGGTATTTTGCTTCTTGGGCAGAAAAACACTATATATTTCAATATTTTTATATTTACTGATATGTAGGATGATGCTTATATATTTAAAAGTATACAGGTGTAGAGTAACATCACAGGCAAAATATAAATTGCCAAGTTTCCATGTGTTGTCACAATTTTGACAAAATGTTTGGCAATGTGTATTTGAATTTGTAAGCCCAAGGACACACATTCTTTACTAAATGCAAATTCTGGAGTGGGTTTAGCACAGTTTGGATGTGAGAACTTCTAGGAATACTTATTTATGATTATTTCATTTCCACATCTAGCTTTTTCCTGGCTCGTTTTTTAATCTACTGGTGTATTATTTTCCCTTTGAATTAGCTTGCTACGGATTCTTGAATACTTTCATAACAGGAAAATTATTTTTGCTGGTAAGTGTGCATGGAATAAATTGTCTTGACTGATGCCATTGTATAGGACAAGAACAAATGCTGAGATCTCCCTCGTTTTCATTCAGGCCTTCAGCCCGCACTGCATGATTCTCAGTCTATGGCTTACTGCAGACAATACCACCTCAAAGCCAAGGTGGAGGCTGTCTTCTACGGTGGCTGATTATTTTGTCTGCCTGGTCCATCCACCAACACCATCCCACTGTGACTTTTGTTGAAATCATGTGAAAAAGGCCCAGAATAACTGCCCTAAACTTTGACCTACAAAATCTTGAAATTATTGTTTTTGTTGCCACACAGCAGTACATGAAATGGAGTTTGTTGTTGTTCAGTTGCTATGTCCAACTTTTTGCAGCATACCACACTCCTCTATCCTCCNACTTTTGTTGAAATCATGTGAAAAAGGCCCAGAATAACTGCCCTAAACTTTGACCTACAAAATCTTGAAATTATTGTTTTTGTTGCCACACAGCAGTACATGAAATGGAGTTTGTTGTTGTTCAGTTGCTATGTCCAACTTTTTGCAGTATACCACACTCCTCTATCCTCCATTATCTCCCAGAGTTTGCTCAAATTCATGTCCATTGAGTCGGTGATGCCATCCAACCATCTCATCCTCTGTCATCCCCTTCTCCCCATGTCCTCAATATTTCCCAACATTGGGATCTATTTCATTGAGTTGGAGCCTCGCATTAGTTAGCCAAAGTATTGGAGCTTCAGCATCAGCATCAGTCCTTCCAGTGAATATTCAGTGTTGATTTCCTTTAGGATTGAGTGGTTTGATCTTCTCGCAGTTGGGTAACTAGAAATGGGTGCTCTAGTGAGAAAAATTGTAAGGCACATGCAATTGACTTTGAAACCAGAGAACAGGCAGAAGTTTCAAGGGTTTTGGAGACTTATGTGAGGGCTGAGAGTATGAGGAGGAAATTGTTATTATAGGATGAAATAAAAAACCTTTATTTTGTAGCAGCAGAATGTTTGGTAATGCTGTCATCTCAGTATGTGGGAAACAGAAAATGCAACTAATGAACTGTTGCGTTGTTTTTAAAGGAAAAATAGGAAGAAAATATTTAAAAGTTTTAAGAAACATTTTTATTAGGAAGCTGAGAAGCCAAAATTGAGTCAATGTTTCAATATTGAGTCAATGGCTCAATATTTGCATTCATATTGACCAGAAGCATATCTAAATAATTTGACGTTAAGACAAATCATTCAGTGTTTTTAATATATATATGATATATGTGAGAAATATGATTTGAAAAGTAAGAGCAGTGACGCTTGCTTCAACTGTTGAAGTGGTCAGAATGGATTAAGTTTTATTACATAATCCTCAATAACTGTAGTACTAAAAATTGTCAAGGGCAAACAATTTAGTCCTAATAAGCAATAAGAAATCAAAGCCCCAGAAAAGAAAGAGAATTACAAAATGCATTGCCTTTTGAATCTAATAGCCACTGGGCTTTTTACAGGGCAAGATACTGCTTCAACAGATGCAGAAATTTAAGAAGGTAAAATATCTCTCTCCTGTTTGAAATGTTTGACTTTTCCTCTCTGTTTCAAGAGTAAAAAAAAAAAAGTTAGACAGGAATTCAGACTTGCAATTTAAGCTGTTTGCCAGTTGTAAAGTCACCATGATCACCGCAGACGAATGACAGCTCTTAGAGCCATTTCATCAGCTTTCCCAGAAGGACATGAATTCCTAGAGGAGAATTTCTGTGAATACATCCTCTTATTAAGACACCAAGTCCTAATGAAACCCAATCCCATCCGAAAGAACAGAGCTGATGGGAAGGAACAATGCCATAGAGGAGAGACGGCAGATGACCGGAGGTCCACACTGCTGCCTCTTCTCTGTTTGCCTGCATCTTTCTCATTTCACAGCAGTGAGAAAGAACAACCTGTTGGATTGTACAAACTTCCATATATGTTGTTGAATAAAAACATTTCCTCAGGAAATCCAGAAATAAAGTAAATAAATAAATCCAGAAATAAATCCATGCTGATTTTAGACTTGCTGATTCATATAAAGAGTAGAGTTCCCCTGCTCCACCTTCCCCTAATGTTATTATCTTCTGACAATATAGTGTTTGAAACCAAAACATTAACATTGATACCATACTGTGCTGTGCTGTGCTAAGTCACCTCAGCAGTGTCCAACTCTTTTGTGGTGTTATGGACTATAGCCGGCCAGGCTCCTCTGTCCATGGGATCCTGCAGGCAAGAACACTAGAGTGGGTTGCCACGCCTTCCTCCGGGGGATCTTCCCAACTCAGGGATCGAGCCTGCATCTCTTATGGCTCCTGCACTGGCAGGCTGGTTCTGTACCACTAGTGCCACCTGGGAAGCCCCTTGACACTATACTATCAAACCTTTTTTAAAATTTCAAGAATTCCCCCTCTAATGTCTTGCTTTTCCCTGGCCTAGGATCCAATGCAAGATCCCACTATGCATTTAGCTATCCACGAGCTCCAGTCTGTGAGAGGCCTTCAGTCTTTTCCTGGCTTTCCTATCCTTGACACTTTTGAAGAATACTGGTCAGTGATTTTATAGAATGTCCCTCAATTTTAGTTTGTCTGATACTGCCTCACAATTAGGTTGATATTGTTCATTTGTAACAAGAATATCCACAGAAAGAATATTGTTTTTTTCCAAGTGCATGCCATCAGGGACAGTCAATGTTCCCACACCTCATCGTTTGTGACTTTAAGCTGGATTACTTAGGTAAGTGGTGTCTGCCAGGGTTATTCCCGTTAATGCTACAGAGAAGTCTATCTGTTACTATGTGCATTCTCTTCGGGGTCTGCCCATCCCAAATCCTGGCTGATTTCAATTATTTGTCTGTTTTTGCTGAGGTAAAACATTTCCTGTGAATAAATCTGGCAAGTAAAACAGTATCTTATCTTCTATAGCTTCATGGCTGAGGGTGCATGGCTGAAAAATAGATGCAGAGGATGAACCTGTGGGATACTAAACCAGAAAGTACACATGATTCATTTCTTTGCAGAATGACAGATGCTAATGTTAGGGCCTTGACTGAGAAAGTGCGAAGCTTCAAGCATATGAATGGGTTGGGAGGATTTAGAAACCTCCAAGTACGCTGAGCAACAAAACTCTACTGCTCCTGTGTTTGCAAAAGCTTCTTCTGGCCAGTGTGATGAGGGGTATGCCTGTTCTCACTGGACTCTACCTCTATCATCCAACATCTCCCCTTGATCTTATAATTAAGATTAGATCTCAGAAAGCAGTCAGCAAGTCAGTTACAACCAATTCCAGGAGAAGTTTTACACCCCAAGGCACTGCTAGATGCTCCTAATTTATATGTGCATAAATATTTATAAGTGGAATGGATTCTGAGAGTACTAGACCATGGAGTGTGAAATGAAATTGTAGAATTGGTTAAATTTATTGATCTGGGTGCACTTACTGAGATTCTGGATTTAGTGTGTTAGAGCTCAGGGAGTTAGGAGTGGTTCCAATTGCTTGCTGAGTTGGTTAACTAAAAGCTAGAACCAGCAGGGATGTGTGCAGAATGAGGCTGGTCTACTATACATTTGTTAGTCAATCATCAAAGATCTCTAAAGACTTAATAATGGAGATGTAGTCAGTTCTGTACCCTTGAAAAATACACTGATGAATGACAGAACAGGGTCTTTTTCCCATATTTTAGAAAGTTTGTTTTGTGTGTGTGTGTGTGTGTGTGTGTGTGTGTTGGTTTCTGCCAAACATTAGCATAAATCAGCCATATATATACATAGGTCCTCTCATTGTTGAATCCCCCTCCAACCTCCCTCAGAACAGTTCAGTTCAGTTTAGTTCAGTCACTCAGTCATGTCTGACTCTTTGAGACTTCATGGACTGCAGCATGCCAGGCTTCCCTGTCCATCACCAACTTCTGGAGCTTGCTCAAACTCATGTCCATCAAGTTGATGATGCCATCAAACCTCTGTCATCCCTTTCTCCTGTTGCCTTCAATCTTTCCCAGCATCGGGACATTTTGTAATGAGTCAGTACTGCACATGAAGTGGCCAACGTATTTGAGCTTCAGCTTCAGAATGGGGTCTTTTTAAAAAGCACTGTGATGGGTGTGCTCTGAAGATTATATTGCCATCATAAGATATGGCCACTGAAAAGGCTCCTAGAGTTTAGTGCTGAGATAGTTGCCAGGGTGACAAGTATCACTTAGCATTACTTATTACACTTAACCCCAGAGACAAAGCAGACTTAGTTCCCATAACTGGAGCAGAGTTGGAGTGCCTATTCAGAACAGGTGAATCATAGTGGCCTCTGATGGTAGATGGTTGATCACAGGGACAATAAGCTTGAAATATATGGGAAACTCACTAAGGAATATCCAACTTGCCCTGATTAATCAAAAGAACTTTAAGGCTGAGAAATAGAGAATTTATCCAAGTTATCGAGACACACATATGTCATTTAATTAGAAGACGTGAGTGAATTCAGAGTCAAGCTCCCTTGGAGAAGGACCTTCAGTACATCACAAATGCATGCCGTGTTTCTTCTACAGAACTCAGAAGCAATATATTATGAATATATGCTGAGAAACAGGAGCTACGAGAATCGATGCTTCTGAAAATGCTGAGCAACAGATCTTAGTTAATTTGGTGCCTGGACATACAAAATACTACTATGTAAGCTGGTCAGAGTAGCAAGTTATGGGAGAGTCAGATAGTCATTAACTTTTGATGAGAGCTTGTCTCACATTGGTTTCAATGATTCTGTGAGTTCATTTTATGTTCTTGTTTCCTAAATGAATGGCTGTAGAGTTTATATATATATAACCCCATCAACTGCAGAATCTTGACATAATCTCTTTGGCCTATGAAGTAAGAATTATTAAGATGAAAAGATGCACATGGAATCTTCTAAAGCTGTTTTCTTCTCAGTATAGCTAAGGAAAAGCAGCATGGAATTTCTGAGGGAGTCAAAAAAATGAATGACTCCTTCAAAGATCTGCATCATGGTACAGCAGTGATTCCCTTCACATCTCCATCTAACTTTCAGACCATGGAGAAGAGACTCAAATCTTGATAAATGACAACAGACAATCTTAATTTCATTCAGCTATTACTTCCATGATAGCTGTTGTTCTATATTTAATTTCTTTATTGGAGCAAATTGTTTTATATTCACTGGTACCTGGTTTATGATTGATGAATGAGATACACTTTTTCTACATTCTACAGCAGAGAACATCAGAAGCATCAGCTTGCATCCAGCAGAGATATCTTTGCTGTTTTGCAAAAGCAGAATAGATCCAATCCTTCAGCTAAGTCTATGAGAACACTGATCTTCCAACTTCACGAGACACCCTACTGGTCTGCTATATTGAAGATACCATGCTGATAGAATAGGTGAGTAGAAAAGAGCAGATGCCTTTGGAAGAGCCAGAGAATGGAAGATAGGCCCAAGAAGACTTCAGCAACGTTTTAGGACATAAAGGGATTAGAGTATGACTGGATAACTCTAAAAATCATGGACAATGGATATTATTTAGCCATAAAAAGGAACAATATGGGGTCATTTGTAGAGATGTGGATTAACCCAGAGACTGTCATATAGAGTGAAATAAGTCAGAAAGATAAAAACAAATATCATATATTAACACATATATGTGGAATCTAGAAAAAATGGCATAGATGATCTTATTTGCAAAGCAGAAATAGAGACACAGATAAAGAGAACAAATTCAAGAACACCAAGTAGGGAGAGATGGTGGGATCGACTGGGAGACTGAGACTGACATATATATATAAATAACTGATACTATGTATACAACAGATCACTGATGAGAAGCTACTGTCTAGCTCAGGGGACTCTACTCAACACTCTATGATGACCTAAATGGGAAATAAATCCAAAAAAAGAAAGGATATATGTATATGCATAGCTGGTTCACTTTGCTGTTCAGTAGAAACTAACATAACATTGTAAACCAACTATACCCCAGTAAAAGCTAATGTTTTTAAAAAAAAATTAAGGACAAGTTGTTTCCTTCCCATGAAGAATGAGAAGCAATATTGATTGACTGCACTGTTTTTAAAATTTATTTTTACTGGAGTACAATTGCTTTACAATGTGCCTGGGCCATTTTTTTAAATTAATTTTTACTGGAGTATAGTTTCTGTATGATATGCTTGGGTCCTTTTGAATCATGGCAGCAACACATACCACATTGTGTATGATGTTTTGCGCCATTCATTAAATAACCATGAGACTGCTAGTTCTGAGTGATGATCAATCTTGAGCTGCCTTTACCAATCCTTCCAACACTTTTTCAAGAATTTTCATCTTTGAACTGTATCCATTACAACCTAAAATAACTAGAGTGTGCTTTGTTCTTATGCAATTTGATGTTGAAAGACAGGAGACAAAAAGAGATTTGTAATTAACATCAAAGGTTGAGGTGTCTGAATCTGTTCAAACTTTCAACTAGATTTCATTTTTGACCAACTCCTGGGTATCCATAGAGGTGGGTGATGGGTGAAAAGGATGCTTACAGAAGATGAGGTCTGGGGGATGGAGGTGTTGGATGCTGCACCCACTTAGAACTAAGGCTGACCTGGAACTAAGGAGACAGAGGACAGCTGCCAAAATCTTATATGAATGGAGGGACCAGAGCCTTGGTGTGTAACAAGCCTACACAGGGAAGGAGTGTGAATGTTAAAATATAGTAGTTTCAAAGCCAAATTGAAGAGGAAGTCTGGAAGTGAAACAATGTCACTGCTTAACACCGTTAAAACAATGGAGGCAAGTCCAGAGGATAGAAAAGGAGATAAGGGCTCAGTAGGCTAAAGTATGCAGGCCAGGAAGCAACAGTTAGAACTGGGACATGGAACAACAGACTGGTTCCAAATAGGAAAAGGAGTACATCAAGGCTGTATATTGTCA
>SJYA01001184.1:12958-145483 GCA_006410615.1 Neotragus moschatus
GAAAAAGAAATGCAAAAAGGCAAAATGGTTGTCTGAGGAGGCCTTATAAATAGCTGAGAAAAGAAAAGCTTAAGGCAAAGGAGAAAAGGAAAGATATACCCATTTGAACGCAGAGTTTCAAAGAATAGCAAGGAGAGATAAGAAAGCCTTCCTCAGCAATCACTGCAAAGAAATAGAGAAAAACAGTAGAATGGGAAAGACTAGAGATCTCTTCAAGAAAATTAGAGATACCAAAGGAACAATTCATGCAGAGAGGCGCAAAATAAAGGACAGAAATGGTATGGACGTAACAGAAGCAGAAGATATTAAGAGGTGACAAGAATACACAGAAGAGCTATACAAAAAGATCTTCATGACCCAGATAACCATGATGGGGTGATCACTGACCTAGAGCCAGACATCCTGGAATGCGAAGTTAAGTGGGCCTTAGGAAGCATCACTACAAACAAAGCTAGCAGAGGTGATAGAATTCCAGTTGAGCTATTTCGAATCCTAAAAGATGATGCTGTTAAATTGCTACAGTCATTATGCCAGCAAATTTGGAAAATTCAGCAGTGGCTACAAGACTGGAAAAGGTCAGTTTTCAATCCAATCCCAAAGAAAAGCAATGCCGAAGAATGCTCAAACTACTGCATAATTGCACTCATCTCACATGCTAGCAAAGTAATGCTCAAAATTCTCCAAGCCAGGCTTCAACAGTATGTGAACCATGAACTTCCAGATATTCAAGCTGGATTTAGAAAAGACAGAGGAACCAGAGATCAAATTGCTGACATCTGCTGTATCACTGAAAAAGCAAGAGAGTTCCAGAAAAACATCTATTTCTGCTTTATTGGCTATACCAAAATCTTTGACTGTGTGATTACAACAAACTGTGGAATATTCTTAAAGAGATGGGAATACTAGACCACCTTACCTACCTTCTGAGAAATGTGTATGCAGGTCAAGAAGAAACAGTTAGAATTGGATGTGGAACAACAGACTGGTTACAAATTGGGAAAGGAGTACGTCAAGGCTGTATATTGTCATCCTGCTTATTTGAAGCACAAGCTGGAATCAAGATTGCTCGGAGAAATATCAATAACCTCGACACTCAGATGACACCACCTTCATGGCAGAAAGGAAGAACTAAAGAGACTCTTGATAAAAGTGAAAGAGGAAAGTGAAAAGTTGGCTTAAAAGTCAACATTCAGAAAACTAAGATCATGGCATCTGGTCCAATCACTTCATAGCAAATAGATGGGGAAACAATGCAAATAGTGACAGACTATTTTGGGGGGCTCCAAAATCATGGATTTTGAAATTAAAAGATACTTGCTCCTTGGAAGAAAAGCTATGACCAACCTAAACAGCATATTAAAAAGCAGAGACATTAATTTGCCGACAGTGGTCCATCTAGTCAAAGCTTTGGTTTTTCCAGCAGTCATGTATTCATGTGAGAGTTGCACTATAAAGAAAGCTGAGCGCTGAAGAACTGATTGAACTGTGGTGCTGGAGAAGACACTTGAGAGTCCTTTGGACTGCAAGGAGATCAAACCAGTCCCTCCTNATTTGCCGACAGTGGTCCATCTAGTCAAAGCTTTGGTTTTTCCAGCAGTCATGTATTCATGTGAGAGTTGCACTATAAAGAAAGCTGAGCGCTGAAGAACTGATTGAACTGTGGTGCTGGAGAAGACACTTGAGAGTCCTTTGGACTGCAAGGAGATCAAACCAGTCCCTCCTTAAGGAAATCAGTCCTGAATATTCATTGGAAGGACTGACGCTGAAGTTGAAACTCCAATACTTTGGTCCTCTGATGTGAAGAACTGACTCATTAGAAAAAAAACCTAATGCTGGGAAAGATTGAAGGCAGGAGGAGAGGAGAACAACAGTGGATGAGATGGTTAGATGGTATCACTTGGTGGACATGAGTTTGACCAAGCTCTGGGAGATAATGATGGACAAAGAAGCCTGGTGTGCTGCAGTCCATGGGCTTGCAAAGAGGCAGACATGACTGAGCGACTGAACTGAACGGACTCAGGTTTTCAGAGATGCTGTTATGTTGTTCCGTGTCACAGTTTTGGAACCAGGGGAGTAGGCATTGGCTTTGGGCGTGGTAAAAACTAAGCTAGTGTCAATGCATGGCTGCCATTCTCATGCAGGAGAGGGATTTGCAAGACCAGTAGTTGGGCTTGTTCTGAATTTCTTTTATTAGCTTCAAGAGTTGGGTTTGTTGAGCTAATAAGCAAGCAGTTTAATGAAGATCACATTATGTTAACCATGTGAAACCTAATGTTAGGTATATTTAGAGCTACCACAGAGAATAGAGACAAATGGGGGAATATCACTCACATGGAACATTTCTGATTGGACTCAGATTTTATTTTTTACATCTTACACTTTTGGACCTAGTGCTGCAATTTGACTTATTTTGGATGCTCTGAATGTATATTCTCTAGATGGCCACCGTGATTTCTTTACATGTCCTTATTGACTTTTAAATAGGCTTTGTAAATCAAATTTGTATTTCTTTTCCATGGGGATGGTCTTGATCCCTGTCTCCTGTACAATGTCATAAACCTCATTCCATAGTTCATCAGGCTCTCTGTCTATCAGATCTAGTTCCTTAAATCTATTTCTCACTTCCACTGTATAATCATAAGGAATTTGATTTAGGTCATACCTGAATGGTCTNCTGATGTAACCAATTTAAAGATCTCCTCCCAATCACAGATACAGAGTCTTGGGAGTTCTCTTTGGCAGAAACATATGGAACCAAAATTTTGCTTTTCTTCTTTCATCCAACTCTATATGTAGTCAATATGATTAAAACAAAGACCCCGAGAAACATGTCAGGCTAGTGACCTCACATTGGAATTAGAAACTGTGAGACACTGGATTCTCCAGGAGCACTAGGAAGGCCTTCGTTATTAATGTGATAGAAGAGAAACGGAAACAAAGAGGTTTTAAATTTTACCACATATGGTAGAAAAAAGTAGTCATATAAAAAGTGTATCTTCTAGCTTTGAGAACAGGTGAAGGTCCCTGAATTTCCAGTAGAAACTGCTGTTGTTACTTCATACAGCTGTATTTCAGTGACCAAATTGGACGAAGCGAAATGAATTGTGATTTAAACAAGCAGAATGAAGCATAAAGATTTTTTCCTCCTTTAAAATTAGTAAATATGACATCAAATAACTTTCTCTGGTTTCCATAAAAATACAGTGGGAAAGTTGTATTNGTGAAGGTCCCTGAATTTCCAGTAGAAACTGCTGTTGTTACTTCATACAGCTGTATTTCAGTGACCAAATTGGACGAAGCGAAATGAATTGTGATTTAAACAAGCAGAATGAAGCATAAAGATTTTTTCCTCCTTTAAAATTAGTAAATATGACATCAAATAACTTTCTCTGGTTTCCATAAAAATACAGTGGGAAAGTTGTATTAGACCCACAGCTTTTACTAGTGAATGCTATGCTCATGAAAACATGTAATTATCCCTGTGCTCTTGTTATGAACCAATTTCAGTAGCTTGGGTGGATGAGGGGGCATTAATAGAATCCTGTTTGGCAAAAATGACTCTCCTAGTATTACATACAGAGAAGGCAATGGCACCCCACTACAGTACTCTTGCCTGGAAAATCCCATGGATGGAGGAGCCTGGTGGGCTGCAGTCCATGGGATCTCGAAGAGTCGGACAGGACTGAGCGACTTCACTTTCACTTTTCACTTTCATGCATTGGAGAAGACAATGGCAACCCACTCCAGTGTTCTTGCCTGGAGAATCCCAGGGATGGGGGAGCCTGGTGGGCTGCCATCTATGGGGTCGCACAGAGTCGGACACGGCTAAAGTGGCTTAGCAGCAGCATCAGTACTACATAATCCTGTTCAGCAAAAATGACTCCCTAGTAGTATATAGGCTTCCCTGGTAGCTCAGACTATAAAGAATCTGCCTGCAATGCAGGAGACCCAGGTTCAATTCCTAGGTTGGGGAGATCCTCTGGAGAAGGGAATGGCAACCCACTCCAGTATTCTTGCCTGGAAATCCCACAGACAGAAGAGCCTGGTGGGCTACAGTCCACGGGATCGCAAAGAGTAGGGCACGACTGCGCAACTAACACATGAATACTATATAAAGGATATAAAAAGAAGCAAGGACCACACGTAAAGACTGAAAGAAAAATAAAACTCACCCCTCTTTCACTGAGTACAGATTTCTTAGAACTTAATAACTGGATTTTTGTGGAGCTTAGTATTCAAAGGAAATTTTATGCATTAAATATTGTAACAAATGTATTAGGCCAGAAGTCAGAACTGCTGAAGTAGAGAAAGGGTTCTACTGCCCATAGGATTGTTTGATCATGGGCTCATCAGGATCCATTGTGTGTCTTTCTTCTTTGTCTGTGAAGTGGGCTCGGAGATATGGTCCTCCAGAAAGGATTTTTATTTTCTTCTGTTGGGAGCTTGGGTCTGTTTGGATCACCATGCATTTGTCTGAGATTACTAAACAATCTCATTTTGTCTGAGATTCCTAAATAATTTTTACTCATTGTTCCTCTTTTAGCCTAAAGTCTCTTTTTAGTCTCTTTCCTTTTTTAAACCCTTGATACATACATCCCCTGTGTCCTGCAAAAATGCTACCTAAAAAGTCTTATGTAGCATTGAGTTATTTGTACCTTTAGAGTATTTCACCCCCTTTATTTACGGAAGCAGAAATCACTGGCATTGTGGAATGCTTAGTCTATGTCAGGCATTCATTTGAGCATTTTACGCATGTTATCTCAACGACAATAACAACTTTATGTATGTATGTGCTCAGTTGTGTCTGACTCTGCGACCCCTTGGATCATAGCCCGCCAGGCTCCTCTGTCCATGGAATTCTCCAGGCAAGAATACTGCAGTGGGTTGCCATTTCCTTCTCCAACTTTATGAAGAAGTTTATGAGGAACAACTTTGTGAGGAAGGGAATATTTTTATTCTTATTTTATGAGTGAGGATACAGGGGTCTAATGAGAGAAAGTAATGATTTGCCAATGTTACATATGTGATAAATGCTTGAACTGGGATTTTGAAAGATATACCAAAAAAAAAAAAAAAAATCCATGCACACGATAAATTCCAAATTTACAAAAGGATATATATAGTGGCTAGCAAGTCTTGTTTCTGTTCCTGTCTTCCTGTCTCCTAGACATGACAGTGTCCCTCCCGCAAGACAAGCACTATTACTAAACTATTACTAGTTTCTTATATTTTTCTAGAGATTGTGTAGGACATACAGAATCTATTATATGTATTTTATGTATTCAGATACTTAAATATTTTTAGATAATCACTTCCCCCACAAATGGTGGTACACTAAATGCACTGTTTAATGCTTTGCTGTATAATGTCAGCCCTTCATGTGTTCAGGTTCTCATTGAAAGATACATAGTACCAACTCTGGGCCTTGAGCACCTCTAGACTTTGGTACCTTTGAGAGTCCTGGAACCAATACCTGTGGATACTGAAGGATGACTCTTGGACATCCTTCCATAGCAGTACATAAAGATTTGCCTCATTTTCTCACTTTCCCACAGTTTTCCATTGCAAAGATGGGCCAGAATTTATTTAACCATTCCCTATGAATGAGCATGTAAATTATTTCATCTGTTTTGCTATTATAAACAACATGGTGTTGGGATGTGAATTCAGATAAGCTTCCTCCTGATCCTTACTTCTTTGCCAGTGTTTTCATTTGCTTTCTAGTAATGAGTTTCCTCTATTCTGCAAATGATGAAAGACATTTTAAAGGAGGGGAGTGATATGTTACCAGCACTCTGTTGTTGAAAAAGCACTCTGGTAGCTGCAGAGAGTCTAGATGGAGAGGAATTTGGAAGCAAGAGGATTCTTTTTTCAATAGTTAACACTACTTTCCCCTTCCCTGTTTATCATGTGGGCAATGTAATCTCATAATTCTTCCATCTCCAGGCACCTCCATCCTCCTTCCACTTCAGCCACCAGCATGGCCTCACCTGGAATCTTCGCAGCTCTGATCACGAGCTCCCCCTTGCCTCGTTCCCAGCCATCAGTTTTCATGGGACTAGGCCTTACTCTGTTCTCCTTTGACTGGATTTAATAGAAAAAAAAAATATAACTAGCAAAACCAGAAAGTAACATTTCTTGAATTCTTACTCCATGCCTGGCACTTATCATTTATTACATCATTCAGTCTTCTGGAGAATTATTAATTTAATTGTAAAAGTGAGAAATTGAGCCTTAGAAAAGTTAAGTAACTTGTCCAAGGGTTTTTAGATAGTAAGAAGCAGAGTTCAGATGCAAACCCAGGTCTTCATGGTTCCTGAACCTGCACTCTCAGTCCTCAGAAGATGCTCCCTATGGTTTTTCAGAGGAACAGATACCCTTCAAGCCCCTGTACTGGGTTAGGGTGAGGGTTAGAGTTAAGGCTGGAGTTAGGGATCATCTCAGAATCATCCGTCTGTCTCTGATGCCCAGGCTAGATGTGGCCTGCCCCAGGCTGCTTTGGGATTGCTGGTGCCTGGGTAGGGATGGGGGAAGTAGGGGAGTGGGGACTGGCACAAAGCTCAGCCCTGTCCAATTACTTTGTATCCATATTGTCAGTTTCATGTTTAAGGATAGGCTTTTATCAGCCACTCTCTCTATTTTGAAACTCCCTCCCTCTTTTTTCTTCTTGTTCTAATTCGTTTCTTCCAACCTTTCTGTAGACATTTATTTGAGCTTTTTTTGTGTCTAGCACTTTGGAGTCAGAAATACCAAGGACAAAGAGCATTACTGCTAAGCACTTATATTAGCTTTCAATGGTATTACCACAGTCTTGGTGGCTTAAAACAAGACATGTTGATTCTCTTACATTTCTGGAAGTCACAAGTCTGAAATCAGTTCCCGTGGGCCAAAATTAAGGTGTCAACAAGGCCCTGCTTCCTCTGGAAGTTCTAAGGGAGAATCTGTTTCCTTGTATTTTTCAGTTTCTAGAGCTGCATTTCTTGCATCCTTGATTCCTTGGCCTTCCCTCCATCTTCAAAGCCAGCATCTCGCTCCAGGGATCACATTGCCTTCTGCTTCTTTGTCAAATCTTCCCCTCCCTCTATCCACTAAGGATACTTGTAATTGCATTTAGGACCCACCCTGGTCATCCAGAATAACCTTCCCATACCAAGATACATAATATAGCCACATCTGCAAAATACTATATAAGCTACCATTCACAGGTTCTAGAGAATAGGAACTGGATATTTTTGGTGGCCATTATTCAGCCTACCACATTGTGATTGGCAAACGCTTGCAAACAATGCTAAAGAGCAATTTATTTAGCTTGAGGGATCAGGTCAGAAAAGTCATCCGAGGAAGTGGCTAACCCTTTAGCTGAATTCTTAAATTGTAGATAGGAGTGAGCATCCGTTCATTACTCTCCAGGCCTGTCTCCCTGACTTTAGTTTTCCAATTCCTTTCCTGACTCCTCTCACCTTTCTAGACTTTAAAAAATTTTTTTAAATATTTATATTTATTTATTTGGCTATATTGGGTCTTAGTTGGGGCTTGCACACTCTTAGTCTGTGAGATCTAATTCCCTGATTAGGAATCAAACATGGGCCCCCTGCATTGGGAGTATGGAGTCTTAGCCACTGGATCTCTAGGGAAGTCCTTAGACTTTTAAAATCAGCCACAAATCCCCAGGCTTCCCCTGTCTGCCCTTCACATTCCATCTTCTCTTCCCCAGATATATCAGTCTTTTGAGTGGGGTTGACATTCACCTCTGCACAGATGACTCCAATGTCCATCTGCAGACCTGCCTGCCCCCAGAGTTTCAGTCCACTGCTGATATCTGCTGTTGGAGAGTTCTGTCTGCAAATCCTGCTCCCCAGCGTCATCTCTCCTCTACACCTCCAAACCAACATCTCCTTGGGCTCTAAGGTTCTCTCCTTTTGTCCTCATTGTCTCATTCAGAGACTGAGTACTTATTAGGTATCCTCACCATTCCCTCTAGATTCAGTGCACTACCAATTTGTGCAGATCCTTAACATTTTGCTCCCTTGGTTCTTCTTTTCTGTCTCTACTCCTCTCTGCACAGGCCATTGCCTCCACCCAGCTGAACCATTCAAATGGTTGGCTAAGGAAGGATTTTTCTATCTCTAAATTCTCCTCCTAACTTGCCTTACAACCACTGCTCCGTTAATTTTTATGTGTGACTCTTGTTTAGAAACTTCTAGGAAAAAAAATTGTAAGCTCCTTCATGTGACACTTCAAAGTTCTCCAGAGTCCAGGCCCTACATCACATTTGTTTATTCATCTGTCAAATCTTTAGTAGCATTTCTCACATGCTGAGACTATGGCAGGAAGTGGAGGTAATGATAATAAGTAAAAATAGACATTTGTACCTTTGTGGAATTTGTCATCTAATGGTAAAGACAGATATGAATAAAATAATAATTATGAATATGTGTGAAATTGCAACTGTTGTAAAACAATAGCTCAGACTTATGTAATGTCTGTGATGTGTCTATCATCAATCTAAGTATTTTACCTATGTTGTTTCATTGAATTTTCACATATTCAGAACTATTATCCCCACAGTATAGATGGGAACACAAGCAAAGAGAATTTAAGTAACTTGTCCAAATTTACACAGCCAGAAAAGATGGAAGGCAGGCAGTCTGGTTCTGGATTTATGCCTTTAATAACCACAATGTTGTATTTTCCTAAAGAGTAGGTGCCTAGTGCTTTGAGAGTCATTAATTGGAGATGGGGATATGTATGAGGGGGAGTTGTAAGAATTTGAGCTCACTGGGAAAGGCTTCTTAAGGAAGAACAGCTAAACTGAAATAGAAGAAATCAGTTGGGATTAATTCGGCAAGAGGAAAGGAAAGGTATTCCATGCAGAGCATGAGGAAAGGCCCAATGGTAGGGAGAGCAGGGTGCTTACAGAGTCTGAAATGGGACTAGTGTGGCGAACCAGTGTGGTGCAGCAGAGAGAGATGGGGAAGGAAGAACAGAGCGTGGGATCTGGCTGAGGTAGGATTAGGCTGGGAGGCAGGCAGATGCCAGCCCCACTGTAGACCATGTTTTGAATGGCTTTCTTGACTCTAAAAGCAGTGGGAAACCATTAAGACCTCAATGGTTTCCCAGGGGATAAGAGCGATGTGACAAAGGTTTCTGGATAGCACCCTAAACTGATGTGGTTTCATTCTCTAGAAGAACAACTCTGAAAAGGGACTTGATTCAGGAATAAGATCATGGACTTTGTTTTGGATATGCTGACTTTGAAGTGCTTTGTGAGAAATACTAATGAGATATCAAGGACAATGTCAGATGTTGGAACCTGGAGTCCATTTAGAAGACGTCTGGGCTGGACCTTTAAGTTTGGATGAGCAGATGGTACCACTTTGAAGGACATAGAAGGGCTCAACCTTATTGCACTGATTGTTTTTGACAGAGAGATAAATTTGTTGAAGAAATTCTGTCCTGCTAAAGAGTACTTTAAGACCGATTTGTAAGGTCTGTGTTAGTCTTTTGCAGCAGATTTGAATGTGGGTTGATAATCGGCCGGAGTGGGAGGAATTATTTTTAGATTCCTTTTCTACTTTCTACTTTTTACAACAGAATACTATTGGTAATCATTTACCCTTCAATGATAGAAACTATTTTTTTTGAAATTGTCATTTGAGTGTATTAAAAAGAGATAGGGAGGGGAAAAAAAAACAGAAAAGAAAAAATCTCTGTGAGCAGGCTTCTTTAGACTACAATACACCCTCATTGTTTAGATCAAAATAGATTGTATTTGTTAGCTATTGCTGCATAACAAATTATCCCCCAAATTTAGGGGCTTAAAACACCGACTTACTATCTTACAGTTTTCTGGGGTCAGGGATGCAGGAACAGTTTAAGCTCAGGATCTCTCATGAAGTCTCAGTCAAGATGCTGGCCAGGGCTGCTGGCTTGACTGGAGCTGAGGGATCCACTTCCAAGGTTCAAGTTCATTCACATGACAGTGAGCTGGTGCTTACAGTTGTAGATAGAAATCTGTGGTTCCTCCCATGAGAGCTTCTTCCAGGGCTTCTTAATATCCTCAGGGCTTCCCCCATTATAATAATCCAAGAGTGCAAGAGCCAGTGGAAGTTGTCCTTTTTATCAGTTTGAGAAGTCACATGGCATCATGAATGCTTCATTCCAAGCACATTGCTAAGTCTGATGAACCTCGAGGCACCTCTTGAAGAGAGGAATGTGTAAGAATTTGTGGACGTATTTAAAGTCATCACATGGCTGTTTAGAATCTGAGCTCTGGATGGAACCTTCCCTCGCACCCTGTGTAGGAACTAAATTCTGCTACAACATCCCTGACAGATGGTCAGTCAGCCTCTGCTTAACACTTCCAACTAGGAGGAGTTCACTACGTTGTGAGTCAGTGAGTTCCATTTATATCCAGTTCTGATTGTTAGAAGCTTCTTCTCCATGAGCTTGAAAACACTATTGCTCACTATTTCATTATTGAAGCTAGTTATACTGCTCTAGAATGGCACTTTTATGTGTTTACTTTTCATTATTTTCAATCTTCTTGACTTCTCCTTCAGACAAAATAGTCAATTCCATTCAGAATTTACTCTCATGTTTTGATTCCAAGGCCTTTCTACATTTCGGTCATTTTCACGTAAAAACATTTCAATTCAGTTCATCCCTCCACAACTGAAAATCAACTAGTACCCCAAGCTAAGTGTAAAAGAAGGTAGTCTTCACTTTGTACAATAAAGCAGGATGGAAAGAAGGATCCTGAAAGCTGAAACCATGCAAGTAACCTTAAAAATTAATGTGAAAAATTGTGATTATTCTGAGACCTTTTAAAACTTCTTTTGGGAGTGTGAGTTTGATTCCTGGTCACGGAACTAACACACAAGGCTGTGTGGAGCAGCCAGAAAAATAAATAAAAGTCATCTAAAAAAAAAAATTCCATTAAAACTTTTTTTTTTTTTTTTCAGATCTAAGTGCATGGGGAGATGAAAGAAACAGTGAAACCAGTGTTCATTTAGCATACTGTAATTTAAAACATTAGAAACATAGGTAATTAAAGTGTTTTATTTCTTTGTTTAAATAAAAACTTAGCAAGAGTAGTTTGAACAATGCTTGTCTTTTTCATGTCATAAAACTGATAATACAGAGCGAGCATCTTTTGTTTGTCTTGCAGCTTGTCCTCTTGCTTTTTAAATTTGGACCAGCTTCCTCCATTTTATCTTTTGAGCTCTGAATGTTATGAATATCTGTGAGATACATTTCTGAGAGCTTCTTTAATATAAGCTTTTTGCTGGTGTTGTTTCTTCTGAGGCATCTTCAATCACTATCTGCATTTGTGTCATTAAGTTTACCTCTGGTAAGCTTCTGGGGCCATAGATCTAGAATATCTTGAATGGTGGCAGTGCCAACATTCCTGATGGTAAGCTGTTTCTTCCATAACTCCATTTATGTTAGATTCACATTTTACTGTTTGTGCTGCCACTTTTCATTTCTTTGTTTTGCACTTTCATCATTGTTAAGCAATTCACTCTATCAATTATTCATTTTGTAAAAATGCCATGTAAGTTTATTGCTGCAAGACAAAGAGGCAATACAACTACATGCATTGTTGTCTATGTATGAACTGATGCACAGGGACCAATCACCAGACACTTTGGAAGAATTGATGTGATTGCCTGTTGATCATGACTCACATCTGTTATGTTAGATAATGATTTCTTGAATGAAGAGCGAGAAGCCAAGTTTGTACTTGGCTTGTATTGAATAAATTCAATCAATCACAGTTAATGTACCAGGGTAACTGGTATTTGAACCAGTTGTTGGGGGACTCATTTAAACCTCAGTATCTGAAATTTGTGTATATGAGAATTATGCAAAACAGGGACTGCCTATATTTATACAAATTTGACCTTAGAATCTGTTTTTATAGGCAGCTATTCCACACTGCTCATCAGTTCAGTTCAGTTCAGTTGCTCAATCGTGTCCAACTGTTTGCGACCCCATGAATCGTAGCACGCCAGGCCTCCGTGTCCATCACCAACTCCCGGAGTTCACTCAGACTCACATCCATCGAGTCAGTGATGCCATCCAGCCATCTCATCCTTGGTCATCCCCTTCTCCTGCCCCCAATCCCTCCCAGCATCAGAGTCTTTTCCAATGAGTCAACTCTTCGCATGAAGTNCTCCTGTACAATGTCACGAACCTCACTCCATAGTTGATCAGGCACTCTATCTATCAGATCTAGTCCCTTAAATCTATTTCTCACTTCCACTGTATAATCATAAGGGATTTGATTTAGGTCATACCTGAATGGTCTAGTGGTTTTCCCTACTTTCTAGTAACTTGCATTAAAAAAAAAAATCTTAAGATTATATTGAGAATAATGCAATAAGTATATCTTCACTGATAATTTTAATTGTTGCAGTTTAGTCTATTTAACGAATCCCTTATTTGACTGACTTTGGAATTATTTGCAGTTTTTAATTATTGCAAATGTTTGATAAATATATTTTGGGGTAAGGCAAGTAAGAGGTTTGAAGAGAAGGAGATTTTAAATTATCATGGTGGAGGGCTCGAACATGAGTTGACTAGAGAAATACTCTTTGTGGTTTTTTTTTACTAATATGCTCCCAAACGAATTTTGAAAAAAACATATATGCTTTTACATTTTTAAAAGTTGATATATATAGTTTTTATTAAATTTTGAAACATATAAAGCTTAAAATTTTTAGCAAGTTATAGATATATACATGTTAAAATTAAGCTATGCTATTACTTTTAAAAATATGTCTGATGGAATCAAAACATAGTGATTTGATATCTACCTTAATCTCTCTCTTTAAAAATCATGAATTAGCTCCTTATTAATAATCTGAAATTCTATATAGACCCTTTTTCTTCTAGAATTACTAATTCTATTCTCCTTTCCTTACAGTTTGTGCGAATACAGTATATTTTACATGTTTTAAGTCTTTTATTGATCAACCATTGCAAAAAAATTTCTGTGCATAAATTTAAGTATTTTAAATTTCTTGGGATTATAAGGAAAATTTTAAAAGTACATCACACGTTTTGAAAAGTAATTTGTTAAATGTAAAAGTACAAAAAGGCTNTCTATATAGACCCTTTTTCTTCTAGAATTACTAATTCTATTCTCCTTTCCTTACAGTTTGTGCGAATACAGTATATTTTACATGTTTTAAGTCTTTTATTGATCAACCATTGCAAAAAAATTTCTGTGCATAAATTTAAGTATTTTAAATTTCTTGGGATTATAAGGAAAATTTTAAAAGTACATCACACGTTTTGAAAAGTAATTTGTTAAATGTAAAAGTACAAAAAGGCTGTTTTTTTCTTCCAACTACGTAATGTATCTATGGATGAGTGTTACTTGTTGGTAGAATTAAACAGAAGCAGCATCAATGTTTTTTCTTATTTTTTTTCATTTTTATAGATGTAAGTGCTAAGAAACATTTACACATAAATCAAGAAGATGGGAATGAGATGGGTTTTGTTGTACCAATAGCCCTCAATTCTTTGAACTCCTTTTGAGTTATTCTATTAAAAAACTGTATATTAATCTATTACCCCAAAATACTTCTAACAATCTATCAGTGGATAAGCACTTAGGCCTTCAGTCAGTTTTATTGGCAGTAAAGACAGGGCTAGAGAAATGTCGTAGGGAGCAAGGTGCAGACGTTGGTTGGAGCACCTTCAAGCTTGATAACTATGCACATTCCATCTACTGTGCGGCGTGCTTGCCCCAGTGCTGCTTGTCAGGAGCAGCCCAGAGAAGTAGGGCTGGTTGTAGTCAGGGTTAAAAATTTACTATATGTGTGTCAGCTAAAAGATATAAGAAGTATACAATAATAGCTGGTAGAATCCAAATTGGACAAGGAAAATGGCAAAAGAAGACAGTTGATGGAGTGGGGGAAAGTAAAGAGGAGAAAGGAAAGGGAAGGCTTTTTAAGGTGGATGATTGTTTGGAATAGCTGAAATGGCAGACAGGAAAAAGAGGAAATGGTGGTCAGTTGTGTGATTCTGTGGTTTTAGAGGTAGGGCATTTATAGGTTATGAAAATGCCCGAGCTGTAGCCATAATGTGAAGGACATAAACTTCATGTGTTCATAAACAGATCACTGAAAATGAGTTCATGGAAATAAATCCTATGCTCTTGAAAAGATTGTCCATGTTGATATGATAAGGAGTGAAGGCAAGGCTTGCAGTGGACAGAAAGAGTGTGGGACAGGCATTAACAGATGGGAACAATGAAAGAAGGGCTGGTAAAGCAGAAGAACAGGAGAGGAAGAATGCTTTGAAAGCCAAAAGGAGCAGGTCTTAAAGGAGCTTTGTAGGTTTGCAAAAAGCTGCAGGAAGCATGGTTTAGAAATGGCCATTATGGGTATGGAAACTCATTGCCTGACCCTGATATAAGAATACTTGCCATTTGAGAAGTGTAGGGGAGGCCATGTCCTCAGAGAAGAGCCCCAGTTATCAGGAGGCAGAAACTCAGAGGAGATATTGAAGACACAGGGAAATTTGCTATTTATGGATGGACAGTAACAAGAGGATTGGAGAAGGAAGTGGCAACCCACTCCAGTGTTCTTGCCTGGAGAATCCCAGACACAGGGGAGCCTCGTGGGCTGCCATCTATGGGGTCGCACAGAGTCAGACATGACTGAAGTGACTTAGCAGCAGCAGCAGCAGCAGTAACAAGAGGTCATAGTGGAGTGGAGAGTGGTGGGAGCAGGTCAGGAACAAGGTACTAGAACAGAGCTTTATGAAGATAATGGTATAGATCGGGATCCCTCTGTATTTGAGAAGTAGGTGAATTCAAGTTTTCATGTTGACTGAAGGAAACAGAAAAGAAGGCAGGTGGATTTATTCTGATGGCCTCTGAGAAGCAGGGCCCTTGCATAACTATTTAACATCAGCTATAAGTTCACTGTAGGTGTGTCTTGCTTGGTTGAAGTAATTGAGGCTTATATACTGCACACATGCTGAATTATTATTTTAACATATTTTTGCTTTTTATTGTCAGTATATCATTGGGATTATTTTTGCATCTCTTTTCATTCAGTTACTAAGTCATGTCTGACTCTTTGCGACCCCATGGATTGCAGCATGCCAGGCTGCCCTGTCTTTCATGGTCTCCCGGAGTTTGCTCAGATTCATGTTCACTGAATTGATAATGCTATCTAACCATCTCATCCNAGAAGGGCTGGTAAAGCAGAAGAACAGGAGAGGAAGAATGCTTTGAAAGCCAAAAGGAGCAGGTCTTAAAGGAGCTTTGTAGGTTTGCAAAAAGCTGCAGGAAGCATGGTTTAGAAATGGCCATTATGGGTATGGAAACTCATTGCCTGACCCTGATATAAGAATACTTGCCATTTGAGAAGTGTAGGGGAGGCCATGTCCTCAGAGAAGAGCCCCAGTTATCAGGAGGCAGAAACTCAGAGGAGATATTGAAGACACAGGGAAATTTGCTATTTATGGATGGACAGTAACAAGAGGATTGGAGAAGGAAGTGGCAACCCACTCCAGTNTGCCTGACCCTGATATAAGAATACTTGCCATTTGAGAAGTGTAGGGGAGGCCATGTCCTCAGAGAAGAGCCCCAGTTATCAGGAGGCAGAAACTCAGAGGAGATATTGAAGACACAGGGAAATTTGCTATTTATGGATGGACAGTAACAAGAGGATTGGAGAAGGAAGTGGCAACCCACTCCAGTGTTCTTGCCTGGAGAATCCCAGACACAGGGGAGCCTCGTGGGCTGCCATCTATGGGGTCGCACAGAGTCAGACATGACTGAAGTGACTTAGCAGCAGCAGCAGCAGCAGTAACAAGAGGTCATAGTGGAGTGGAGAGTGTTGGGAGCAGGTCAGGAACAAGGTACTAGAACAGAGCTTTATGAAGATAATGGTATAGATCGGGATCCCTCTGTATTTGAGAAGTAGGTGAATTCAAGTTTTCATGTTGACTGAAGGAAACAGAAAAGAAGGCAGGTGGATTTATTCTGATGGCCTCTGAGAAGCAGGGCCCTTGCATAACTATTTAACATCAGCTATAAGTTCACTGTAGGTGTGTCTTGCTTGGTTGAAGTAATTGAGGCTTATATACTGCACGCATGCTGAATTATTATTTTAACATATTTTTGCTTTTTATTGTCAGTATATCATTGGGATTATTTTTGCATCTCTTTTCATTCAGTTACTAAGTCATGTCTGACTCTTTGCGACCCCATGGATTGCAGCATGCCAGGCTGCCCTGTCTTTCATGGTCTCCCGGAGTTTGCTCAGATTCATGTTCACTGAATTGATAATGCTATCTAACCATCTCATCCTCTGCCACCCTCTTCTCCTTCTGCCTTCACTCTTTCTTAGCATCAGGGTCTTTTCCAATGAGTCAGCACTTTGCATCAGGTGGCCAAAGTATAGAAGCTTCAACTTTAGTCCTTCCAATGAATAATCAGGGTTGATTTCCTTTAGGATTGACTGGTTTTATCTCCTTGCTGTCCAAGGGACTCTCAAGAGTCTTCTCTAGCACCACAATTTGAAAGCATCAATTCTTTGGCACTAGGCCATCTTAATGGTCCAACTTTCACATCTGTACATGACAACTGGAAAAACCATAGCTTTAACTACATGGACCTTTGTCGGCAAAATGATATCTCTGCTTTTTAATATGCTGTCTAGGTTTGCCATAGCTTTTCTTCCAAGGAGCAAGCATCTTTTAATTTCATGGCTGCAGTAACTATCTCCAGTGATTGTGGAGCCCAAGAAAATAAATCTGTCACTGTTTCCACATTTCCCCCTATTTCCCCTTTCTTTGTCCCATAAAGTGATGGGACTGGATACTGCAATTATACCGCAATCTTAGTTTTTTGAATGTTGAGTTTTAAGCCTGCTCTTTTATTACTCTACTCTTTCACCTTCATTAAGAGGCTCTTCAGTTCCTCTTTGCTTTCTGCCATTAGAGTGGTATCATCTGCGTATTTGAGGTTGTTGATATTTCTTTCTGCAATCTTGATTCCAATTTGTAATTCATTTAGCTGAGCACTTTGCCTGACGTACTCTACATAGAAGTTAAATTAGCAGGGTGACAATATACAGCCTTGATGTACTCCTTTCCGAATCTGGAACTAGTCCATTGTTCCATATCCAGTTCTGTTACTTCTTGAACTGCATACAGGTTTCTCAGGAGACAAGTAAAGTGGTCTGGTATTCCGAACTCTTTAAGAAATTTCCAGTTTGTTGTGATGCACACAGTAAAAGGCCTTTGCATAGTCAATGAAGCAGAAGTAGATGCTTTTCTAGAATTCTCTTGCTTTCTCTATGATCTATGACTTTTGGCAATTTGATTTCTGGTTCCTTTGCTTTTTCTAAATCCAGCTTATACATCTGGAAGTTCTTGATTCAAGTATGCTGAAGCCTAGCTTGAAAGATTTTGAACATTACCTTGCTAGCATATGAAATGAACACAATTATGCAGTAGTTTGAACATTCTTTGGCATTGTCCTTTTTTGAATTGGAATGAAAACTGACCTTTTCCAGTCCTGTGGCCACTGCTGAGTCTTCCAAATTTGCTGACATACATACTGAGTGTAGCACTATAATAATATCAGTTTTTAAGACTGTAAATAGCCCAGCTGGAATGCTATTACCTCCACTACCTTTGTCTATAGTAATGGTTCCTATAGCCTATTTGACTTCACACTCCAGGATATCTGGCTCTAGCTGAGTGACCACACCATCGTGGTTATCTGGGTCATTAAGACCTTTTTTGTATAGTTCTTCTGTTGTGTATTCTCCACCAGGGAAGCCCCTTGCATATTTGTATTATTATTATTTATTTAATAATTATATTACAGAGGCATTGGGTTATAATAACTTTCATTCTCTGTGTATCTGTTTTTATGTATATGTATGTGTATATGTATGTGTCAGGTTTGTAGAACCTGACAATGAGGATTGTCATAGCTTTGTAGAAACAAAGAGGTTCCTTAGCACAGACATTATATGTTTTTTGTAAGCTGGAAAGAACTTTGTCATAAAATTCTCTGAATGTGTGCTATCTAATATGGTATAATAAGCACCTGGAATGTGGTTAATATGACTGAGGAACTGAACTTTAAAATTTTATCTTTATTTTAAATTTAATTTCTCATTAAAAATTGATACTTATCTTGCAGTGTTGCAGTCTTTTAAGGAAAACCTGGTTATGTAAGTCTATGTTTTGTAGATTATGTAAAGTCAAAATATATAGATGAAGTATTTCTAATGGAAATTTATCAACCAGATTGAAATATATTTTAAATATAAAACATACCTTGGATTTTAAAGAATAAATATGAAAAAAAGTAAAATTAAAAATTTTTATGTTGATTTTGCACTGACATGATAATCTTTTACCATGGCCACCTATGTTGATACATAAAACAAGTCATTAAAATTAATTTTACTGTTTTATGCTTTTAGTATGGTATTAGAAAGCCTAAAATTATAAATGTGGCTTGCATTTGTGGTAGGCATTTTATTTCTATTAGACAGCATGGTTCTGAACCACGAGCTTTCCTAAACAGTTAGTAAATCTTCCTTAGTTTCTCACAGAATTACTGGTTCATTCAGTTTTCCTATATCTTCAGAATAAATTTTGATCATTTATATTTTCCTGAAAAGTATTTGTTTCAAATGTATGAATGTAGTACTTTACAAATATTTTCTTCCTCCCTCCTCCCTTTTTTTTTTTTGGTAATGGTAATTGGTAGATCAGCTCTGGGGTATATTAATAAGTTCTGTTTTTGTGATTTTTAATTAACTTTATATCTGCTTTGATTTATTGATTCAAAAATATTTTTGGATTCATCAATTTACCTTTTCTTATTTGTAGGAATTACTTTTTTCTCTTCTGATAAAAATCCCTATTTTTATTAAAAAATATCATCAATGAATAGAGAAGTCAGTATTTATTTTATGTTTTTATTCCACAAACTTTCCTGCACAATATTGTCTTGCTTCTAACTTTTAGATACATTTTATATAAGTATTTTCAATATTTCATGTTCCATGAAACATTTATTTTCANTTCATCAATTTACCTTTTCTTATTTGTAGGAATTACTTTTTTCTCTTCTGATAAAAATCCCTATTTTTATAAAAAGATATCATCAATGAATAGAGAAGTCAGTATTTATTTTATGTTTTAATTCCACAAACTTTCCTGCACAATATTGTCTTGCTTCTAACTTTTAGATACATTTTGTATAAGTATTTTCAATATTTCATGTTCCATGAAACATTTATTTTCATAATGTGAGAATATTTGAAAATAATGTTTATTGCATAAAACAGGTTATTTTGTTCACATATATTTCATTTTTTTCCTTGTCTTTTCTTGCTTTACAATCCACTTTTGTAGAGAAAGCAATAACACTCTACTTAAAGAGAATAAATAGTAGAAAATAATGTATCTAGCATTTAGTATGTTCTAGGGATATGCTACGGAGAAGGCATTGGCAACTCACTCCAGTATTCTTGCCTGGAAAATCCCATGGATGGAGGAGCCTGGTAGGCTGCAGTCCATGGGGTCGCTAAGAGTCAGACATGGCTGAGCAACTTCACTTTCACTTTTCACTTTCATGCATTGGAGAAGGAAATGGCAACCCATTCTAGTATTCTTGCCNTCTGTTAAGTAATTTGATTACTTTTTGTTTTTGGTTGTAGGATGATGTAAATAGATCTGTATTAATTTAGGGCTTTTTGGAGCAGATTTACTAATTCTAGCAATGACCACAGTTTATTATAATCAACAGAAAGTTCTTGGCTGTTGGCTAGACTCAGGGCACTGTGCTAGATACTGGGAACACAGTAAAATGGAAAATAGTCTCTGCCCTTGAGGAATCAGATAGGATTAACTGATTAATAGGTACACACATTGATTAATGGTCTTCCTTCGTGGCTTAGTGGTAAAGAATTGGCCTGCCAATGCAGGAGACGTGGATTCGATCCCTGGGTCAGGAAGATCCCCTGGAGAAGAAAGTGGCAACCCACTCCAGTTATCCTGCCTGGGAAATCCCACAGACAGAAGTCAGGTGGGCTACAGGCCATGGGGTTGCAAAAAAGTCAGACACAACTTAGTGACTAAACAACAATGTAGATTAATAACTTCAGTAACAGCTGTAGTGTTCTTACTAGATGTCTGGTATTGTGCAAAGCACTCTACATGGATTAGTTCAGTTTAGCTGTAAATAGCCTTCTGGGACAGTTATCCATGTCATGTGTTACAGATGGATAAACTGATGCTCAGAGAGGTTATGAAACATGCCCAAGTCACACAACTAGTCAGCAGGGCTGAGACTGGATTTAGATCGATGATTCCCAAACTTGTACTCAGCACATTGCCTACCACATAGCAGGTGCTCAGTAAATACTACTGCCTGATGTGCTGACACTATTGTTTGCAGGCCAAAGACCTCAAGTGTGACACTGAAAGTAAATATTGTGAATTTTGAAGGAGACAGAATGAAGCCAGAATTAGATCATCCGGAAAGAGTTCATTGGAGGGACCTTTAAACTGGACTTTCAAGGGAGATAAGGAGAGAGGAAAATGCCTTTAAGGCAGGAGAAGTGACGTGGGGGTATGGGGATGGGGTCAGGAATGTCCATAGAGGATACAGGAAGCCGGGGACAGAGGAGTTGAACTAAAGGGAAGGATTCATTGCATGGTGGGATGGAAGAAGTTGGGCAGAGGGGATGATTCAGACTGTGGAGTGATTCAGATATGCATCAAAGACTCAAAAAAGGTTTTGAGCCAGATAAGGTATGTGATGAAGGTGGTGATTTAAGGAAGAGTAATCTAATGGCCAGGTATTACAGTGAATCACAGGGGAATGAGAGATGGAGAAAGACTTCTGAAAGACTCATGACAGAGGTAGAGATGTTAAAATAATGAACACTGCCTCATGGAGCATCAACCTCTGATAAGCATTAGGTTCTTCAGTGCTGAGAACTTCTAGCAGGATTAAGCAAAATTCCCCACAGGTAACAATATTAGCAGTGGAAACAATGACAGACTATTTTCTTGGACTCCAAAATCACTGCAGATGGTGACTGCAGCCATGAAATTAAGACACTTGCTCCTTGGAAGAAAAGCTATGACAAACCTAGACAGCATATTAAAAATCAGAGACATTACTTTGCCAACAAAGGTCTGTCTAGTCAAAGCTATGGTTTTTCCAGTAGTCATGTATGGATGTGAGAGTTGGACCATAAAGAAAACTGAGTGCCAAAGAATTGATGCTTTTGAATTGTGGTGTTGGAGAAGACTCTTGAGAGTCCCTTGGACTGCAAGGAGATCCAACCAGTCCATCCTAAAGGAAATCAGTCCTGAATATTCATTGAAAGGCCTGATGCTGAAGCTGAAACTCCAATACTTTGGCCACATGATATGAAGAACTGACTCATTAGAAAAGACCCTGATGCTGGGAAAGATTGAGGGCAGGAGGAGAAGGGGATGACAGAGGACGAGATAGTTTGATGGCATCACTGACTCGACGGACATGAGTTTGAGCAAATTCTGGGAGTGGTGATGGACAGGGAGGCCTGGTGAGCTACAGTCCATGGGGTCGCAAAGAGTCAGACACAACTGAGTGACTGAACTGAACAATACTGGCACTGCTGCAGTTAAGAATGGTGACAATATCTTTTCTAAGCCCTATGTGCCAGACAGTTTATATACATTATTGGGTATATTCCTCATAACCTTGCACACAGTAGAGGACATTGCACACATCTGAGTTTAGACCTTAAGTAAATAATATCCTTCATCCTGGGTGTAAAGAGAGGAGTCAGGTGCCAATGGGAGAATCTGTACTACTTACAGAATTAACTGGCTTTAAAAAAAAATTGTTCTTAAATGGTATGATGATCTTTTATATGTTCACTTATGTTTTCATAATGATTTTAATTTAAAATGTTTTTAAAGGGCTCAGGAAAGTACATTTTAGGAAAGAAACATGACTTGAAATTGTTTCTGTGTTTCCCACAGATAAATTTGGGCAGCGGGCATTTGTGGGCAAAGTTTGCATGGATTTGAATGACATTGTTCCAGAATACAAAGAAACCACTGAGGAATCAATCAAGGAAACAGAGAGGTATGTTTGTCTTGATTTATCTTCTGGATGGAGTTACAGATGGAGAGAAGAAACCCCTTTAACCCAGGCAGAATATGCACATATGTCGCTGACTAGGTTTGTCTAACTTTTATAAAATTGACCTGATCCTTAGGAAAATGTTGCATGTCAATACTATTTTTGTACGTCAAGTCATATTTGAAAGCCTCTGGGTACTTACTATATTTTAGCAAAGGCAAATCCCTTTTTAAAATGAAGGATTTTTTAAAAAGTGAATGTTTTACCTACTTCATTATAGATCTGGGCTTCTCCTGTAGATTAAACTTGTGTTGAGTGTCTGTGGCCTGCTCATTAACTCACTTTTGGTTATAGGTCATCCTATTGCTTGAGATCATGAGCTTTTGTTATATTCTTTTTATTTTACATGGGGATATGCTACTGATACCATAGGTACTTTTCTATATATATATAAAACTTCAATTTATTTATTGGCTGTGATAGGTCTTCATTTCTGCACTTGGGGCTTCTGTAGTTGTGGCGAGTGAAAGCTACTCTTCTTTGAAGTGTGCAGGCTTTTTATTCTGGTGGCCTCTCTAGTGGTGGAGCCTGGGTTCTAGGGCATGCAGGCTTCAGGAGTCGTGGCTCCCATGCTCTAGAGCACAGGCTCAATAGCTGTGGTGCACAGGCTTAGTTGCTTTGCAGCATGTGGGGTCCTGCTCCCCAGATCAGGAATTGAACCTGTGCCTCCTGCATTGACAGACAGACTCATCACCACTGAGCCACCAGGGAAGCCCTTTTCCTACATTTCTTTAATGGCTTTCTCATAGTACCTTGAGGCTTTCACAAGGAACTGTGTTGTATGACACTCAACATCCAAGAAATATAGAAGAAAATTCTTTAGCTTTATACCTTCCCCAAGACCAAATGTATCCTGATGCAAAGTTTGAGAAGTCCAACTTTTCTCCATTCCCCAGGCCTCTATCTTAAGCGTGTCCTCTGAAAACAGTGGTTTAGAGGTTCCTATGTGCCCACAGAGAGAAGGAAGCATACATCTTCCCCTTAGCATTTGGCCATATGCTCAACTTCTCTAGGAATCTGTGTTTGTGGGAATGTGCTGTGTGCTAAGCTGCTTCAGTCGTGTCCGACTCTTTGTGAACCTATGGTCTATAGCCCTCTAGGCTCCTCTGTCCATGGGATTCTCCAGGCAAGAATACTGGAGTGGATTGGAATTCCCTTCTCCAGGGGATCCTCCCAACCTAGGGATCAAACCCAGGTCTCCTATATCTCCTGTGCTGGCAGGCAGGTTTTTTACCACTAGCACCACCTGGGAGGCCCTGTTTGTGGGAACAGTGAACCCTAATTCACATTTTATTCCTAAATAAAGTAATACCAGAAGGCAAGAAGCTATAGTTCGTAAATATTTCCAGCCAAGGCAGAAATAGTCATTTCATAGGCCATATAGATACCATCATCCCTGCTGATATAATTGGTAAGATCACCACCCCTGTCACTACCTGTTATAATTGGTAAGATCACCACCCCGTCACTACCTATTTCACGACCATGTCTGGCCTAGTCCTTCTGCTTTACTCCAATATTCATGCCCAGTAGGACCTGGCCTTTGAAAATAAATGATGCTATTGTGACTGTGTGGGCAAGCAGCTTCTACTTTAGGGAAACTGGAAGTGCAGAGCCCATGGCTTCTAAACACCTCCAGGTACATAGGACCTACAACTCTAATGTCCATGGAACATAAACATACAGTGATATTCTCTGAAACAGAGCCTAATGTATCTGAACGTCTTGAGTGCTGTGGGAATACTTGTGAACAGCCCAGCTGATGGTAGACGTTAAAACTGTATTTCCCTGTGATTTTGTACTCCATCCTCTGGACTACAAATGAGAGAACAAAGTAATTACTACTTGTTAATCTTTAATTAGTGGTGGTGAAACATATCCACCATTAGAAATGTTTACATTAAAACTAGGACAAACGTAAGGATCATGTTTTTATCCTTTTAAAAATTTTATTTGGAAAAGTGCCTAAATTTTCTAACGTTACATTTGTTGTTTTCTTTCAGATTTGTGTCAGAAATGCTCCAGAGGAATGTAAGTAAACTTGTTCCTAGCTCACTTTTGGATTGCCTTTGAGTTGACTGTGGGATTTGTTGGTTTTGGTAGAGGTTAGTCTGTATGGTTAGGTTATTTCATGCATGCAAAAGTATTTTCCTAAAACCTTAAATTGTTTTCATGGGGAACCCATCAACTCAGTTTAGTAAGGTCAGGCTTTTTTTTTTTTTTTTTTTTTTTACTTTTTCAGTGGTCTTCCCTCCCTCTCCTCTGAGACCTTCTAATTTCATAGGATGGGTCTGTGGGAAGTGGGAGAGGGCTTCATTGATGTAGACAGGTTGTGGCCACTAGATGTTGTGGTGTGGATTGTTAGCTATATCACCATTGGCTCTGGCCTCTTGTACCCCCGATCAGGTCTGAAACACAGGTGGTGTCCAGCCAAGATGCCCCCGCCAGACTGCCTCGGTCCATAGATGTGTGGCATGTCATGCGGCCTGAAGGCCTCAGCCAGGCACCCCCTTCACAGCGCCCTGGTGTTGTGAGCCTGTGGAGGCAGTGCTGTCTTCTGTCCCAGCCCCCCAGCAGGCTGGGATCTGGCTCTACTGGGCAGTCTCTTAGATGGCAAACCAGACTCTTCCCTCACTATTTCTTAAGGTCTGATTGGAAACCATAGGATGCCTCAGTATTTCTTTCAGTCTAATCTTGAGAGACCTAGATGCAACTTAGTGGATCCTTAGCCTCACCACTGCCCTAAGATGTAGAAAGGGGAACAGACCACCACCCCATTTTCAGTTTCCCCAGCACTCTCCTTTGAACCATCTCTGCCTCCTGATTCTCTTCATAAAAGCCACTCAGTCTGAGCTTTCATGGGTCTTGCATTTGAGATGGGATCTTCTTCCACTGAACTTGGTGGTACAGAAATACCCTTCCTGGTCCTCAACCATGAGCCATTTCCATGAAACCCATCCACTTCTCTTGGAATGAAGGACTATTCCCAGAGATGAAGACAGAAAATCATGTTGTGGTATGAAATGCCTTTTGGGGTATGCTACACATTCAGATAGCCATAGTTTCTTTACCAAGTGTTTTTGATGATTTCCAGTATCCACGAGTGCGGCCCATAGTGACACCGCGTTTTCCCCTTTCCTGCTCTGAGACTTTGTTGGGTGAACTTGGAAACCTTGCGAAGGCCCGTGATTTGCATATTCAGGTGGGCATTTTTCTCCTGTTCCTGCCTATGTCTAGACCTGCAAGACTTCTCTGTACTCTGAATTTTGGCAGTAATTTCATAATCTCCAAGTCTTCTACTGTGGAAGAGGTAGGTTTCCCCTCTTTCCTCTTTCAGTTCTTTTGACTGGTAATTAGCATGACATAAGACAGATTAACAAGAGAAAACAAAATTTATATGTGTGCACAGGAAATCCACATAAGTATGAGGATTCCAAAGACAGGAGGGCAAGGTGAGATATATATATGTTCTAGACTAAGAAGAAAGTAGGGGTCTCAGGCTTCAGGCAGAAATAAGGCACTGAAAATAAAAAGTTATTATTTGGTAAGCAAATATGTGCTGAACCATTTTGAGCAAGTGTGCTTTGCTAGGTTCCCCCTGTCTACATACCTAGTACCTTTACTATAGTTATCTCTGATAATAGCTCTTTCCTGGGACAGGCTTCCGATCTTAAGTAGGTGGTAAGGAGGAAGTTCAAAGCTTCTTCTGAGTCTTTTGGGCCTTGATTAGTTTTTAGCTCAAGATAATCTATATCCAGAGTGGCATACTTTGGGGGCAGCCTGCCCTTAGCCTCATAAGATCTCCTCAAGATATAACAACATAGGACATAAGGTTCCTTAGAGACATCACCTAAATCTAGCTTGCTATTTAGCTAAGAAACCTGAAGGTTCCTTTTGCCCCCAGTCATCTCCAGTCTGGCTCCCAGAGATGAGGACATCTTAAATAACCAGGCAGGATTAATGACAAATTGGTTACCTGCTCTCCATAAGATACATGTAATGCGTTTCTTTCCTGTTTCTCTTTTGATACTTTCTCAGTGTTCTAGTCCTTCCTTTTTGGAGGAACCATCTATTATTTGAAAAGCAGAAAGAACCTAATTTCCACCTTACAAAAATGGATTTAAAAGCCCTTTTGTTCCAAGCTTCTTAATTTCAACTCAAGAACAAAAAAAGTATATCTTACTTTGTCATTAAGTGGTTGCAATTTAGGAATAAAACACTTTCTAAAGCTTCCAGCTGGGTTAAAATTGGGAGTTGGGAGCTTCCCTCCTCCATTCAAGCTACATTACATACTGCACTAAAATTTTCCCTCTTAAGGGTTGACTATCCAAAAACAAAGGGGATGTCAGGGAAAAGCAACACGTTGATCCTTCATCATTTTGTAGGATGGAGGATTATTAAGATTTATCTTGTTAGGGTTCATTAAATTTTTTTTGGTGGTCAGTGATATTTGAAATTTTTTATTCAATCCCACACAATTGTAGGGAAGGAAAAAAATATACTTTACATTTTTAGGGCCCCTAGCTGGGCCTGAAAACTAAACTGACATAGATGGATTAACAGGAGAAAAGCATACAAGTTTATATAAGTTTTATATGATACAAGAGCCTCATTAGGAAACAGAGACACAATGAAACATACCTGAGTATTTTTATGTTAGGTATGGTGACAAGTGTACAGTCCTGGAGGAGCAGGATGGGTTAAGGAGTATGAAGCAAGCATAGTAACCTGGGGAAAACTTAGCACGGCTTGGTTCATCTTGGTTTCCTTTGTCTTCAGAGTTAAGGGTACTCCTTTCCTCTAGGTATAGGGTAGAACCTCTCATACAAGAGTTTTATGACCTGTTTCAGGAACAAAGGGGTGAAGGCAAGATCAGAATGAACCATCCTACTTTTACCATTTTCTCAAATGTCTTCGGCTTAAAATATTCAGTATTCCAAGGTGCCATATTTTGGGTTAGTGTGTCCTGACACTATCAACACACAGAAGAATCAAGTATTTACTTGCTGGAGGTGTATAAACATGTGTATGTGCATATTTACTCAAATTTATCAAAATGACACAAACCATCTGGTTTTCCTTTCCTCTCTTCCAACGTCCATGCCCATTTCCTAGTGGTCTGGATTTCCTCAAGGCAGAGAGAGAGCTCATTCTTCAGATGGAACATTCTGTTTTTAGTCCATTGTTATTTTTTATTTATTTGGTTATTTATACTCTACCCCTGGGAGGAAGGGAAATGGCATTGCCATTTCTGGAACTAGTAATTTGCTCATGAGTTATTTCTTATATCATATACTATACTCATCACTGGTTGGTCAGAAGTGATTTTTGTTTTAGGTGAGGGGTTGGTATGGTGACACATCGCGTCTCAAAAACACTTTATACCATCTCAGGTTTTGTGGTTCCCTGGAGAAAGGACAGTGTTGGGGCCAGGACTCGCTTGTTTTGCTTGTATGTGCATTCTTAGACTCTTTTTCTTGATGATGTCAGGACTGTCTCTTATTTTCAAGCTATTTCCTGCAGAAGAACTCACTCTGGAAGCTGACAAAGGGGACAGAATGGGAGCAGGGTCCCAGAGCCCAAACCCTGCTTCATTCTGTATGGCAACTCATCTATACCTTTTAAGTATTGAATATCTGTGAATTTTGTATAAGAATAACACATTGAAAGCTAAAAGAATTTAGAAAATAACTCGTTTTGCCCAACACTTTTATTTGCATGATGAGAAAATGGAGGTGTAAAGAAAACAACTGACTTACCCTAAGACACACATGTAGGGTCAGAACCTGGGCTAAAATTCAACTTTTTAATTCATATTCCAGTTTTTTTGTGAGTAAACCATGCTCTATCATTTTGATGGCCAATGAACTCTTTTTTTAAATGGCCAACACCAGAAAAGGCAGGTGACGTATGAATAGCTAGGCTCCTGACTCTCTTCAATTANTTAGAAAATAACTCGTTTTGCCCAACACTTTTATTTGCATGATGAGAAAATGGAAGTGTAAAGAAAACAACTGACTTACCCTAAGACACACATGTAGGGTCAGAACCTGGGCTAAAATTCAACTTTTTAATTCATATTCCAGTTTTTTTGTGAGTAAACCATGCTCTATCATTTTGATGGCCAATGAACTCTTTTTTTAAATGGCCAACACCAGAAAAGGCAGGTGACGTATGAATAGCTAGGCTCCTGACTCTCTTCAATTAGTATTTTTTATTTTTACTTATTCTTGCTATAGTTTGAAATTTGAAAAGACTATTAGAAAGCATTACCTGGGTGATGGTTACAATAGTACATGTTCATATAATTATATATTCATAGTTTCATTGTCATATATATAATAAGAATTGTTTTAAATAAAGTACATGAATCATCCATGATTTTATACAGGAAGGTGGTGACCATCTACATCATTTGCGGGTAGGAACTATAATTTCTAATGGTATCTTACATTAAAAAACTGAAAATGTTATTTCTTTTCTTGTAGAGCCATATAAGTGAAAATCGTGATGAAGTTAAAGCTGTGGAAAACTTATACCCTGGTTATAAAAACTACACAGATGTGTATGATAAAAACAATCTTCTGACAAATAAGGTAAATTGCACATCATGATACAATCTATGTGAAGTAGGGCATATTTATCTAAATTTAAAAATCTCAGTAGGAATCTTCAGAATTCTGTAACACGTGCATTTCCCAAATAAAAGTACACAGTGTGTGTATCGGTGTGTGCATACAATTAAAAATGGGCCTGAAGTTTCATCCCTAATGAATAAATCATTAAATGTATTGGTAAATAAATCTAGGGCTTCCCTGGTGGCTCAGAGTTTAAAGCGTTTGCGTGGAATGCAGGAGACCTGGGTTCGATCCCTGGGTCGGGAAGATCCCCTGGAGAAGGAAATGGCAAACCACTCCAGTACTCTTGCCTGGAGAATCCCATGGAGGGAGGAGCCAAGTGTTCTCTTTCATTAGGTCGACATTGAAAGTATATATACAAAGTATATAAAAGTACACAGTGTACATATGGGTGTGTGCATACAATTAAAAATGGACCTGAAGTTTCATCCCTAATGAATAAATCATTAAATGTATTGGTAAATAAATCTAAAAACTTCTTTGAGGGTGGGAATGTCATTTGGTCCAAGGACANGAAAGTATATATACAAAGTATATAAAAGTACACAGTGTACATATGGGTGTGTGCATACAATTAAAAATGGACCTGAAGTTTCATCCCTAATGAATAAATCATTAAATGTATTGGTAAATAAATCTAAAAACTTCTTTGAGGGTGGGAATGTCATTTGGTCCAAGGACATTTTGTCAGTATCCATTAGAATGTAAATGTGTATCTCTTTGAGTTAGCAAATGTATTTCTGAAGAACTATTCTGTAAGGAATATGAATAGGGATGCTAATTACATATGGAAGTTAAAAAATGGCCATCAGTGGGGAACTGTTTAGATTATAGAACGTAGGTAATTAGAATTTTATCCAACATTCACAAAGAATGAGGTATACAAACTTACAAGGAAGGGTGTTTGTAGAAATATTGTTTGATGTGTGTTTGTATATGTGTGGGTACATGCTGACTTAGCAAACACTGCCTGGAAGACACACACTGAATGTTAAAAGTGATCCTTCCTGAGGAAGAAAGCAGAGGACTTTTGACATTTTTAAACACTCTTCAGACTGCTTAAAAAAAAAAAAAAAAAGAGTATGTATTATATTTATAATTAAACAATCTTAAGTTAATTAAAATTAATATGAGTGAGGAGAGATCTCATTACAGCAATATATCCCCTGGCCTTGGCCTTTAAAGAGATGTATGAACTGCATGGAAAGTTTAATTATTATGGCAAATGAATTCTTGGGGACTATGTGAACAGACATCTGAATATGATTGGTTTCAAAGGTTAATATTCTGCATAGATCTTGTTTATGCTACATCATAATTTTCACCCTATTCTACATCTATTTCCATATGATTAATAAATTAGCCTTCAATTTGCATGTTAATTTTATTTGCACACAGGTTGGAAGGATTTTATTTTAATGATAATTCTGTGGTCATTGAACCATGCTCCCCAAAGAAGAAAGCTATTTAAATACAGGTTTTATACTGACAGAAAAAGAATTTTGCAAGAGTAAAATCTTATTCAGGAAAACCCACAAATATTATCAGGATTAAACATTAAGAGAAGTCTCCCATGTGTGCAGTGCCTGCCTTCTTGAATCAATTTTACCAGCTAAATATCTGGTTGTGAGTGAGGACTAACTTAAGCACTTTGAAGTGGTAGACTCCACCTGGCATGCTCTTCTCTCCAGACAGTGATGGCACATGGCTGCTACCTTTCTGAAGAAGAACTGGATGTATTCAGGGAACGAGGAGTGTCCATCTCGCATTGTCCCAATTCTAACTTATCGTAAGTAGGCAATTATGGACTGGTAGATTATGAATGTTTGGACTGCAACACAGCAGCCAGATACCTTTTGTTTTCTGTCACCCCTCCAGCATCTCTCTTCTGTAGTTTTGTTTNATGTAATGGAGTGTACCATTTATTAACCCATGAGAAGAGAGGAGACATGAGTAGAGGAAATATTTTAACATCTTCACAAAAGAAAAAAACGTGAATAAAAACCTGGAGGCAACTTGGAAAAAGAAGCATGTGGTTGTTAATAGGGAATTGGCTGAAAGTGTGTATACAAATGATTAAACCTTGGCAAGACTCTTTCCTGTTGAAATCAGCAGTTCCTTGCAAAAGAGATTTGCTCTTTGCAGAAATTGGATAGTATTTAGAGAATACAAGCCCCAAAGGACCAGGTGAGGCACAAGCTGAAAGGAAGAGGCTTAAGTAGATAGGTGGCTGACTCTGGGACCCATGGTCACCTTCCCCAAAATGTCACATGTACTACTCCCACCAGTTCTGGCAGGACGGAAGAACTTCTTCCTGGAGAAGATAAATGGCCCTAGAAGAAAGATGTCCTCACAATGACATTTAGGATCCACAATTAAAATGGCTATTCACCGCCTTCACTGTTCATCCTATAATGAAGCTTACCAGGCAACTAGTGTGACCCCATCTTTTTCAGGCAACATCTTAGAGCATCACACTCAAATACTACTGTATATTTCAGGTTCAATGGACACTGGTGGAAAGCTACCACAAACAAGGGGAGAGAGGGAAAGGAAGAAAGAATCTGGAAAGAAATGTTGGAGGAAACAGCCAATCTGTAGCATCAGGAGGAAGCTTAATTTAAAAAAAAAAATGTTGATTAACAATCTCAGAGAAATAAAAGAAGACATATCCACAAAAAAAAAAAAAAAAAATGCTGTGGAAATCAGAGAACAGAGCTCTCCAAAAGTAAAAATACTAAAAAATGAAATGTGGAAATCAACAGAAGGTTAAATTAGAAGAGAATTTCTCAGGAAAGAAAGATGAAAGTCAAGGATGAAAAGATAAGAAAAATATGCTCAGTCTAGGAAATACAACATTTAGAAGAAGAGTTCTGAAGAAAAATATTTTCTTTTAAAAAAAGAAATGGAAGAGGTGAAATTGTCAGAGAAATAATATTAGTCTCCAAACTTAAACTCCTCATAGAATGCTCAGTTCAGTGAATGAAAAACAGAAACCAATAAGGCATATAACTGTAAGCTATTAAGTCTACAAATAAAGAGAAGATACTAAAAGCTTCCACAGAAAGAAAATCATCACAGACAAATGATGGGAATCACAGTGGCACTGGCGTTATCACCAGTGATGCTGAAAGCATAACAATGCCTTCAAAATTCTGGAGGAAAGTTGTTTTATTTATTTTTTATTTATTTACTGAAGTATAGTTGATTTAAGGAGGGAAACCATTTGTAATGTAGAATTTTATACCCTGGTAAATTATCAGTCAAGTGTGAAAGTCAAATAGAGATATGATTAGATACAAAGCCTTAAATGTTTTTCTGCTTTAGGAGCTTAGGAATTTCCTAGAAAATGTGCTTTCAACAAAATGTGAGAGTCATTAAAAGAAAAAGAATTCCCAGGTTGAGAAAATGGAAATTAAACACAGAGGAGAAGCAAAGGGAATCCTCCGATGGCAACAGTATGAGGGACAATCCCATCCATAATAAAACAGAATAGGAAGATTGTGAGAAACAAATCACAGCTGATATTGCCTGATTTGTCTGGACACTTGGAAAAGTTCTGATTTACCTGAGTATGGTCTGTCTTAAGCAGAAGCTTTTTTTGTTTTCCCTCTTCTTTTTAAATTTTAAAACATGTATTAGAGCAGTTTTAGGTTCACAGCAAATCGGGAGGAAAGTACAGAGATAGCCCATATACCCTCCAACCCCCCCACACAGCAGAAGCTTTCTAAAGTGCAGAGAAAAACTACATGGAGTTCTTGCTTCTTGCAGATTATGACCTGTGTGACCTTGAGAAAACTGCTTTACATTCTCAACATCAGTTTCCTCATTTATGAAATAAGGGGACTCTTTGGACTAGAATGGGACTGGGTTAGAAATGTAAATGTCTGCAGGAAGAAAACAATTTGGACTTAAGATAATAGGAAAGAACACACCCTATCCTAGCAGCCTCTACTCAGCTTCAGCCAATTGTTAGAGAGCAGTGATGTCGGTTCAACTTGAAGGTCAAGAAAATTAGGAAAACTGGATTTTTATGTCAGTTTTTTCAAATTGTAAGACACTTACCATATGAAATGACCAACCTAGACAGCATATTAAAAAGAGAGACTTTCCTTTGCCAACAAAGGTCCATTTAGTCAAGGCTATGGTTTTTCTAGTGGTCATGTATGGATGTGAGAGTTGGACTATAAAGAAAGCTGAGCGCTGAAGAATTGATGCTTTTGAACTATGGTGTTGGAGAAGACTCTTGAGAGTCCCTTAGACTGCAAGGAGATCCAACCAGTCCGTCCTAAAGATCAGTCCTGGGTGTTCATTGGAAGGACTGATGTTGAAGCTGAAACTCCAATACTTTGGCCACCTGATGTGAAGAGCTGAATCATTAGAAAAGACCCTGATGCTGGGAAAGATTGAGGACAGGAGGAGAAGGGGATGACAGAGGATGAGATGGTTGGATGGCATTACCACCTCAATGGACATGAGTTTGGGTAGACTCTGGGAGTTAGTGATGGACAGGGAGACCTGGCGTGCTGCGGTTCATGGGGTCACAAAGAGTTGGACACGACTAAACACATGAAATAAAATATGTCTGATTGTAAGTAAAGGATGTTTAGAACCCATCAGCTACAGAAAAGGATGCACTAGCTTTCTGCCAGAATCATATGCTGAAGAGGAAAGTTAACACCTTGACAGAGGCATCAAATTCAGTCTCCATCTGCCAGGGAAGTGCTTGCATCCTAGTGTGAAGTAAAATGAAGTCACTCAGTTGTGTCTGACTCTTTGCGACCCCATGGACTGTAGCCTACCAGGCTCCTCCATCCATGGGATTTTCCAGGCAAAAGTACTGGAGTGGGTTGCCATTTCCTTCTCCAGGGGATCTTCCCAACCCAGGGATTGAACCCCGGTCTCCTGCATTACAGGCAGACACTTTACCATCTGAGCCACCAGGGAAGCCGGGGCTTAGTGAATATTGCTGAATGAACACATGGGGAAGCAGACCAAACTAAAACAATCAGAGGCATAAAATGATCTAAAATTAGCATTGTTACATGTATATAGCAGGGCACAGTATCCTTGAAAGAGGAACAGGCTACTGAGCAGCAAGGGTGAATTAATGACTTGCAAAGTTGGGTTACTGGCATTCTCTAAGAATGTAGCATAAAAGTATATACAGAAATGTCACTGTTTTTCTAAGAGTTACCAAAAGAAAGAGCATATTGGAAGGGAAGATATACTAAGAGCAAGAGAAATGGCGGGTGGGGGCGAGGGGCAGGTAAGAGGCAGAGACATTGAATGAGCACATGTGCATGAGAAAGATTTATTTCCCAAAATGGAATACTATATTAAAGAAATTAGCTGGAAAAAAAAAAAGAACAAATCTATAAGTGAAATTGCAGAACATCAAGGATGAAGAAAATCCTGTAGGACAGCAAATTACCTAGAAAGGAAAGAAAATCAGATTTACATTGGTACATTGGATGCTAGTGAGCAAATCAAAAATTCTCTGTAGAGCTAAAGTGCATCATTCAAGAGTCAGGACAAGTTTTTGGTAATTTAAGGGTTTGGATTATCACCCACTTTATTGGAAAAGATTACCATTGTCTATTTCTAAGAAAATGAATCCAAAAGAAAGACTGGGGATCCAAATTTAAAACATTTTAAATTTAGGTGGTAAAAAAAATTTGGAACTAAAATCTCACATGATATAACACAGGACATGGTGAGGGAGGTTCTGTCTTGAAGAGAAGACTAGGTTTCTTATCCTATTAAATGGGAGACTATAGAGGAAAATGATAGAAGACTTGTAACACTTATAACAATCTAATCTAATAGATATTTTTTCAAAAGTCATTTTGACAGACAAAAAACAGTCTTTTTAAAAGTGTACAGAATAATCATAAAAGTTGTTGGCCTTTTGTTAGGTCATAAAATAGTGAACTAAGAATGGAGAAGCAAATGGCAACCCACTCCAGTATTCTTGCCTGGATAATCCCTTGGACAGAGGAGCCTGGCAGGCTTCAGTCCACAGGGTCGCAAGAGTCGGACACGACTTAGCAACTAAACCATCCATCCATCCAGTTACCAAGAAAAACAACCTCACAAGTTACATTCAGTAACCAGAATAAAATGAAACTCAAAACAGAAGTGTAATCTGACATTTCCTAAATTCTCAACACTTTAAACACCTTTCTAAAACGGGCTGGAAGAAGAGATCAAATGGAAAATTTCAGTTAATTAGCTATGATGACGGTGGAAGTAATACTACCCGACACCAAGAGCAAGTCCTTTCTCTGAGTCGGGGGGATAAAGGTTCTCAAATAGAAAGGCTTCTAGATGAGAAGCTGCCGTTTCAAACTAACTGGAACAAACTAGAGAGACTAGAAAGTTCAAGAATCGGCTCAAATTATATTTAAGGGAGAGGACAAGGAGAGCCCACCGAGGAGAGGGGGACAGGTGGGGGAGGAAGAGACGCAAGGAAGACTAGAAGGAGGATCCCACAAAGCTACTCATATTGGTACCAAGCTCAGCCAATTGGTGCCTTTTGTATGTAATTTAAAAAGTAAGGAACGAATCCGGTTTTAAAATCTTATTGGATACGCCATTTAAAATGCAGCTACTGTTCTTCACATGTTCTGTGTTTGAGTGTCCCAGGTCCCTGTTCCACCCGCGTTACTCATAAGCTTCTGAGAGGGCTTTTCCATTAATGGGTTTTCCCTGGTGGCTCAGATGGTAAAGCGTCTGCCTGCAGTGAGGGAGACCTGGGTTCAATCCCTGGGCCAGGAAGACCCCCTGGAGAAGGAAATGGCAAGCCACTCCAGCACTCTTGCCTGGAAAATACCATGGATGGAGGAGCCTGATAGGCTACAGTCTATGGGGTCGCAAAGAGTCGGACATGACTGAGCAACTTCACTTTCACTTTCCATTAATGATTGATTTTGTATTTTTCCCATTTATAAAGAAATCTAGCAGGAATAACATCAAAATTGTGGCTGTGTTGCCCAGCCTTTCTCCAGCTTTTAATTCCTGATAAGAATTGTCAGTTTTTGAAACCAAGCCTTTTGAGCTCAAAATAGATTGCAAACTTAATATGACCAAATGCTGGAGATGATGTGGAGAGAAGGGAACCTTTCTGCACTGTTGGTGGGAATGTAAATTGGTCAAGCCACTATGGAGAACACTATGGAGGTTCCTCAAAAAACTAAAAATAGAGCTACCATATAACCCTGCAATCCCACTCCTGGGCATACATCCAGAGAAAAACAGGGCCTGAAAAGATACACGCACCGCAATGTTCATTGCAGCACTGTCTACAATAGCAAGACATGGAAGCAACCTAGATGTCTACCAACAGAGAAACAGATATAGAAGATGTGGTACATATATGCAATGGAATATTACTCAGCCATTAAAAAAAAGAATGCTATTTGCAGCAATACAGATGACCTAGAGATTGTCATACTGAGTGAAGTAAGTCAGACAGGGAAGGAGAAATAGCATATGACATCCCTTCTATGAGGAATCAAAAAAGAAATGATACAAATACTCTTTCATGCAAGATAGAGACTCAACCAACTTAGAAAACGAACTTACAGTTGCCAGGGAGGGAGGGGATAAAGAATTTGGTCATGTACACACTGCTATATTTAAAATGGATAACCAACAAAGACCTATTGTATAGGATGTGGAACTCTGCTGAATGTTATATGCCAGGCTGGATGGAGTGGTGTTTGGTGGAGAACTGATACATGTATATGTATGGCTGAATTCCTTCTCTGTTCACCTGAAACTACCACAACATTGTTAATCAGCTATACCTCAATACAATGTTTTTAGTATTAAAAAACATTTAAAAATACATTTATTTTTTAAAATATTTATTTATGTATTTATTTCTTTAATTGGCTGTGCTGGGTTTTACTTATGTCATTCAAACTCTTAGTTGAGGTATGTGGAATCTAGTTCCCTGACCAGGAATCAAACCGGGGCTCCCTGCATTGGTGGCTTGGAGTCTCAGCCACTGGGCCATGAGGGAAGTCCCTAATTAAAAAAAAAAAAAAGTTAATATGACCATGAGCTTCAAAGTCACTATCACCAAGCCCCTTATCAGATTATATAATTTCCATAAACTAAAATAGGGGAATAGAGTGGCCCTTACCTCTTATCTTTTTGCGTTGTACTTTAATGATTTGATACCTCTTTGGAATTAACTGAATTCATCTGCTGAATTTTCAATAACCCCATAGAGTAAACATATTCATTCTATTATCCAGGAGAATATTTGCAACCAATTTGTCTTAGTATATTTACAAAGAATCTCATTCTCCTGTCCTTTGACTCATATTAATCTATATAATATACCAATTCCTGAACTTTCCAATCTTTCTAGTTCATTCCAGTCCAAAGTCCAATTTGAAATTTCAATCTCTCACCCAGTTTGCAATGTTTAAAGGGAGATATTATAGGACTGACTTATTGGAATTTTTTTCTTAACAATCTCAAGAGATGTTTGCTAACATATACTTTAAATTTTTTTCAGATTAAATTATTACTGTGTAAAACTCTGGGGTCTTGATTGCTTATTTATAGATCCAGGACTGTTTTCTGAGGGAGACAATAAAAAAAAACAGAAAATGTCTTGGTTTACAGGTACCGCCTCAGCACCATAGTTTGCATTGCCACAGGCGATGTTCAGCCTAAGGGACAGATTCAAATTAGTAAATCTCAACTTTCTTAAATGGATGTCCATTATACTCTCAGCTCATCCAACTCTTAAAGTCTATGGGCCTGGCTCACAATCAGAAACAGAGGATATGTACACTGAAAATACTTGTTGGTACTCACTGATAGCAAATATTTGATTTCCCTCTCTGGTTCAGTTAAAGCCAAATTTGTGACAGATTCTAACAAATGCATGGACCCTCATAGTATACGTTTTTCTTGGTTTATTTTTTCCTTTGCTGTGATTTCATGACTCATTTTTCTTCTCTTGTACACAATGTAATTTTAAGATATCTCCAACTCTTTTTAGAACAATGCAAGATAAAAATAAATTTTGAGGATAAAAAGATCTGGTGTGGTTAAAACGATTCATTAACACAATGCACTAGCAACTTCCTACACAGCTTTAGTCCTTCTCAGTTTTCCTAGTGTCATGTGGATCCATGCTAAATATGTAAAATCCACAATTACACTGAATTTATAACTAAGCAAGGCAAATGTATAAATGACAACACTTGCTTTTACTGTTCAAGGCTTGGATGCTGCAAGATGTAGAAAATTGGCAGGAAGGCTAGGTCACTGTATAAGGCTTATTATATTATCACCATCACAACATTACTTTAAGAGAAAACCCATCAATGGGTCTAACAAAAATGCAGGAATGCTCAGACTAAGTGTTCTACATGACAAGAGGTAGTGGTTAGATAAGATATTTGCAGCTTTAATGCTCAAATGCCGAAGTTATCTCTGGCTGCTGAATCGACTGGGCATGGGGTTAGAGTAGATAAAGGGAACTGGTTTTCCTCAGTGAAAGGAAGGGTATTTCAGGGCCTTTAGTATATACTGGGTTGGCCAAAAAGGTTGTTCATGTTTTTCTGTAAGATATTATGGAAAAACCCAAACAAGCTTTTTGGCCAGCCCATAGTTGGCACACACTACGGCCACTCTCCTCAGACCGAACTGGCTCCATAGGTTCCTCTAGTGGGCTAATATTCACCACATTCCCACATGCCCTGCAACAGGGGACAATCCCAGTTTCCTTCCTTTCAAAGCTATCAAAATAATGTGATATCCTTCTAACTAACTTTAATTTTAGATTTCCTTGGATATTTCTTAAAGACATATGTTAGGCACTATTTTAAGAGCTTAACAAGTATAGACTTGCTTAATTATCATAACAATCCTAAGAAGTAGGTGCTGTCATTATTATTATTATTTTTTTTTACAGATGGGGAAAGTGAGTCATAGAACTTTCCAAAGGTTACACAGCTATTCCATATGGTACCCAGAATAGCACTGTGGGTTGGCAGGAGTAAAGGAATACACATATGCATTAAACCCAAATTTAGTAAAAAAAAAGTAATGAGAATCCAGGGGATTTGAGGATTTAGATTCAGGTGTTTCTTGGCTAGTGACTAGCTGTGTTGGTGAAGTGGTCACAAACTCACTGAGCTGTGAAAGAACTAAAAACATCTCTCTAGTCCATGATAATCTTAACTGCCTGTTTTTAATAACTTAAATCTGCCCCCCAAGAAATGAATGTTTCTATAGATGACTGAATATAATACATCAATACTCATATGCAGGATACTTACAACAACTCTGGTATATACTTCTTCAGCAAAGTCAATGCTCTGGAATTTGTGTTCTGTAGGAAATGTGTACTTGGTCAACCATTCCAAAAGTGGGAGGTCCACATTACTCCCGGCAAAGGAGTACTGAGGGGCATGGATGTGTGTGTCGACCAGCCCAGGCATGAAGAACTCACTGGAAATTAAGATAAGAGAAAAGAATTTAATAACATCTTTAGTCATTTTCCACAACTTTAAATCATGTTTTCTCTAGACTGTGATTTAATCATTTATTCTAACCAGAGTAGATGCAATGAGATGAATGTAAATTATCTTATTATTTAGAAGTCAGAAAATAAAAATGAAACTCTGCTAGTGGGACACAGCCCTAAACTGGAATGGCTTGGTGTGAAGTTAACCAAAGAAAAGGGTTTGAATACTCAGCTTAGTGAAGTAATATATATTTGTTACTCTGTAGCTAGGAGGGAGGGAATCATGAGAATACTTGATCCTCTGTTTTTTATTTTCTTTGGCAGAACTGTGACATATTGAACCCTGGGTTCAGGAAGATAAATCTGGTGGTGACAGGCATGCATGGGGACACTCTTTCAATCTGTCAAGCATGAGAGCATTTCTGAACAAAGGTAAAGTATAAGTATGAGGGAAAGAACTTGATCTTTTATTAGCTCTAGGTAGTAGAGGAGAGGAGGTCGCTCAGTCGTGTCTGACTCTTTGTGATCCCATGGACTGTAGTCTACCAGGCTTCTCTGTCCATGGGATTTTCCAGGCAAGAGTACTGGAGTGGGTTGCCATTTCCTTCTCCAGGGGAGTTTCCTGATCCAGGGATCAAATCCAGGTCTCCTGCATTGCAGGCAGACGTTTTATCTTCTGAGCCACTAGGGAAGCCCCTTAGTAGAGGAGAGGAAAGAGTCAAAGCATTCTAAGTATATCATTTGTGGAAGGCAGTTTATTATAGGGGTTACATATATACATTCTTGACTAAGACTGCCTGATTTTGAATTTAGGCCCCACCATAAAATGGCAGTCCCCTATAATGAAAAGGACATCTATTTTGGGTGTTAGTTCTAAAAGGTCTTGTAGATCCTTCATAGAACCGTTCCACTTCAGCTTCTTCAGTGTTACTGGTTGGGGCATAGACTTGGATTACTGTAATATTGAATGGTTTGCCTTGGAAATGAACAGAGATCATTCTGTTGTTTTTGAGAGTGCATCCAAGTACTGTATTTTGGACTCTTCTGTTGACCGTGATGGCTACTCCGGTTCTTCTAAGGGATTCCTGCCCGCAGTAGTAGATATAATGGTCATCTGAGTTAAATTCACCCATTCCAGGCCATTTTAGTTTGCTGATTCTAGAATGTCAACATTCACTCTTGCCATCTCCTCTTTGACCACTTCCAATTTGCCTTGATTCATGGACCTGACATTCCAGGTTCCTATGCAATATGGCTCTTTACAGCATTGGACCTTGCTTCTATCACCAATCACATCCACAGTGAGGTTTTGTTTTTGCTTTGGCTCCATCTCTTCATTCTTTCTGGAGTTATTTCTTCACTGATTTCCAGTAGGATATTGGGCACCTACCAACCTAGGGAGTTCCTCATTCAGTATCCTATCATTTTGCTTTTTCATACTGTTCATGGGGTTCTCAAGGCAAGAATACTGAAGTAGTTTGCCATTCCCTTCTCCAGTGGANTCACATCCACAACTGGGTATTGTTTTTGCTTTGGCTCCATCCCTTCATTCTTTCTGGAGTTATTTCTGCCTTCTTATAGATAATTCAAATTTGAAACCTATTTTCAAATACAGTTACATTGGGAGTTAACGCTTCAACATTTGGATTGGGGGCACAGTTCAGGGCATCAGTTCAGTTTAGTTGCTCAATTGTGTCCTACTCTTTGTGACCCCGGGACTGCAGCACACCATGCTTCCAAGTCCATCACCAACATCCTCTATATTTATAATTAATTCACTTTGAGTATTTAAGGGTAAGGCAGAATATTGGGCACTTTTTCCTTCACTAACACACCCCATATTGATCTGAAGGATTTTTCTTTGTGTCTTGTCTTTTTTTTGAAGAGGGGACAAAATTTTTTCCACTACCTCTTCTATTGATAATACCTCAAAGGTCCCTGACAATATATAGTTGATTAGGAAGTGGGCCACCTAGTTGTTTGATATGCAGGGCAACAGGTTTAAGTTCTTAATCTTTTATTCTAATATTCTCTTGAAGTGTTGTATATTATAGGTGCTTTACTTTATGTAAATGAGCTATTTTCCATTTTGATTTCTGTTTACCAATTAGGTCTTTAGTTTTAGATTTAACTCCATTGACAAAGTTAGGTGAAAGGGCTAATCTGTTATATCAGCATCTCTTTAAACTCCAAATGTTGTCAGAAGAATTTTAATCTATCCTGAAAATTTTCTGTAATTTGATTTTTAATCTGTGTGGTTTTATTATGACACAATTTTGTTAGAAATATTTTGGGCATCACTTTTAGCATGATTTGCTCTATTTAGGGGGGGAGGGGCATGCTACACAGTTTGCAGGATCTCAGCTCTCCAGTCAGGGATTGAACCCAAGCTGTGTCAGTGAATGCACCAAGTCATACCACGAGGCAACCAGGGAATGCTGCTCTATTTTTTCTCTCTCTCCCCCTGCCCCATGATCAGGTTTATTGTAAAAAGGAGATCCTATAGGGTTCTTTTCAAGGCAAACCAATCAACTTCTGCCTTTCAGAATTTAGCAACTGAGGTTCTGACCAATATGTGTACAACTTGATATAGATCCGTCTAGTCATGGAGGAGCCTAGAAGGCTGTAGTCCATGGGGTCGCTAAGAGTCAGACACGACTGAGTGAATTCACTTTTACTTTTTCACTTTCATGCCTTGGTGAAGGAAATAGGAACCCACTCCAGTGTTCTTGCCTGGAGAATCACAGGAATGGGGGAGCGTGGTGGGCTGCTGTCTATGGGGTTGCACAGAGTTGGACACAACTGAAGCAACTTAGCAGCAGCAGCAACAGTCAAAGCTATGGTTTCTCCAGTAGTCATGTATGGATGTGAGAGTTGGACTATAAAGAAAGCTGAGCACAGAAGAATTGATGCTTTTGAACTGTGGTGTTGAAGAAGACTCTTGAGAGTCCCCTGGACTGCAAGGAGATCCAGTCAGTCCATCCTAAAGGAAGTCAGTCCTGGGTGTTCATTTGAAGGACTGATGTTGAAGCTGAAACTCCAGTACTTTGGCTACCTGATTCGAAGAGCTGACAGATTTGAAAAGACCCTGGTGCTGGGAAAGACTGAGGGCAGGAGGAGAAGGGGACGACAGAGGATGAGATGGTTGGATGGCATCACTGACTCAATGGACATGAGTTTGGGTGAATTCCAGGAGCTGGTGATGGACAGGGAGGCCTGGCGTGCTGTGGTTCATGGGGTTGCAGAGTCAGACACAACTGAGTGACTGAACTGATAGTTAATTTTATGTGTAAACTTGACTTGACTGAATAATCCTCAGAGAACTGATAAAACATTATTTCTGGTGGTGTCTATAAGGGTGTTTGAAAAAGAGATTAACAATTGAGTAAGTAGATTAGATGATCCCCCTCACCAGTGTGAGTGGGCATCATTCAGTGTAAAAGCCCACATGGAACAAAAAAATAAAGGAAGGCAAATTTACTCTGCCTCCGTCTGGATATCCATTTTGCCCTGCACTCTGAAATCAGTGCTTGTAGTTCTCTGATCTTTGGACTTGGACTGAAATACCACTGGCTTTTCATCTCAGATTAAGACTTACACTTTGGCCCCTCTTGTTCTCAGGCCCTTAGACTTGAAATGAATTACACCAATGAGTTTTCTGAACCAATTCCTATAATAAATCTATCTATCTAATCTATCTACCTACTTACCTACCTACCTACCTATCTACCTACAGTGGTAAGATAATTGTTGGAAAAGCCTAGGAAGTCTACACATGAAAAAAGGGGGGGTGGGCAGAGGATCAACAGAGATATAATAGAAGAGAGATTATAAACATAAAGGGGTAGAGGGAGAGCTTGACACAGGGAGGCAACCTAAGGATGCATAGCAACTTTGTTTGATTCAAATGTTCTCCCTAGTTACTACTGAAGATCCAAATCATAATTGCTGAAATCATGCTATTTTAGAAAGATAGGTGTGTGATTAGGTCTATAATGAGAGCACATATGAGAAGCAGGTATTTTTCCTGGAAGAGAGGATTTCAATTTAGGTAACTCCAGGAAACTGGCAACAGTGGGAAGAAATATAATTCCTATGGATTTCATGTCCAGCTTGAAGGTGGTCATCTCTAAATGTAGGCCCCAAAGCTGCACTCCTCAAACAGGTGGAAAACTTTGATCATTCTCTGGATCATTGCCAAGTTCTCAGCACAGAAAAATAATCAACAGAGAAGGAGAATCTCATCTGGTTTTCTTGATGCCCCATCTAAATAGAAGGGTCCAATGAGAATTGCAGATTCACTGTTCTAAGAGGCTGGCTCCAACAATAGGTTTAAAAGTGCTATGCCTGTGTTCTACCCTGTCATTCTCCTTTTAGGAGAAACAACACTTAAACATCACAGCAAAAAATAGTAATAAAATATAGTAAAAAGGAATTTAGAGGAATTTCCTGCCAAACTGAAAGTTAATAGCCAAAGAACTCAATGCAAAGAGGGCAGAGTTCAGATCGGGGGCTGACTTAGCACGAGGCACCTTATTGAAGGATGAGGTCCATAGTGATGAGCAGTGTTGACAACACCTTATTAAAACCTCCAGGAAAACTGAAAACAAACAAAGATCACTCAAATGAGAATTTAAAAAAAAATATTCAGAGCTTGCAACAGAAAGGGAGTCAGCATCACTTGCAAATGGCAGAGACTCAAAAGCACGCAGGAAAATGTAAGAGCCTTACAGTGGAAAAGGGAAGTCGTCAGATATACCATAAGTGCAGATTGCTGGCATGGCAAAACTTGAAGTGGACTAACTACAAGTAGGACATCCTATGCTACTGGTTAAAGGTGCATATTTTGCTTTCTCTTATCAGTCCTGAGTTGGAGGTAGTGAAGCTGGCAGTTATTGACCCGCAACTGGCCATTTTGAGCTGAATGCTGCAGATATGGAGGTTTAGATTCTTGGGCAGATTGCTGCAGAGGTCAAAGTTCAATTTTTATGTGGTCTAGGTTTCTATATTAAACCTCTCAAGACCATGACGGATGGCTAAAAGGTACATTGTGACTGTTTTGTTCTTGTTGAATAGCCTTTTCTTCATAATTGATAATAAATAAATCATACACTGAAACAATTTTTCTCCTGATCTCTGTGCACTATGCCTGTGTACTAAGTCACATCTGACTCGATGAGAGTATGGACTATGGTCCACCAGACTCCTTGCCCATGGGATTATCCAGGCAAGAATAATGGAGTAGGTGGCCATTTCCTTCTCCAGGGGATTTTTCTGACCCAGGGATCAAACCCACATCTCCTGCATCTTCTATGTTGGTGTGCACGCTATGTCACACCATGACTGTCACGCTATGTCAGTCATGTACAACTCTGTGCTACCCTATGGGCTGTAGCCCTCCAGGCTCCTCTGTCCATGGGGATTCTCTAGGCAAGAATACTAGAGTGGAATGCCATTACCTTCTCCATGGGATCTTATCACCAGCGATTGAACCCATATCTCTGATGTCTCTTGAAGTGGCAGGTGTACTTTACCACTAATGCCACCTGGGAAGCCTATATTGACAGGTGGATTCTTTACCACTGAGCTACCTGGGAAATCCCTTTGTATAATATACCAGTGTTCAAAGAAACGGAAACCCAGTGACATATTCCCCAGTATTTTGTGGAAATAGCTCGGACCTCATTATCATGGCAAATTTTAGAGGGAAAGGATTATCTTGAGGGTAGGACAGGCTAAAACAAGATTTATTTAAATATCATGTGGGTTTATGCTCAATGTTTCACAGTAAAGCATAGGAAATAATATTTAAATACTGTTGAAAGTAAACTAAGGAAACAATAACAGAATATCTGTGTAGAGCATCTTTGATATTTGAGGGCTAGTTCCTGAATGCGAATGGGGACTATTAAGGAAAGATGTTGATAGAGTTCTGAGTGATGGTTTTGGTATGTAGGAGAGAATGTGTTTCACAAGTGATATTTGATAGGAGTGCTAAGATGTAGGAAAAAAAGTCATTAAATCCAACTTTTAAATTAGTGAAATCGAGAATTCAGAAAAATGTTCTCTGAGTGTTGTCGCCAAAAGAGACAAACATGGTCCCTGAGTACCTGAGGACATATTAATGTAATGTAAAGTAAAATATAGTAAAAGTAAAAATTAAAAAAAATAAAAAATAAAATGCGTCATATGTTCTAAGTACTCTACAAGTTGACTTAACAAGATGATTATACTGAGTAGAAAAAAAAAAGACAAACTTTAAGCTAGATAAAAGATCAATTAAACAATGATGGACTTTCCTATTGTTGATTTTACTAATATTTTAATCTTACTAATTTTAACTGAATTCTAATATTTTATTGTATTTATACAAATATTGTTAAATTAATTTTATAGACATGTGAAATTACTTAATATTTGAAAAAGAACATTATATAGAGTAAAAATTCCTTCAATATTCTATATTTAATTGTTCTAAGAAGACTTGTGGTGTTGGAGAAGACTCTTGAGAGTCCCTTGGACTGCAAGGAGATCCAACCAGTCCATTCTGGGATTTCTTTGGAAGGAATGATTCTAAAGCTGAAGGTATAGTACTTTGGCCACCTCATGCGAAGAGCTGACTCATTGGAAAAGACTCTGATGCTGGGAGGGATTGGGGGCAGGAGGAGAAGGGGATGACAGAGGATGAGATGGCTGGATGGCATCACTGACTCGATGGGCGTGAGTCTGAGTGGACTCCGGGAGTTGGTGATGGACAGGGAGGCCTGGCGTGCTGTGATTCATGGGGTCGCAAAGAGTTGGACACGACTGAGAGACTGAACTGAACTGAACTGAAATAAGACTTTCCTTCAATACTTTTTTGGTTTCCTCTGTACTCAAATTTGTGCCAAGGTAAATATTTTCTATCTACATTAATATCACACTCAAGAAAACATTCTCTTTTCTTTAGCTTTTGGTCTACATTCCATTACAAGAAATCCATTTAACTGTACCCCACATAAACATTATCATAATACATTTAATATATTTTTCATGTCATTGCTCTTAGTTAATTGTGCAATTTACAGCACTCTAAATGTTTCTGAGTTTTAAATAGTACTCTTCAGTACAGTAGGAAAACAATTTAACATTTCCAAAGCCATTTTGGTATGCAAGATTCCTCAGATTCAAATAGAACAAATAGCTTAAATAATTATAACACCATTTAAAAATTCATTTACATAGTGTACCATAAAATCCATTTTATTAATTGGCAAGTAGCTCCTGGAATGCAACGGCAAACACAAATTCCTGTGTTTAGTTGCTGAGTTGTGTCTGATTCTTTGCAATCCTATGGATTGTAGCCCACCAGGCTCTTCTGTCCATTGGATTTTTTGAGCAAGAATACTGGAGTTGCTGTTTCCTTCTCCAAGGGATCTTCCAGACCCAGGGATCCAACCAGCATCTCTTGTATCTCCTGCATGGCTGGCAGATTCTTTATCTCTGAGCCATTAGCTTCCCTTATAGATACTGGAGTGGGTTGCCATGCCCTCCTCCAGGGGATTTTCCCAACCCAGGGATTGAACCCAGGTCTCGCACATTTCAGGTGGATTCTTTACCATCTGAACCATAGGGAAGCCCAAGAATACTGGAGTGGGTAGCCTATCCATTCTCCAGCGGACCTTCCCAATCCACAAATTGAACCAGGGTCTCCTGCATTGCAAGCAGATCCTTTACTAGCTGAGCCACCAGGGAAACCCAAACCTACCTTGAATCAATGGAAAATGGATCATTTTATATTAAAAAGCAACTTTTGCTTGCTATTAAATTTAGATGATCTTGGCTCAAGGGGGCAGTGTATACTGAAGTATTTACTGAAGAATTATAGAATATCCTTAGCCCAACAAGAATTTCTGACTTTTTAAGATAAGATTTCTTTTTTCCCTAAATCATGTTTTAGAAGATAATAGCATTGTAAAACAGAATATATTACAAATAAGATAATCAATACATGTAACAAATGTGTTCAATTTAAAAAGTGTACAGTGATTACTAAAATGCCTACTAATACTAAACAGTTAGGAAACATATAAAGGACATATAAATAGTAGATTGAACAAAAAAAGATGAATCCCTAGGCTGGCCTAAAAACCCAACAGAAAAGGATATAACTTTTGAGAGACAGTTGAGCTCATGCTAATATACCATATATATCAAGTTATTTCTTAGCTATATCCTACATTAATTAGGAAAGATCAATTAGGGAATGTTTCCAAAGCACTTGTAAATCAATAACTGTGTTGAATGAATGGTCTGAATACAAAGAAAGCTACCATTTGGCCTGTGGTGGGAAAAGTCAGGTAATAGAGCTACTCAATTTTAGGATTTCAAAAGTTCTTTTACAGATTGTTTTAAAATTTGTACCAAATATATTTTCAAATGCCTTCTTATACAGTAACTGGTCAAATGATGGCTTTCATAGAAGTGGAAAGAGTCAGGAATGATTAGGCAGCTGAGAAGAAAGTATTTGAAATTACACCACATGAAGACACCATTATCTTTGCCCCTTAATACTAGGTAAGTTATTTTGGAAAAATTTACATTTTTTTGGAAAACTCAATTTCTAGACTGGCAAATAGAAGCTAAAAATATTTACCTTGAAGAAGTAAAATATTAGGGAAAGTTTAAATATAATTTCTTCTGTCAGTTTTGTTTAGTTCAGTCACTCAGTCATGTCTGACTCTGCGACCCCATGAATCGCAGCATNGGGGGCAGGAGGAGAAGGGGACGACAGAGGATGAGATGGCTGGATGGCATCATCGACTTGATGGATGTGTGTTTGACTGAACTCCAGGAGTTGGTGTTGGACAGGGAGACCTGCGTGCTGCAATTCATGGGGTCACAAAGAGTTGGACACCACTGAGTGACTGAAATGAACTGAAGATTTCTTTCTGTATCTGTCACTCACTGTCTGAATTTGGGAAACTGAAAGTGGTAAAATTTCTTTTTTCCACCTTCCTATCAGAACCTATTCATTGTAAAGCCTCTGCATTGCAAAGTAAGATGGAGCATGCGTTCAATTCTTTTAAAGCATCTTAATTAAATGAGAGAGCACTTGCTTGCACCTATTACTCAGATATTAGCCAAGAATCTTTCTTTCTAGTGTTCCAGCAGTGTTTTTCTTTTAATCCTTAAAGACAGTGAAAATGCCCAGACTTTGTGAGAACAAGTCAATCAGAGTTGTTACTAAGAAAGTAAAAAGCAAGTTTGCTTCTACAATCTAACATCTGAATTTACGTGCCTCTACCCACCTGCCTACACACACATAAGGGATCCCTTATCTCCATTTGTTATATCCTTTACTGAGAACTAGAGTCCTCTTCCTGTTCTAAACACTGCTTTGAAGCATCCAAAAGTTCTTCCAACTCCCAAATTATTTTAACCTCTAAGAAAACTCCCAACCCCTTAATATAGACCAAGATTCAGCATATGTTTTTGGTATAGGGCCAGATAGTAAATGTTTCCATCTCTGGGGGCCAGATGGTGTCCCTCACAAATACTTAACATGCAAGTTATAGCGTGAAAGCAATCACAGACAATAAGCAAACAAATAAGCATGGCTGTGTTTTTCTTTGGCTGTGTTTCAATAAAACTTTATTTACAAAAATAGATGGCAGGCTGCATTTGGCTCCGGGGCCACAGTTCCATGATCCCTGATACAGACCATCTCCTTCATTTAATTGTGTTCCAGTCAAAGAAACAAGAGGAAAAAAGTAAAACTGATCTTTATTTAGCCAGGATGAGAGCACCAACAACATGCTAAGTCCTACACCCTGTGCTGTGGATTTAGTGCCGATTAACTCAGACTTAGATTCTGGGTTTATGTTGCTTCTTTTCCTTCTCCCAGGAGAAGAGCAGGATTATCTTGGCATAGGATGACAATATCCTAACTTAGAAATTCACTTCTTTTGCAATGGTATACATGCTCTGCCAGCAAAGCCCTGGGTAAACTTGCAAACTAAACAGAGTTTGCCTACTTACATCCCTTCTCAATCTTGCCTTTACCTTATCTCTCACCTCTCTGACAGTCAGCCCCTGCTGTACTGCTTCAAGTCTTCCCTCTCCTTCTATATTCCACACCCTTACTCTACAGTCATATACCCTTCCCGACAGTCTTCTTAATCTATCGGCCCCAACACAACGTCCTTAGAGTCTTTAACTTCGCAAACTAAACTTACTAACACCATGGTATAAGTGATGCAGATTTTTTTCTTTAAAAGACAAGCTTGTGATTCCTAATTCTACTGTAGCTGGAGACAAAGTAAATATGATCAAATCTGCATCTGCATACTTTGCCTAAGCTGTCAGAGTTTAAACTCATATTTTCTGGGCTCAATAGAAATTCAGCTGAATCCGGAATAAGGAGAGCCTCCAGCAGTTTTTTCAGTTTTCTGAAAGAAGGGAGAAAAGAGAGCAGAGGTGCTTATTATGGGAGGAACAGGCAGTCCATGGGCTACCTTGCTGTGCCAGCTATAACTGAAGGTATGTGACAGATTAATTTAGGCCAGCACACACCTTACTGGGAACTAGGCATTAATACAGGAAAGTGGAATTACATATTAAGTCTGTCAAAACAAAAATGTGAATTGTCTCTGCTCCCTCCTCATTTCATATATCCTAAGTTTTCAAAGGTGGCTTTTGTCTGGTCATCTAGGTGGTCGGCTCTGACAACTCTGACTCATTTGTAAATTCAAAGGCCTTTTGGACCACAGTCTAGGTACTGAGGAACTGATGACTCGCTTTTTTTTAGCTGAGAAATAAAAATTTAAGTGAATATTTGTGAGTGAATAGAAAAATATCATGAGCAGTTTTTGTTTGTAGAAAAGGAAGGTGAGATTTTGTACCAGTCTGAAAAGTCCATGGTAATAGTTTTAGAGGGCAGGGGATAATGATATATATAAAACAAAGAAGAAAGTCTATAAAATTCAATCAACTTTTGTAGGCTTGTTTGGTACAAAAAAAAAAAAAAAAAACCAGGAAAGCTTGGAGTAGCTTGGTATTTCAGCAAACATAATGGACTTTGGCCTTCAGCCTACTCCAGTGCATTCATTTTCTCTAGGGAGTTGTTTTTCTTATCCAAGGAACTGGTCTAAAAACAGTTAGGACTACTTAAGAAGTGATGCTTTACTATTTAGTCCTGGAAGGGCTGTAATGTCTTGGAAGTCTAATCTCTACCTGACTTTACCTGAATGAATGCATCTCTCTTGCTTGATAAACATATTCACTGGACAACAATGAAATTACTTGGCTAATTACGATGTCAGTTGGCACAGGTGGTATAAAGACATCTTAAAGTTGGATTCTTGATGAGTGTGGAAGGAGAGAGTGAAAAAGCTGGCTAGAAACAACATTCAGAAAACTAAGATGATGGCATTCTCTCCCATCACTTTATGGCAAATAGATGGGGGGAAAATAGAAATAGTTGCAGATTTTATTTTGAGGAGCTCCAAAATCACTGTGGACTGTGATTACAGCCACAAAATAAAAAGACACTTGCTCCTTGGAAGAACGGCTATGACAAACCTAGACAGCATATTAAAAAGCAGAGACATCACTTTGCTGACAAAGATCTGTATAGTCAGAGCTTTGATTTTTCCAGTATTCAGGAATGGTTTTAAGAGTTGGACCATAAAGAAGGCTGAGTGATGAAGAACTGATGCTTTCCAACTGTGGTGCTGGAGAAGACTCTTTAGAGTCCCTTGGACAGCAAGCAGATCAAACCAGTCATTCCTAAAGGAAATCAACCCTGAATATTCATTGGAAAGACTGATGGTGAAGCTGAAGCTCCAATACTTTGGCCACTTGATGCGAAGAGCTGACTCATTGGAAAAGGCCCTGATGCTGGAAAGACTGAGGGAAGGGGGAGAAGGGAGTAAAAGAGCATGAAATGATTGGATTACATCACTGACTCAGTGGACATGAGTTTGAGCAACCTTTGGGAGACAGTGAAGGATAGTGAAGCCTGGGGTGCTGCAGTCCATGGGTTCTCAAAGATTTAGACACAAAGTGATTGAACAACAACAACAAAGTTGGATTCAGCCCAACAACAGCAAAGGGGAGATTATATAGAAAATAAAAGTAGAAATTCATCAGGATCTTCTCTCCAGAGGCGTAGGGCTCTCATCTCTGCTCCTTTATAATATATACCTCATCTCTTCTCTCTGTGTGAATAAGGGTTACTAGCCAGTTTTATGCTATGGATGCTCTTGGAGCTTTGAAAAAAATCCTATGGAAAAAAACTCAGAAAATGCTTTCAATGTATAAAATATATTATATGAGATTAAAAAGAAAATCAAATATATTAAAACATTCAAAATATTAATTGAAATTTTTATTTTTTAATTTAAATGTTTACAATATATTAATACATATGCTTCTTTACAATATGTGTGTTAGTTGCTCAGTTCTGTCCAACTGTATGCTACACTATGAACTGTAGCCTGCCAGGCTCCCCTGTCCATCGGATTCTCGAGGCAAGAATACTGGAGTGGATTGCCATGCCATCCTCTAGGGGATCTTCCCAACCAAGGGACTGAACCTGGGTCTCCTACATTATAGGCAGACTCTTTATCATCTCAGTCATACAATAAAGTCAATTAGAAGATCTGACAGTGTGTCAATATCTATAATAATTCCAAAATATGTATAAATTTTTTGAGAGTTTTGATATAAAAATATTTTTAATTTTTACTGGAAATAAAATTGCAGTTATTACTAGCATTACTGCAGTTTTGCCTAAACTTATAGTGTAGCTAGAGGCTGATGAAAATCAATGTACTTTCCCCCCCCTTCCAAGTTAATGAATTCTTTGAATTCTGCCCTTAGATCAGGGCTGCTGCTGCTGCTGCTAAATTGCTTCAGTCGTGTCCGACTCTGTGTGACCACATAGACGGAAGCCCACCAGACTCTGCCATCCCTGGGATTACCTGAGCTCAAGTTAAGATGTGCTTTTATATACTGTCTTATTTTTTATTCTGTACAAATTGGAAATTGGTAGCCTAAGAGCTGCACATTCTCAGATCCAGAGCCCTCAATCATGGCCACATGTCAAAGGCCCAATGCCAGATCTCATGGAAAATTATGGTGATTGGACAGAACAATCCATTCCTATTTCCCAAATCAGTGGAAGATCCTATAAAGCAAACATATTCTTGGTCCGCTCTTTTGAGGACAAGGACCAAGAGAATTTTTACAGACAGGATATGTATAAGGCAGATATACCAAAAAAGACCTTTACAAATACAGGTTTGAGACCTTTAAAAGCAATTTGAAAATTCCTTTTGGCACAGCTCACAGATATAATGAAGGGGTTCCTCTCAGAGTGAAGAGTCATCACTGCTCATGGGGAAGAAAAGTTGCCTCTGCACAAATAAAAGTGTAGGTTTTGTAAAACTCTGATACAACACTGTTTTCCAACTGTACAGTCCAATATGGTAGCTGCTGCTGCTGCTGCTGCTAAGTCACTTCAGTCGTGTCCGACTCTGTGTGACCCCATAGATGGCAGCCCACCAGGCTCCCTTGTCCCTGGGATTCTCCAGGCAAGAGTACTGGAGTGGGTTGCCATTTCCTTCTCCAATGCATGAAAGTGAAAAGTCAAGTCGCTACTAGTCACAAAATTAAAAGACGTTTACTCCTTGGAAGAAAAACTATGAGAAACCTAGACAGTGTGTCTATTGGGCAATTGAAATATGGCTAGTAAGACCCAGGAGTGAATTTTAAATTTTATTTAATTTTAAGTAGTTAAAGTTTAATTTTAAGTAATTAGAATTTAAATTTTTTTAGCCATTTGTGGTTAGGGGCTACTGGGGTGGATACCTAGGTACAACCTGTTAAATAGGGCATCTCCATCACTTTCCTATAACCATGACATTCCAGCCAAACCAGCAAAGAACTCCTACTCTTTTACTTCTGTTGTGGCTGTTTTCCCAGCCAGGTACACACTCATGGTTTCTATTTCTCTAAGTCATTCCATACCTTATATGCTTAACTTATATCACACCTCCTCTGGAAGGCTTCTATTATCAACTTAGCCCTCTGAATGAATCTCTTGCTATATCATTTGTTGAGACTTTTTTTTTTTTTTTTTTTGGCTGCACTGCACAGGATATGGATTAGTTTCTCAACCAAGGATCAAACCCTTGTCCTCTGCACTGGAAGTGTGGAGTCTTAACCACTGGACTGTCAGGGAAGTCCTGCTAATCACTAACTGGTACAAATCATATGCAATTTTGTATTGATATTTATCTTTTAAAAAAAGTTTGATAATTTTTACCTTCAAGTAGAGTGCAGGCTTTTCTAGCAGGAAGAAACAATTTATTTCTCACATCTCTTTGAGTAGTACCTAATCTTTGCATAGGGCTTCCCTGGTGGCTCAGCCATAAAGAGTTAGCCTGGAATTCTGTAGCCACAGGAGACACAGGTTCAATCCCTGGGTGGAGAAAATGCCCTGGAGGAGGACATGGGCACCCACTCCAGTTTTCTTGCCTGGAGAATCCTGTGGACAAAGGTGCCTGGCAGGCTACGGTCCATAGCGTCCCACAGAGTCGAACATGACTGAAGTGACTTAGCACGCATGCAGCCTTTACATATAAGTGTTCAATACAATTTTGTTGAAGACGAGGTCACCAGATGCTTTGGAGGAAGAAAGGATACAAATAAATACATAAATCCACTGGAGCACTGATGCTTGGAAGTTGAGAATCATTGTAGAAACAGACTGCTGTGATATTTTAGAGTGAAGAGAGACCAAGAATTCATTTGGTGTTGTCTTTAGGCAAATAAATTATTTTTTATGGATGAGACAACCAAGTTCTAATGATATTGACTAATTTAGCCAAGATCATGTGCCAGAGAAGGATGGAAGGGAAACTGGAACACAGGTCTCTGACATTTAACATTTACAGAGCAGGGTCCTAGAAAGTTTGGGGGCCTCTTAAGAAGAAAGAGAGAGGGGTCATTAGAAAGAAGAGGATAGTGAAAGGGAGATTTGTGAAAAGAAATGCAAGAGAGGGTTTATAATGAATATTCTTGTTATGTTAGGTTTTCTGGAAACCTAAAAAGTAATTTCCACAAAATTAAAGAAAATTCAAAATATCCTTCTAATTTTAAATACTAGTAACACCTAAGATACCTGACTAGATTGAACAAATACAGGAATCCAGGCACAAGGACTAGATATGTTTATGATCTCCTTTCATGCTTGATGGTCTCCGGATTACGTTCTTTCACCAGATGGAGCCCTGGGGGGCATGTGCATGCCAGGCTGCAGTGAACTCAGTGCGGTGGGGAAACCTTGCCACAGCAAAAATAATTGACCACATTTCCTGTAAAATGTTGACAGGAACATTGGAGAAAGTGTTAGAAAAAGAATGATCATCAATATTAGGTATGTAGTGCATTAAGGAGAAACCACCCATCTTCCTATCTCCTAGGCAATAGCAGTATCATAGACAGAAGGTAAAAGCTAACATTTCATAAGCATTAGTATAATCATCCCCATGTAGCCACTGGACTCATTTCTACAACCACATCAAAGCTCTCCTATCAGAGATAACCCACTATACTTTTCATAGAACAGAAATATCTAGGAGATAGAAGAAGAAGGAAACTAAGGGAAATGAGTAGGTAGATCCATGTTTAAAGAAAGGAGACTCAAGAGTCAAAGAATTGTACTATGGATGTCCTTAATTTTCTAAGAATGTGTGTGTGTGTGTATATGTGCTCAGTTGGGTATGTGCTTAGTCCAACTCTTTTCCACCCTATGGACTGTAAGGGATTGAACCCATGTCTCTACATCCCCTGCATTGTAGGTGGATACTTTACCACTGAGCCACTGGAGAAGCCCTTGCTAAGAATACCCATAGGCTAAACAAAATACTAATTAAAACATTTAGACTAAGGTACAATTTCTATGCAAAGTCATTCTCAACATTTAAATTAGGAGAGCATGCTCAGTAATCCCTTCAAGTAGCCAGTATTTGAATGCTCTTACTGTATCTTGCAACATTATACTAAGACTCTCAAACCATAAGGCTACTTCACATGATGCCAAAGCCAGTGGGGTTTTCATGTGCTGCAGCCTGTTATTGCTCCTTTATCATAGACTGGAAAATTATCAAGTCATTCTATAAGTTTTTGGTAAAATGTCCATTCATCCTTGATGTGGATAGATTTGAAAAGCCGGATTTCAAAACCAAAAGAATATCTTGGGGGGGGGAATACACTTAAATGGTTAAGAAATGCTTTCATCTATCAGGAGAAATCATTATTTAGGAGAATCAGCTTAAGGATAGAATTGATGGAAAATAATTTCCAGTGGAGAATCAATGGAGAGTGAGTATGTTAGTTAGAGAAAAAGTAAAAATAAAAAGTTGACTGAGATGACCATGCCTGTGTACTGCCAATCTGATGCTGTGCTTTTGTAACAAGTGTTAAGATTGTTTTAATGAAATATTATTAACAATGTGCATTATGTGCTTATGATGTTGAAAGGCATTTTGCTAAATTTAAGGATTCTTTCATTTAATCCCTGCAGAACTTAATATGGATGAATTGCATTATTTCTTTTTTATAGATAAGGAGACTGAGAAAAAATAATTAGGTAAGATGTCCGTAACACATGAGAAGGGACAGAGGTAGGATTCAAAACCAAAGACATACTCTGAGTAACCATGTGTGTAACGACCATGCTCTAATTTATACCTCAAATCCATCAGTGTGGTCCATGTTAAGTTTCTTCAGCCATGTCCAACTCTGTGCAACCCTGCCAGGCTCCTCTGTCCATGGGATTCTACAGACAAGATTACTGGTGTGGATTGCGATGCTCTCGTTCAGGCGATCTTCCTGACCCAGGGATTGAACCTGCATTTCTTGTCTCCTGCATTGGCAGGTGGGTTCTTTACCACTAGTGCCACCTGGGAAGCCCCAGACACATCAGTGCTATGATCAATTTTTATCAAACTTAAATAATATACTAAACCTTATTAGAAGAACAATTGTGTGAGATTTCGCATTTTGAGAAACACTGACTTGAAAATGTAAAGGCACATTCTCTGAAAGAAGCCATTGTTATGGACTGAAAATTTGTGTCCTCTTCCAAATTTATGTATTACAGCTTCAACCCCCAGTATGACTGCATTAGAAGATGAAACCCCTAAGGAAGGAATCAGGGTTAAATGAGGTCATAGGGCTGGGGCCCTCATCCAATAGTGTTAGTTATAGGAAAAGACATGAATGGACTCTCCGTCTCATTGTACACAAGATTGAAGGCCAAGTGAGGACACGTGGAAAAGGTGGCCAGCTGCAAGTAAAGAGACCTGTCAGCAGAAATCCAATGGGCCAGTACCTCGATCTTGGGCTTCGAGCTTCCAGAACTGTGAGAAAATAGATTTCTGTTGTTTAAGCCACCAAACTTATGGTATTTTGTTATGACAGCTGAGCTAACTAAAACAGAAGCTTTGAATTGTAAATTTTCATTTTAAACAAGGAGTTATTTGTTTTAAACCTGCAAGATGATTTCTAAAGATAGCTATTGAAATGTAAATCTAAAATTAAAAACTTTTTACAGAACTCTTACCCTGTTTCCCCTTAAAAATTATGTCCTTGATTTCCAGTGTTTGTGAATCTTTCATAGGACAAAACCTGGGCTAACCATTGTTACAGATCTTGTCAGTAAATTATTATTTTGCCTGCATTCAGAAATTAATATAGCCCGATTATTTGCAAGTAGTGAATTAAAATTAACCTTAAAAAAGAGAATATAGAGATGTCTACATTCTTTCCTCTGGTATTTGAGCTTCCCAGGTGGCACAGTGTTAAAGAATCTGCCTGCCAAGCAGGAAACGAGGGTTCATCACTGGGTCGGGAAGATCCCCTGGAGAAGGAAGTGGCAATCCGCTCTAGTTTTTTTTCTCTGGGAAATCCTGTGGACAGAGGAGTCTGGCGGGCTACAATCCATGGGTTCGCAAACAGTCACCTGCCCACAGCAATCTCGAATGTTTAAGGTAGGAATCCCCTCCCTTTAGAAAAATGGAACAAAGTTCTTATGAAGAACAGTGTCACATTTAATTAAAATAAAGATAAACTCAGAGAACAATTTTAAAAGTATAAATTTTGCTTCCAGTTTACAGAGATAGGTGAATATATAGTTAATGCGTCGTCCACTAGACTATACAAATTCCTCTCTAAATGGAGATGATGTTAACATCATATATAAGTGGCCATTATCAACAGTAAAAGAGGTAATCCATGTGAAGCCTTGAAAACTATCAAGTTCAATTGCAATGTCAAGTCAATCATCATTATTGAGTTGTTTGCTCTAAGTGACCAATGCCACATTTTGAATTTAAATCATGTGGCACTTTATTGAAAGGAAGTAATCACCATGGAAGCTTAGAAAACAACACTTCCTGAATGACCAAGCCTAGCATTTTTACTTTATGGAACACAGTATTAAGTATGGCTTAGTGACAAAACCATCCATAAAAAATGTGAATTTTGTTGAAGGTCTAACAGAATATTGCAAAACCAACCTGACAAAGGATGTGTTCTATGAATAAAGTGGATTTTAGAAATTATAAAAATAGTTCAATGTGGCAGATTTCTACAGAAAGGAGGTATTTAATTTTAATTCAACTTGCAGATAGCTAGCACCTGCTCTGCGAAAGGCACAGTGCTGGTTTCTGAGCCACAATGAGAACATGATTGTGTGTCTGCTGCTGGTTGTTTTATATCAGATTTTTAAAAAATTGAAATATAATTGTTTTACAATGCTATGCTAGTTTCTACTGTACGATAAAGTGAATCAGCTGTATGTATACATATACCCTTTCCCTCTTGAACCTCCTTCCCAACTCTCATCCCATTCTTCTCAGTTCAGTTCAGTTCAGTCACTCAAGCTTGTCCGACTCACGGACTGCAACACACCAGGCCTCCCTGTCCATCACCAACTCCCAGAGTTCACTCAAACTCATGTCCATTGAGTCGGTGATGCCATCCAGCCATCTCATCCTCTGTCATCCCTTTCTTCTCTTGCCTTCAATCTTTCCCAACATCAGGGTCTTTTCAAATTAATCAGTTCTTCTCATCAGATGACCAAAGTATTGGAGTTTCAGCTTTAGCATCATTCCTTCCAATGTATATTTAGGACTGATTTCCTTTAGGATGGACTGGTTGGATCTCTTTGCTGTCCAAGAGACTCCCAAGAGTCTTCCGCAACACAACAGTTCAAAAGCATCGGTGCTTCGGCACTCAGCTTTCTTTATAGTCCAACTCTCACATACATTTATGACTACTGAAAAAACCATAGCCTTGACCAGACAGATGTTTGTTGGCAAAGCAATGTCTCTGCTTTTCAATATGCCGTCTAGGTTGGTCGTAACTTTCCTGCCAAGGAGAAAGCATCTTCTAATTTCATGGCTGCAATCACCATCTGCAGTGATTTTGGAGCCCCCCAAAATAAAGTCTGACACTATTTCCACTGTTTCCCCATCTATTTGCCATGAAGAGATAGGACTGGATGCCATTATCTTTGCTTTCTGAATGTTGAGCTTTAAGTCAACTTTTTCACTCTCCTCTTTCACTTTCATCAAGAGGCTCTTTAGTTCTTCTTCACTTTCTGCCATAAGGGTGGTGTCATCCATATATCTGAGGTTATTGATATTTCTCCCAGCAATCTTGATTCTAGCTTGTGCTTCCTCCAGCCCAGTGTTTCTCATGATGTACTCTGCATAGAAGTTAAATAAGCAGGGTGACAATATACAGCCTTGACATACTCCTTTCCCAATTTGGAACCAGTCTGTTGTTCTGTGTCCAGTTCTAACTGTTGCTTCCTGACCTGCATACAGATTTCTCAAGAGGCAGGTCAAGTGGTCTGGTATTCTCATCTCTTTCAGAATTTTCCACAGTTTATTGTGATCCACACAGTCAAAGGCTTTGGCATAGTCAATAAAGCAGAAATAGACCCACCCCTCTAGGTCATCACAGAGCACCGAGGTGAGTTCCCTGTGTTATATAGCAGCTTCCTACCAACTATCTCATTCACACATGGTAGTATATATGTGTGCTGTATGTTGCTCATGTCTGACTCTGTGACCCTATGGACTATAGCCTGCTAAACTCATCTGCCTCTGGGATTCTCCCGGCAAGAATACTGGAGTGGGTTGCAATGCCTTCCTCCAGGAGATCTTCTAGATCTAAGGATTGAAGGATTGGAGATCTAGGGATTGACACATCTCTTGTGTCTCCTGTATTGTCGGGCAGGTTCTTTTACTGCTAGCACCACCTGGGAAGCCCATCAGTGTATGTGTATTAATCCTACTCTCCCAATTTGTCCCACCCTCCCCTTCCACTCACACTGTGTTCACATGCCCATTCTCTATGTCTGCATCTCTATTCCTGCTTTGGAAATATGTTCATCTCTATCATTTTTTAGATTCTACATATGATTTGTTGGTCGTAGAGAGGCAGCTATTTGTAGAGGAATGTAGATCAAAGGTCTCAGGTAATTGGCGTGAGGCATAGGATGAAGTAGGTAAATTCAGAGAGTAAAACTGAGAGTTTACAAAAAAAAAAAAATAGTGGAATATTATCCTTACACATCCACTTCAGAGTTAATATTGGATTGTCAGTCACAGGCCCATCTTCAAATATAGTTCATGCAGCAAGCAGGGATCTTTGCTTTCTGATTGTTGATACACAAGGCATCCAGTATCGATAACGACGCAGTAGTGACCCAAACAGAAGAGCTATTTCCAAACTTTTTGTTTTCTCCCTTAATCCTGAGTCTGAGAGACATGTTAATCTGGCACTTGTGCAACTACTCCAGTTTTTCTACAAAAGAGGAAGGAAATTCCTTTCAACAGGAAGCAAAAGAAGAACAAGTTTAAAAATTATATTTGCTTAGGTGTGTATAACTTCTGTGTTGTCACCTCTCTTTTAGAGCTGGAACACGTTTTTTGTTTTTAAAATCTAATCATCAGGAGACTGATTTTGGGTTTTTTTTATTTTGTTTTTAATTTATTTGGCCCTGCTGGGTCTGAATTGCAGCATGTGGAATCTAGTTCCCTTCCTAGGGATTGAACTTCCACCTCTTGCACTGGGGGTGTGGTATTTTAGCCACTGGACCACCAGGGAAGTCCTAGCAAGCTGTTTTTAAGGTCTTAAAGTCTTCAAAGTCCTGATGGCTGGTTTTTGTGCATTTCTGACTTCCAATTTGGTGAGAGAGTGCCTGGGTGGGCTATTTTATCCATTATTGCCATGGTTTTCATCCTTGTGTTCAGTTTTTAATTAAAGTATACTAAGCTATATCAATCTAAGTAGGAAAATAATTGTCCTAATTAAAAAATGAAAACAATAAAAATTCTTATGGCTGGTTGATTTCAAAATATTGAGTGCCCTAAATCCATGGTTGTACTGAAAACTACTAGTTTTGTTAAACTAAAGAGTTAATTATGTAGGGTTCTTATGCCAGGAAAGTGGGGAGGGGGAAATTTTTTTTTTTCTTTCTATATCTGTCAATTGAAAATATGCTGTGTTGTAGCTGAAACATGAATATTTTAAAGTAACAGCAAATGCCTATAATTCTTGGCCAGCGGTTCCAGGCATGTCCTTTACTGGCAATGAACCACATGCAGGGATAGTCTGTCTCACAGTGCCAGGGAGTTAATTATACCCTCTTAGACTCTCAGGACTAGAGTGTCTTTACTATAAACCCCCCACCCCCCTTTTGTGCATAAAGTGGAGCAAATCTCATTGCTCATCAAATTGTTTTAAGCAGGTGCCATTTTCACTTTTCTCTTTGTATTTATGAGTCAATATTTGTACAATCAGATTAAAAAAAATTGTAACTCTATAACTTGTTTCCTTCATGCTTTCATATTGTTTCCTGGGGTTCACAATGTGAATGCAACCCTGAACCCAGGGGGCTCTGTTCCCAGCAGTGGCATTGGGCACTAGGTTCTGCAGACTCTCTTTAGTTTATACAGTTTATACATTAATGAAAATAAATGCAATTGAGAATGCCTAATGGAAGTTTCTGGCACATGCTACAGGAGGGTACTTAAATATAGTCTGATAAAAAATTAAAACCAATTTATCAAAATGGCAAAACATTCGGTAATTTGAAACACTCTTAATGTCCATTTAAAGTGCAATAGCCAGTAATTTATTCCATTTTAGAGATTTCAAGTTATCAGCATTTAGTGAAATTTATAGCTCATTCTTAATTTTGCTATTATTTATTTTAGCAAATAGGGGGAATCTTACTCTGCACAAAAAAGAAAAAGTGCTGATTCTCATCTTGTGAAGTACCTCAGTGTAACAGATTCAGTGTAGAAGACAAATTGATGGCTTGCTACCACCAAAGTAGAGATTTCAACTTCTTTTATGTAAGCTTTCAGATATGCGGCTTCTTATACTTGAGTATCTTGGAGACCTAACCAGGGAGCTTATTAAAAATTCAAATTCCTGCCTTCTAGCCCCAAAGGACTCTGATCAGAAGGTCTGGAATGGTGCCAAGTCATCTGCTGATTTTTAACAATCACCCATAAATAATTTTGTTCCTAGGATACATTTTGATAAACACACATTGAGACCGAAAAGTCTGTGCTTTTTGTACACAATGCCATTTTATATATGAACTACTGATTAGTAGGTACAGTAATCCCAAAATTAATTAAGGTGTTGATTAACTTCAGTTTGGGGGATTTACAAGATCTGTTAAAAATTCAGTTTGGAAAATTGTTCCATTTTGTATTAACCTTATAAGTTGCGTCACTAAGACCAAACCAAATTCATCAAATCAGTAATTCATTTAGAAGGCTCTGGTATACACTCATGGGCTTCCCTGGTGGCTCAGAGGGTAAAGCGTCTGCCTGCAATGCAGGAGAACAGGGTTCTATGTTAAATACGTAAGATATATTTTCTTCTCTTAATATAATTCCTGGGGAGATATAGATAATGAAACATCTCATCAGAAAATTAACTATAGTAAGCAGCTAATATTCATATATGTTGGTAAGAACAGTTGATTTATTGAAAGTGATAGTCTATTGGATTCCAAAATGCTCCTAAAAAATATGGCTTTAGGGAGTACACCCAATGCTGAGGTCTCGTTCTGATTATGTATAGAGATAATTATTAAGGAGCAGAAACATGTCTCCCTATGGATATTCCAGTTTTAAAACTGAACATAATTTTTCCATCAAGGAACTAGAGCTGGTATCATTAGAAAAGAATGGTTGGCACAGTAAAGGAGATAATCCATGTTCTTTTCACAGGTAAGACTGAAGGTCCAGTGAGCTTCCTAAAGACATTTACTCAATCTTCAAATATCTCCCTAAACAGAAAAGTTACCTATAAAGGAACGCTGGAAATCAAGCAGTAGATATCACCTTAGGTGTGAAATGATGGTCTAAGCAGAGATTGCAAGAAGACTTATTCTTGGTCCTAGATATTGTAGAGGTCTTGGGGGAGAAGCAACCAATTACAGGCAAAAGGAAATATCATATGTGACCTTAAGGACAAGACCATGTACATGGGCGATTTACAGAATGAGCAGACACATTCTAGATTTCAGGGGGGAAAAGGCAGAAGAGGAAATAAATCCATGAACCATCCAGGTTTAAATCCTCGGATCAAAGGTTTATCTCCAGATGCTGGAGGATCTTGGCAGAGGAAGATAGTCTCTGGTGATGAGTGACAAGTTGGAGGAAAAGAGAAGGTGACAGGCAGTTTCTGAGGAATTTGTACCCCACGGCATTCCTGGTCCCTGAAGATGGAAGTGACAGTGACAGGGGCCTTTAGCGGTTTCATTTTTTTTTTCTGATGTGCTTATGTGAATTTTAAGAACCCAGAACAGAAGAACAAGAAAATTCAGTTAGGACCTAGTTTTATATCCATTATCCAGGCAAGAGGCCACAGAATCAAGCCTATTGAGGCTGTTTATGTTTGCCAAATGAACTCTTTCAGATATTAAAATGACATCAATACAGGTTTTTGGAGAAGCTCACTGACATTAATGGTGTTGCCAAAAATGTAACACAAACTTCTGAACATTTGTCATATTTAGGAAGTTCTATTTTCCAGTTCATTTCCACAGAGCTGGAGAAAGGAAACGTGAATTACTGTGGTAGTAAGGGAAGGAAACCAATATTTAGCAAAAGCTTATTGTGATCTTCACATTGTGCTATGTACTTTGTACATTGTCTCATTTGGTAAGTTCATAATAAATGTGAACTGTGTTAAAGATGAAAAAGGTAGTGGTGTGAAGCCTATAGACATTTTAGGGATTGAATAATGAACATGCCATCCCAAGTGACTTTTTTAAAAATTGGGGTAAAATTGTTTTACAATGTTGTGTTAGTTTCTGCTGTACAACAAAGTGAGTCAGCTGTATGTTTACAAATATCCATTTCTTTTTAGACCTCCCTCCCCCCCTACTCCATCCCACCCCTCTAGGTCATCATAGAGCAAGCATTAAGGGGAGCTCCCCATGCCATACAGCAGCTTCCCACTAGCTGTCTGTTTTACTCTGGTAGTGTATTTGGGTCAAACCTAATCTCCCTAATCTCTCACACTCTTCCCTAATATTTCAATTTTATTGTGTTGGAAAAAAACAAAAAATCATCATCAAACCGAATCTACAAATACATTCATTCACAAATACATTCATGCACAAACCTATGTTTATATTCACCTGTACATCTCTCTAGAGACCTACACAACTTTTATTTAAAATCCTTGGGAGAAAAATGACCTGTTGGGATTTTTCTACAGCAGTTATCATAGCAAGGATATGAAGAGGGTGAAAGCAACTCATACAATCATGCACAGTGTGGGTTTTATCTGGAAAACCTTCAAGCCAGAGGTTGACAAGAGGTGGCACACATCTCCACCCTCTCATCATTCTGTAGGGAAGTGTGTCAGCTCCTGGACCCACAGAAGTTTGTATCCCACCACTCTACTTCTTCTTTTTTTTTAAATTTACTTTTTCTTATTGGAGTATAGTTGCTTTACAATGTTGCATTAGTTTCTGCTGTGTCATGAAGTGGTGACAGAGGGCTGGACGGCATCACCAACTCAACGGACATGAGTCTGAGCAAACTCTGAGAGATGGGGAAGAACAGGGAAGCCTGGTGTGCTGTAGTCCAAGGGGTCATGAAGAGTCAGACATGACTGAGTGACTAAGCAACAAACAGTACACATATGTATCTCCTCTCTCTTGGACCTTCCTCCACTCCTATTCCATCTATCTAGGTCATCACAGAGCACCAAGCTGAGCTGTTCGTGCTAGACAGCACGTGCCCATGAGCTATCTGTTTTACATATGGCAGTGCACATATGTCAATCTCAACCTCCTAGTTCATCCCCAACCCCCTCCCTGTCCCCCAGAGGATTGTCCCACCAGCGGCTGTCCTGACCTAGGAGCCCCTGAAAGCTCATCTTCAAAGGTTAGTTTGAGTACCATATTCTGGAGTGTGATCCCATAGGGGCGGGAACAAGGGACAGGCTGACAGACACACAGAAGGAGAAAGGAAAATGACCCACGATGTGTGGTCCAACAGCGCCTGCCACGGCTGGTAACTCGCTTACTATGGAACAGCCTGAGAATTCAAATAACACATGTCTTAGGATCAGTCTGCTTAAAGAAAACGTGGGAAGAATGATTTGCCCATTGGCTTCTCTCTCCTTATGGCCAAGAAGTGCCCATTAATTATCCTAATACTCTGCTTCTCGTGTCAGAGAAACCCTTGAAGAAGTTTAAGGGACTCATATTCCAAGCCTGAGGGTNACATGTCTTAGGATCAGTCTGCTTAAAGAAAACGTGGGAAGAATGATTTGCCCATTGGCTTCTCTCTCCTTATGGCCAAGAAGTGCCCATTAATTATCCTAATACTCTGCTTCTCGTGTCAGAGAAACCCTTGAAGAAGTTTAAGGGACTCATATTCCAAGCCTGAGGGTAGGAAACTGATCAAAACTCAGGGCTGGAATAAACAGTGAAGTTTGGGTAGGTTTATGATATATGTAAATTTCCCTGAAGGCAGAGGACTGAATATTTTAAACTCAAGCCTCTAGTGGGTTGGGTATCGCTGTTACAGGTCAGCTCAGGAGATGTAGGGAAACCAGGGAAAGGCCTAACAATTCCTCCTGCACAAGTATAGCCACTCACCTTGTGGAGATGTGACACATAGCTTTTCCTGATGGGGTGAATGTTGGACCCCAATACAGTGTGCCCTTCATAGTCAGGTAACGGAGAAAGCATGTCCATGATGGCCTCTGGAATTCCTGGTCAACACTGTGTGGTCAGGTCTGGATAGTTAGTGCGGATAGATAGACTAAGCTCTGCTCAGTCACTCAGTCTGACTCTTTGAGAGCCCAGGAACCGTGTTCCACCAGGCTCCTCTGTCCATGGGCTTCCCCAGGCAAGAATACTGGAGTGGGCTGCCACGCCCTCCTCCAGGGGATCTCCCAATCTGGAGGCACGGAACCCAGGTCTCTCACACTGCAAGNTAATCCAGTATTCTCTTTTCAAAAGAATCACAATGAAAATATGACTATTTCACTTCCTCCTGATTACCACCTTCAGTGTGATTTTGAATATGCAAACCTCTTTATGAGGCCACAGAGTTCTGCATGGTGGGACATCTCTCCACCTCCCAGCCCCACCTCGTGCTGCTCTCCTCCCTACAGTGCTCCCTTTTAATCCCCTCTGTGAATCACACCCCCTGCTGCCAAAAGACCTGAGTGCCTTTGTTCCTCTGCCTGGAGTATTTATGTCTCTCTAAACATGGTTGAGTTCTCATTTTTTGCCTAGTTTAAATGTTGCTGACTTAACGATGTCTTCTCTGACCATCCTGTCACAATGGGCTTTCTACCTCCATTTTCTTTATCACTAACTGAACATGGTTTATTATTAATATTTGTTTCTTTGTATGTCTCTTTTCCTTCTCCATAAGATAGTAAGCTCATGTGGTACCTGTAACTTTTATTTATGATTGCTTTAATAAATCAAGTACAAAGAAGCTGCTCAGTAAATCTGTTGCTAAATGAATGAATGAATAGGATNTCCATTTTCTTTATCACTAACTGAACATGGTTGATTATTAATATTTGTTTCTTTGTATGTCTCTTTTCCTTCTCCATAAGATAGTAAGCTCATGTGGTACCTGTAACTTTCATTTATGATTGCTTTAATAAATCAAGTACAAAGAAGCTGCTCAGTAAATCTGTTGCTAAATGAATGAATGAATAGGATGAACACATACATATAGAATTGCTTCCTTTTATTCTTCTATTGCCCCCGGCTCGTTTTTATTCTTATATGTTTTTTTAGCTGCTTCTTACATATTTTGAAATATATATTCAATCTTTACTTATTTTCATACCATGTAGTGATAGCATTTTATTCTGCCTTTAGATTGAACATTTTCTTTGTTCTAGTAATAAAGAAAAAATCAATAGACAAAGTATTTCAAAGTATAATGTGCATGTTTCCCAAATCATGTGTGTTTTATTAGTTGGGTGCTATGATAAAATGAAAGGTTGATGGATGGTTACTGTATGTTAAAGTGGACTAACTAAGTAGATGAGTAAAACTTGGCAAGGAACTGGATGAACCTCTGGCAATACTATGCTGGCTAAAGAAAAGTATTTTCTAAAACAAAAAGAATCACCATACAAGTTTATCCAAAGACATATAAGACAGCTGAACATAAAATTAAACTGCAATCTAAGATTACTTAGTGGGCTATTATTTTGATCTTTGCAATATACATAGGCACTAACAAATTATATGTGTCTACCAAGACGTGACAAAAGGGACTCTTGAAATATTAAGTGTATTTTATTAGCTAGAGATGGACTTTTCCTCTAATATAACATGTTAGCTTACTTGACATTTATACAAATTCATTTAACTTTTATATTCATTCTTGTCAAAGGCAGTATTTCAGTTTAATTATGATTAGGGACTTATTTAAAACACTATAACAATTCTCATTCCTCATCTAATGATGCCAGTGACAAATGTAAACTTGTCAATATCAGCACTGATCATTTATTACACTAATTTTTCCAGAATATTTAAGTTCATTCTAAAAGCTCTTCCTGAAAAAATTATCATAAGGAAGTAGCTATTTAATTTCCGAAGTCCTCATCGGAATTAAAATAGAGTTAGGACAAGTTTTTAGAGCATAGAACTATGTTATCTATAATGTAATCGCATGTTATCTATAACGTAATCATATTTGACTAATTTCTCTGAGAGTTTAGGGAATAGTCAAAGATGTTTCTTCTCTTAACTTTATTGAACATTTGGGTAGTGCGCTGTGTTGAATTATGGTCCCTGTACAACATCCCCCAAAAGGAGATATCTACCAGGAACATGTACATATGGCCTTATTTGAAATAAAGATCTTTGCAAATGTAATTAAGGTAAAGCTCTTAAGATGAAGTCATTGTGAATTAAAGTGAATCCAATGATGAATGTCCTTATATGAACAAGCAATGAAAGGCACATAAAGACACAGAAGGAAGAAGCCTATTTGAATATGGAGGCAGACACTGGAGCTACACCGCCACAAACCAACACCAGGAGCCCCCTTAAACTGGGAGAAATTGGGGAAGATTCTTCCCTGGACACTGTAGGGATGGTGGCCCTGCCATACTTTAAGACTTTTGCCCTCCAAAACTGTGAGAGAATAAATTTCTGCTTTTTTTTTTTTTTGCCACACATGTGAGATCTTAGTTCCCCAACCAGGGATTGAACCCATGCCTTTGTAGTGGGAGCACTGAGTCTTAACCACCAGACTACCAGAGAAGTTTAAATTTCTGCTGTTTTGAACCATCACATTTGTGGTAATCTGTTTCAGCAGCCCTAGAAAACTAGTAGAAGTACAATTTGATACTAATTGCAAGTTTTGGATTCCTTTAAATATTAGTCTGTGTCTATTCTGTGTTTGTAGATAAGGTCTTTTTTCTAAAGTATATTAGAGTGAATATCTGTCATTAAAAACAGAAAAAAACCCAATATACCTAATAATCCAGCTCTTAAGGTTACTGTTTATTTTATCTACCACAGATGTGGCTGGTGGTTATTCATCATCCATGCTTGATGCAATCAGAAGAGCAGTGATGGTTTCCAATACACTTTTAATTAATAAGATAAATGCAAAAAGCCTCACCCTCAATGAAGTCTTCAGACTAGCTACTCTCGGAGGCAGCCAAGGTAATGAGCATTTTCTTTCTTTCTCACATGATGTACAACCATGCCAATCTGTGTCCGTGGCTGAAGTATGAAGGCTCATGATGCTGACATCAGCAGGCATCCCCATATTCATGATTTGCAACTCACATAATATACCCAAAGTTTAGCAAGTAAAGTACACATTTAAGCATGTGGTGAATCCTTATTTGAATGATTTGAATCATCAATTTAGCAAGTTCCTTGTTTTTGGCAGAAGAGATGTTCAGTATGCAGTTATCATATTGTTCTAATGGATACTTGCATTGCTCACATGCATATGAATTCTTTAATCAGTTTTTTCCCATCAAGTCAAGTAAAGTGCTCTCTATTGGCCTGAGTAGTAATAATAATAATAATACCCAAGACTTACTGGTTTCTTACCATGTGGTAGGCACTATGCAACATGCTTTATGGATGCTGTTATTTAATCCTCAGAACTACTGCTATTTATTCTATTTTACCAACCAGGTACCTGAGTGAGGCTTACACACCTGTCAAGCTACAGTATATTATTTGAATCTAGAAAATCTGATGCCAGAGTGCAGGTCAATGCTTTCCACTGCAATATCTTCCTGTATAAATCTTTTTTTTTCTTTCCTGTATAAATCTTAGTCTAGACTATGTATTTTGTTTATATACTTAAGTACACTAATTACAAGCCTCCTTCAAAAGAGAAAGTTGTAAAAATACAGCTGGTTGATAGGCAAATATTGTTCATCAGCTTTTCTCAGTTCTCACATGTAATTGTATTTTTACTGAAAAAATAGAACTTGGTATAACTGTATTGCTTTCACTTTAGTATTGTAATATAATTTGGATGGATGATAATGAGCATAGCATGAAACCTTAGGTAGCTAGTGAGAAAGAACATATCTTGAGGCAGGTGTATATTTTTAAATATATCTTGATATTTTGATGAATACCCTAAATCTTAGAAATGAAGTATGATGGAGGCCAGGGTATCCTGGGAATAGAAACTTCCTGGCTCTTCTCTGAATGTTCTGCTATCATGAATGCCATAAAGAACATTTCAAGAAAAAGGTCATATGCTTTACATTTTCCCATGTCTTATGACTTCATTTTCTAAAGTTATAAGTTTTAAAAGTTCTGTACTTTTAAAAAGTGTGACATTCCCCACTTTCACATCTGAGTTTACATAGTTGTCCTACCACCTTAACTTCATGGTGTAAATGACTTATATTTAAATAATGCTTTTTTATTCTAGGCCGACTGTGAGTTGTTTCATCAGGATCCTGTTATCTGACAAGGCCGGCATGGGGTGCTTACCAAATCATTTCTACCTTGCTGTACAGCTTTCAGATCTATTTTCTGGGCCTCTGAGGTTACTGTTACAGAATTTCTTTTCCTTAGCTTGTGTCTCCACAAGAGTCTGAGTGAATGAGATGAATGCTTCCCTGTTAAAAGCTGGACTCTTCCTAGCTTTACATTCACTCTCAAGATTAAGATATGCATAAATTGCCTTCACAAAGCCAACATCTGCTCCAGAGACAGTAAAACTGCATTTCTTAAAGTGCATTTGAGTTGCTTACCAGCACAGTTAGGCCTCTCTGCAATAATGTGAATTTAGATCAATTTACAATTCACTGAAAGTAGTTGTGTCTTTTTTTGGTTAGTTCATACCTGAACTCTCCAGATTCTAACAAATAATCCAGTTAGTTTATATATATATATATATATCCAACTCTTTGCAACCCCATGGACTGTAGCCCACCAGGCTCTTCTGTCAATGGAATTTTCCAGGCAAGAATACTAGAATGGGTTGCTGTTCTCTCTCCAGGGGATCTTCTTGACCCAGGGATCAAACCCGAGTCTCCTGCATTGCAGGCAGATTATTTACCATCTGAGCTACCAGGGAAGCCCTAACATAGTGGCATAATGGGGCTATAACACACACACACACACACACACACACACACATAACACACACACACACACACACATAATACACACACACACACAACACACACACCGTTGTCAAATCCTGGCAAATGAACCTGGTTATCTGGCCTATTAAACATACAATAATTTTATGTTGAATAGTCACCAAAAACTCATGTTTGTCATGCTATTTGTCAAGTGAAAAATGACAAGTGTCAAGTGTAATAACAAATGTCAAGTGTAATCAGTGAAGGGGGAGAAGATTTCTAGTGCCTTTCTATTTCATTCAGTTCTTCTCCCCACAATCAGAAGTCACCCAGCTGCTTTTTAACTTTTCTAATTATGTTTGCACCTCTGTCTTCCTATAAGAATTCTTTGGGTAAAAAGTCTCTTTCTTTTCTGAGAATAAATGAATTACCCTTTAAATAACCATTTAAGAACAAGCAGGATTTCTAAATGTGTGCTTAGAGCATTGCCAAAAGACTTTTGGATATCTATACACAGAAATATAATGCAGTGGTTATTGTCTAATATTTTCACACAGGACTGTATTCTGACAGTGACAGAATAAAAAAATACACGTAAAAATTCGACTACAAAATGCTGCACTCCAGTTGACCTTTCTTTCATGCATGCTTCCATTTGGAACACTCTATCCACATTATTGGCTTTAAGGAGCTTAAATTCAATACCCTCACTGACCAGGAAAATCAGCTATCCTCATCTTTTGAAAGTAAACCATAAAAATGAGAGACGTTCTTCCTTGACATCCACTGTTCATGGAACAAGAATTCTAGCTGTGAGATGGATCAAGTCAATAGACATTATTGACCTATGCCCTATGTAAAGAACCATTTTTCTCTGGCAACCAGGAAATCTTTAAGGTTACAGAGAAATTAGTCTGCTTCCTAAAAGCACTGGGACTCTTGAGTTATGAGGATCCATTTACTTTCAGAAGTAAATATTTTCTTATTCAAATCATTTAAGGTACTTAGGAAGGATATGTCTGCATTGACAAACATGCAAAAAAAAGATAATTAGTTTTTACTTATTTGAAGTTCATTTCACTGCCACAAAAGTAGATCTTATTAGCTATTTTGTAGAACAAAAGAATAAAACGGGGAAAGAAAGGAGTTGGAATGTTGGAAGGTGAATAGGAGAGGAAAATAAAGATATTAGGTCAATCGTCATGTTTCTTAGAGGGATGAATGGAAATCATAGACCAGCTGGACCGTGAAGGGCGCTGGTAGAGCCAAAACAGACATACCATAAGAATTATTAATATGATCAGGGTGTTGAAGAGACCTCTGTTCTCAGATTTTGCTTTCCCTCACCTTACTCTGCTTTCTGTAAATCGAAGTCTTGCGGTCTATTGGAATGCTTCATTATTAAGATACTGATTTTTTTTTTCCCTAGTGATATGTTGGCAGATTCTGTCCTTGTAAATTGGGATATTTACATGGTCCAAAGCTTGGAAATACTGACTGTTTGTTAATTTATTCCACCCTGTAGTCCTGGGGCTGGATAGAGAGATTGGAAACTTTGAAGTGGGTAAGGAATTTGATGCCCTCCTGATCAACCCCAAAGCATCTGACTCTCCCATTGACCTGTTTTATGGAGATTTTGTTGGTGAGATTTCTGAGGTATGTAAAAGGAAGTTGATCAAAATACATTTATTTCATGAACTAGTCATAACAACTTCCCTATAGGAAAAAATAAAAAGAAACTGAAGCAGGTTAATGGAATGGAGGACACTCTTATAAGGGAAGCTAGATCCTTTTAAGTTATTATAATTTCATGACAATAATGGTATAAACACTTCTATTTTGAATATATTTGTATATTTGAAGGTACTTGACTCTAAGAAAACATAATATAGTTACCACTTATTGAACACATTTTCTATGTGCTAAATGGAATGGGATTATGCACTTTCATACATCATTTTTGTTTAACTATCAGAACTATTATGAGAGGAATGTGCTATTAGTATTACCATGTGGTTTATGGGGCAGTGAGACTTAAGGTTAAATGATTTCCTAAGAACTCATGGCTAGTAATTAATTGACAGAGTTTGGATTCCATTCCAGGACTTTCTGATTTGGGGGGTCTGGGTTCTTGATCACAATGCTACATTGACTCTCTTAATTATAAGAAAGTGAGTTTCATTACTTTGTCCCTCTTATCATGTTTTTGCATATATATATAAAATAAACTGGTTCTTCTTACTTTAATAATAATTCTTTATGAGATGGTTTTTCTTAAAATTTAACTATTGCCATTTAAAAATTGATCCACTTATGAGAATAAGTGTGATATTAAATGTAACATACTGAAGTTTTTAGAAGAAAAGTGCTGGATTATTTGAAGTTAATAGCATTAGTTATTTTATATTACTTAATCTTTTACTTTTTATTGATTGAGTGAATTTCCTGGAATATTAGAGTGAGTTTCTGGGAATAGGGTTCAGTCCCATTCATTCAGGCATTTTTCTTGTCTTATATACCTCTTAAAATATTTATATTATATTAAATTATTAATTTATGTTAACACTTTCCCTCTGAAGATTTCAAGGTTATATATAGAACTTTCAGGCATTGGAAAACATTTGTTAATAATCAGTACTTTTATTTTTTTAGGCAAAAGACCATTTCTTTTTCATTAATAAAAGTAGATTTTGGGGTGTTCATTGGATATCAGCTTAAGTGAGACAGTGACTATTAGCCATAGAAGCTAGTTCCAGTGAGTAGAGTTATGTACTTTTGGCTATAGTTTAGCATTTTGACTTGGGATACTGGATTGTTGGTGACAAATAATTTCTTCCCCTTTACCCAACTCTGTTATTGGAAGAGACAGACACCAGTGTGTCCATTAGCCAGGCTAATGTACACAAAAGAGGGAATTACAGTACCTGTCAAATGGATGGATTATGTATCTTATCTCAAGACCTTATTAGGGCTTAAATTAAAAATATTTTCACTGTAACTCCTTGATATGGAAAGCCAGACTAAAGAAATTCACATGTGGAACTGCAAACAAATAGTGATAATCAAGATAGCATCGTTTATGTAAATATATAAATAAGTTTGGGCATTGAAATGTACAACATTTTCCTCCTCTGTGGGCTATATATATATATATATATATATATTTACAAAACAAAAAAAGTCTGTGTTTAGAAAAAAATAGATTTTTGCCATCGAGAAATAAGTTTATATTTCTGGGTTTTGCCAACCACTATTCATTGTCAATTTGCTTTTCTAAGTGCAGAAAATACTCTTTTTTATTATTATCTTTATTTTTCATTTTAGGCTGTTATCCAGAAGTTCCTATATCTAGGTAGGTATATATGTCTCTGTGCTGAATAAAATCTTTTGTTGTCTCCTGGTATGCTCTCTGCAAATACTGTACCGTATGTTAAGCATTATGTGTGGTCATTTGCTTAGACTTATTGCTTTTAGCATTCCTTAGCACTGAGCCCATTTATGGTACAATATTTAAAGGCACTATTTGAAAAGAACATGCTATTTGAGAACATAGTATTAAACCCTAAACTTGAGGAATGGCAGGCAAGACGAGATCATCCTATACTTCCTCCCATGCTTGTTCTGACCCTTCAGTCTGTCCCACCACATTCTGTTTGTGATAAGCAAGTGGTGGAGTCTTTCCATGCATGCTTTTTTAACATGTTGCTGTTTAGTTGCTAAGTCGTGTCCAACTTTTTTGTGACCCCATAGAATGTAGGCCACCTGGCTCCTCTGTCCATGGGATTTCCCAGACAGGAACACTGGAGTGGGTAATACAGTTCTCCAGGGGATCTTCCCGACCCAGGGATCAAAGCCATTGCGTTGGCAGGTGGATTCTTTGTCACTGAGCCACCAGGGAAGCCAGTTTTTTTTTTTTTGTTTTTGTTTTTAACATACTCACATTCAATTCTGTTCACTGAGAGAGACAGAGGAGTAAACAGTATGGAAGATTCTACTCTTCTTCTCACTCCATTGAGTGACCTCTGAGTTCTGAGTGAATTTGGAGTGGGAGAGACACATGTGGAATTTCTTGTGAAGCTCAATTGTTGCAAGCCCTTCATCTCACCAGCTGAGTATTATTCTGGGGCGTAAAGATAAGTATTTCTTTCACAGCTGGGGCTGGAAATGGAAACCACTGATTCTAGCTAAAAGGACAGTGATGGAAGGTCGATTCAACTTTACGTGAATTCTGTTTTAGCCATGTATTTCAGGCTCTAATCCTCAGATTAGATGCTGCATTTTCTATTGATCATATCTCCCTGTTCAGGTTATAAACAATGATTCCTGATGTTTCTTTCAGGAGATGACCGAAATATTGAGGAGGTGTATGTGGGCGGAAAACAGGTGGTTCCCTTTTCGAGCTCAGTGTGAGGCCCTCAGCGTCTACACGTTTTCCTGGGGTAATGCAGCTCTGTACCTTCTCGTGCCCAGGTGGAGTTAGGAAGTCAAAAAACAGTACCTTGTTCTTGGGGTGACTATCTCCCTCTGCGTCTAGTTACAGTATTCACTTGACAAATCTTTTGAAGGAAGTTGTGCTAATTCTCAGCTCTGGTTGGGAGATTAAAAATTTCTCCTTTTAGGACTGTTTAAGGTTTACTTTAAAGCTCAAACATAAGAGAATGTTATTACTGGTGGTGTTCTTATTATGGGATTTAAATAAAATCTATTTCACATCTGGAAATGTGGAGAAAAAAGGATATTCCTATAAGGTTAGATAGTTTCAGCTAGTAAATGTGAAAATTGAAAAACAGAAAATGAACCAGTGAGTATATTTTTACAAGGGAGAAAAATTTAAGACTATGAAAAACATTGGAAAATCACTTCAGATTGTGTTTGAAAATTATATACTGAGCATACTCATTTAAAAACTGAATCTGTTGAATTTTAAAATGTGTTGACCTTGTGTTCTGGAAATTTGCACTTAATGGCATTTGCATTTCAGAGATGTGTTATTGTTGTGCTTTGCCTTCTTACGGGATGAAATGTCAGAAATTGAATGCCACATACTGTCTTAATATAGTTCTGTGCTTAAGTGTTTGACAGAAGTTGGTTATTAAAGATTTAACGTCTCTTGGGAATATTATTCACTAACTACATAGCATAAATAGCTGTACTTTTGTGTACTTTAAAATACCTTAGAGTATAACTGTGTGATGCTATTATTGCTTCAGTTTTATCAGAAGAGAAACAAATTCCATACTGCACTGCTGTGTAGATTGGTGTCTTCATAAATTGGGGCAAGTTCTAGGCATCCAGGAGGTGTCAGTACTAAAAGGAAGGGTTTCATTGTGATGACCTGTCCTCCCAAAGAACTATTCCTCAGTTGTTGGGAATTTCATACTCATGTCAATCTGTTAGAACTTTAAAATGAAGGACAAATCCTGTTAGATAAATATTATTAAAAATCTTTAAACCCTGCATATTGAAATTACTCTATTTTCAATTTTATCTTGCCTTTTTAATTCCTAATAATTTTCAAGTCATTCGAATTCTAGGATGATGAAAAATATTTAGATGTCCCACTAATGCTTATATTAATAGGACTTAATCTGTACTAGACATCTAGAAACAGTAAACAAATAGTGTTTTTATGCTTCCTAACATAGTGTGCTTTCCTATAACCTAGAATTAAAAACAAATTATGACTTTATGATGAAATCTCTATGAAATATTGATATTTAAATGCTATATTTGATGTTATTTAAATGCTATATTTTTCTCATTTAACTCCAAACCCTATAAACCAATAAGAAAAAGGAGATTTTCTTAATATATGATAACAGTTATACCTAGGGCTTTGAGCTGACTCCTATTATCACCTCATAGTAGAGAACTACATGTAATATCGCTAACTCCATATCTACAGAATGAAGAAGAAAATTTCTTCGCTAGTACTATAAATTTTATTCTTATACATTTATGCTAATTCAGTAGTCATCTGCTCAGCCTCCGGCCCCTCACCCCTGGGGAAACACTTCTAGACTTGTGTATACACTACACGTAAAGACAGAACAAATTTTGGTCTTATAGAGTTTGTGTTGGGAGGTATTAACTCAGTAAAAACCCAGTTTCCAGTCTCAGTCTTTCCAGAATTCCTAGCTACAGAGCCATGTCAAAGATGCCCCACCAAACCTCGTCCCCTTTCTCTCTAGCGCTGGCAGGTGTTTTCCGCTCTATCTATCTCCCCAGTCCCTGCCAAAGGAACTTGGTTACCCTAGTGTCTAACCCACATGAGTGGGCAAAGGAATTTGGATGATGTGCAAGATCCGCTAATCAGCAGAAGCTGTTCTTAGCCTTGGAAAGACCCTACACTTTTACCTTCCCGAAGGATGTACATTTTGATGCTAAACATCAGTTTTCATTTAGATTTACATCTCATGTGCAGTAAATGTAAGCGTAGCATCAGAAGCAGGAAGAATGGCCATACACACTCAGCTTGTCAAATGTTAAATTTAGCCCTGATAAGATATTAGGACCTGCATTTCTTTTCTAGTAAAAACAGAATATGTTAAAATTTGAGCTCCCTGCATCACTTATGTGTTTTACTTCCCCAAGTACAGTATTCCTGAATGTTGCATATGCTTTTTGTGGTAATGCAGGCATTAGACATACACACGCCCAGATGTTCGGCACTTTGAAATGTTGCCTTTGCTCAATGTGGGTTGACTTTTGAATTGCAGAGAGGCAGTATTCCAAGTCAATTCTATGTCACTTTATTTTGAATATTTGGCTGTCAGACAGCAAAGGAAGGATTAAAACATCTTCACAGCCTCCTCACCCTACTCTGCACTATTTGCCTCAGGTTTCATGAGATTTTTAATGGAATATACTTTAACAGGTAAAAATGTGTTCTATAATAGAGACTATCATACATTTAAAAATATTTTTGCAACCAGAACACAAAAGCAGGCTAGTTAGCCAATGTAAATTTAATTTTCAAAAGAGAGTAAAATGTAGGATTAGAACAGAAGAGGTTGTCCTTGTAATTATAAACTGAGACCAAGAAAACTCTGTCTCCTTTTATTAGCCCAGCTTCTTCTGATTTAATTGCTGAAGGTTTTAGAATCCAAGAGAATATCTTGGAATAAGCTTCCTTCCTGCTAGAAGGAGGTCTTTCTAAATTAATATTATGATCATTGAACCCCATTGGATCTCTGTTTATTTCTGTGAGGATTCTGCATGGTCAAGAAAGGAAGTTGATGGAAAACACCCCTGTTATACATAGTTGATCTGAGGTGTGGTCTTGAATATCCCTGTCTGCAGCTACCACTGAGATCTCAGCAGGGAAACAATGGCTGTGAGATCCAGCAAAGAATTTTAAATCTTTACTCCCTTCCAGACTCCTCCTGTTTTTCATTTTTTCACCTCAGAGCCAGGCATATGGAAAGCTTTAAAAGCTAGCTAGACGGCCCGTTGTATCAGTTCTACCCTGTGCTTGCTATTCACGGAAGATATTCCGAGCTGGATGCTCCTGTAGCCAACTGGACAGAGGCGATGATGCAAGCAATCACACGTTTGCCTGTTTGTTTGTTTTTTAAAAGTGTTCTGAGTTAGTAAAAGGGAGCCTAAAAAACGTGTCATGGGCAGTGTCTTGAACTAATTTTCAAATTAGTGGACTGTAAATTGTTACGGTTTTTTTCTTTGCAATTTCCGATCTATTTAGCCACTGTAGGTATGACTTTGGACCTTGACACTGTAATGTCTCTCAAGTATGGGAAGAAGTGCAGAAATGAACTGACAAATGTTAGAAACCCTGGCATTTGTCTCCTGCATGTTTTCACTCTCAGCCCCTCCTCCCTTCCCCTCCCCTACAGTCCTGAGTGTGAGAGATCAGAGGTGAGGGGTTAATTTGTAAATCTGGTCCAAACCGAGTGAAATGTAACAGTGACATTTTGGCCTGTTCAACTTTTGAACAGGCCAATCATGATGCTAAATGTAAATCCCAAGATGGTTTCCACAGTCCACAGGATTCAAGTGACTTGAACCATAGATGATTTATGGTATTGATTTACCTGTTCACTTCCTACTCAAAAGTCTGTCAGAAAGCATTTTCTTAAAATTGAAAACTACTTTACATTGTGTTAAACTTCTGATCGCTGCTCTTAAGAATATATACATGTATGTATTCGTGGGAACATTTTCCCTCGATATTTATATGATTTGTTTATTGTTCCTGTGCTAAGTGATCTCTTTCTGCTTCAAACAAAAATAAATGAGGTTTTGTGTTTATATGTTTCTGTTGTTGTGAGTTCTGTCAGTTGGAAAGAAGTGAGATTCATTTTACAATGTTTTTCTCCTTTTAACATGAATTTTAAGAGATTGAAAGGGGTCAATTGTATGGTGATGGATGGAAACTAAAATTATGTGGTAAGCATGTGGTATACAGAGGTAGAAATATAATGCTGTAAACATGAAACATATAATACTATAAACTATCAATAAAAAAAGAAATATCATAAACTGTAGAAAAAATAGACTATTTAGCTGTGGGCCAACATGTGTCTTCTATCCTATAATACATACATAGGTTTTTAAAAATTAAGCTGAGCTATAATGTTCATCCTTTTAAATTCAGATTAGTATTGCCTTTGATTTAAGCATAGTTGATATTTCATATGACTGGAATCTACCACAAAAAATACTCTACATCCGAAGACATAAAGATGAAACCACATGAGACAATGGGAGGGGTGTACTTTGCACTGTAATTAAATCCCATACTACCTGGGTGGGTGACCCACAAACTAGAGACTAATTACATCACATTTTCCCACAGAGCTGAGAGCTCTGAGTTCCACATCAGGCTCCCCAGTCTAGGGGTCTGGCATTGGATGGAAGAGCTCTCAGCGGATCTGGCTTTGAAGGCCAGTGGGGCTTGACTGTAGGAGCTCCACAGGACGGGGGTGGAGAATGGTGGGAAACAGGGTCTCCACTTCCAGAGGGTGCACACACACTCTCGTGCACACCAGCACGCAAAGCAAAAGCAGTTGACTTCCTAGGAGCCTGGGCCAGACTTATCTGCTGGTCTTGGAGGGTCTCTTGTGGAGTTGGGAGGAGGGTGACTGTGGATCTGTCTGGGGTCATAAAACCTGGTGGCGGAAATATTGGTGAATGTATACCTACTTGAAGAGAGTACACCTACTCTTCCAGGAGGCAGACATATGGCTTGCATCATTAGCACGAAAACCTGCCCTCACCCAATGACCTGTAGGCTCCAGGGCTGGGGCACCTCAGGCCAAAGAGCCATCAGGGCAGAGACATAGACCTATCAGCAGACAGGCTGCCTAAAGATTTCTTGAGCCCACAGTCACCTCTAGACATGCCCCTTGACACGGCCCTGCCCATCAAAGGGCCAGATTGAGCTCCACCCACCAGTGGGTGGGCATCAGCCCCTCCCACCAGGAAGCCTGCACAAGCCTCTAGACCAGCCTCACCCACTAAGGGGCAGATACCAGAAGCAAGAAAACTGTGATCCTGCAGCCTGGAGAACTGAGTACACAAACATATCAGAACCTACCCTGAGACCCTGATCCCTGGCCTTTGGGTGATGAGAGGAGACTGTACTTCTGGGAGGGACACATAAGACATCTCTTACAGAAAGGCACTTCTCCAAGGTCAGGAAACATAACTAAGCTACTATACACATAAAGCACAAATAGACATTTAAACAAAAGAGATGGCAAAGGAATATGTTTCAGATGAAGGAACAAGATAAAACCCTAAAACAATAACTAAGTAAAGTGCAAATAGGCAATCTACTTGAGAAAGAGTTCACAGTAGAGAACTCTTTACTTTTGATTGTAAAGACAATCAAAAACTCAGGAAAAGAATTGAAGCACATAGCAAGAAGTTACAAGAAGTTTTTTTTTAACGAAGAGAAACTATAAAGAACAACCAGAGTTGAAGAATACAGTAACTGAAATGACAAATACACGTGAAGCAATCAATAGCAGAATAAATGAGACAGAAGAAAGGATCAGTAAGCTGGAAGACAGTAATGGAAATCACTGCTGTGGAATAGAATAAAGAAAAAAGGACTGAAAAGGAATGAAAACAGTTTAAGCGACCTCCGAGACAACATCAAACACACCAACATTTTCATTATGGGGGTCCCAGAAGCAGAAGAGGGAGAGAAAGGAACTGAGGAAATATTTGAAGAGATAATAGCTGAAAAATTCCCTAACATGGAAAAGGAAACAGTCACCCAAGTCCAGGAGCACAGAGTCCCATACAGGATTAACCCAAGGAGGAACATGCCAAGACATACAGTAATCAAATTGACAAAAGGATAAAGAACAAATATTAAAAGCAAAAAAGGAAAAGCAACAAATAACATACAAAGGAAACCCCATATGGTTATCAGCTGATTTTTCAGCAGAAACTCTGCAGGCCAGAAGGTAGTGGCATGATATTTTTAAAATGATGAAAGGGGAAAACCTACACACAAGGATACTCTACCCAGCAAGGCTCTTATTCAGATTTGACAGGGAAATCAAAAGCTTTACAGACAAGCAAAAGCTAAAAGAATTCAGCATCACCAAATCAGCTTCACAGCAAACAGTACAGGCAGAAAAGAGAAGTCCACAACTAGAAAGAAGAAAATTATGAAACTACTAGAGCTCAAGAAGGTAATGGCTATCCACTCTAATATTCTTGGGACTTCCCTAATGGCTCAAATGGTAAAGAATCTACCTACAATGTAAGGAAGACCTGGGTTCAATCCCTGGGTCAGGAAGATCCCCTGGAGAAGGGAATGGCCACCCACTCCAGTATTCTTGCCTGGAGAAGTCCATGGACAGAGGAGCATGGCAGGGCTACAGTCCATGGGCTTAGAGAGAGTCAGACACAACTGAGCAACTTTCACTTTTCAGAAACAAGAAAATTACAAAACTACTAGAGCTCATCAATGAGTTCAGATACAGGATAAATAAGGTTACAGGACACAAAATTAATACACAGAAATTTGTTGCATTTCTCTACACTAACAACAAAAGATCAGAAAGAGAAATGAAGGAAATAAATTCACTTACCAGTGCATCAAAAAGAGTATTTAGGAATGCATCTCCCTAAGGAATCAAAAGACCTGTCCTCTGAATACTGTAAGATGTTGATGAAAGAAATCAAAGAAAAAGAGAGCTGAAGGAATTGGGCTCTCTGACTTCAAACTATGCTATAAAGCTACAGGAATAAAAACAGTTTGGTAGGACTTCCCTGGTGGTCCAGTAGCTAAGACTCCATTCCAATGCAGGAGGCTCAAATTCAATTCTTATTCAGGGAACTAGATCCCACATGCTACAACTAAGAGTTCAAATGCCCCAACCAAAGATCCCACATGTTGCAACTAAAGAACCTATATGCCACAGTGAATACTGAAGCTTCCACATGCCAAAACTAAGACCCAGCACAGCCAAATAAATTAATTAATTTAAAAAAAAATCATGGTACTAGCACAAAAACAGAAATCAGTGGAACAGGATGGAAAGCCCAGAAATAAACCTGCGCACCCTATGGTAAATTAATCAATGACAAAGGAGGCAAAAATACAGAATGAAGAAAAGACAGTCTCTTCAGTAAGTGTTGCTGGGAAAACTGAATATCTACAAGTAAAAGATTGAAGTTAGAACCTTCTGTAATATCAGATACAAAAATAAGCTCAAAATGGATTAAAGACCTAAATGTAAGACTGGATACTATAAAACTATTAGAGGAAAACATAGGCAAAACACTCTTTAACATAAATATTGCAGCAATATCTTTTTTGATCTACCTCCTAAAGTAATGAAAATAATTAAAAAATAGAAACTAATTATAAACTGTAAAGCTTTTGCACAGCAAAGGAAACCATAAACAAAATGAAAAGACAACCCACCAGATGAGAGAAAATATTTGCAAATGATGTGACCAACAGGGATTAATTTCCAAAATATACAAACAGCTCATGTATCTCAATTAAAAAAAACAAACAATCCAGTTGAAAAATGGGCTGCTGCTACTAAGTCGCTTCAGTCATGTCCAACTCTGTGCGACCCCATAGATGGCAGCCTACCAGGCTCCCCCGTCCCTGGGATTCTCCAGGCAAGAACACTGGAGTGGGTTGTCATTTCCTTCTCCAATGCATGAAAGTGAAAAATGAAAGTGAAATCGCTCAGTCATGTCCGACCCTCAGCAACCCCATGGACTGCAGCCTTCCAGGCTTCTCCGTTCATGGAATTTTCCAGGCAAGAGTACTGCAGTGGGGTGCCATTGCCTTCTCTGCAAAAAATGGGCACAAGATCTAAACAGATATTTCTCTAAAGAAGATATATACATCACCAAAAAGCACATGCAAAGATGCTCAACATCACTAATTATTAGAGAAATGCAAATAAAAACTACAATGATGTATCACCTCATGCCAGTCAGAACGGCCATCAAAAAATTATTTATTTATATCATCTAGAATCAGAAGGTGTAAGTGTTTTGATTGAAATAAAAAGTCCACTATACTAAACCATAATTGAGAGAGGTTTGACATGACTGGATGAAGACATTTGAAATAATAAAGATCATTTCTATCTGCTGTGAGATTTATTAGAAATCTATAAGTTACTTAATATATTTATATCAAGTTTTCATTGGTTTCAAAACAGTGCAACCCTCCCCAACAAAAGACCTAAATATCAACGCCCCCAGCTAAATTTAGTAATATTTTTATTAATTTAATCCTGAATTTTCTGGTTATTTTAGGGGAATTGACATTTTACAACTGTTTGTTTCTTTTGTAACTTTTCTTAGCCCTTATTTTGCCTAAGATATTCTTTGCTATTTAAATATTTCTAAATTTTATACAGTCAAAAGTCTTCACTTATGAAAAAAATTTGGACATGTTCTTCTGCCAGCAGGCGGCCATTGCTGAACTGTCCCACACAAAAGGTCACAGACAGTTGGCCAAGTATTTGTATTTGATTCAAGCTAGATCCAAAGATCTCTTCCCAGAATTGCAGGTCTCGAACCCAGGTCTCCCGCATTGCACGTGGATTCTTTACCAGCTGAACCACAAGAGAAGCTCCTAGAATTATAATTCAAGACTTAAATAAACCAAGTGGGTTTATACTAGGTTATTTTCAGAGGCTGAGTATATATTTCCACTTGGGAGTGGCTGTGTAAAGCCATCAGTGAGCCAGATGAGTAGGCAGATTCAGTCTATAAAGAGATACTGTAGAACAGGGCAGACCTGTGCAGAGAAGACAAGAGACTGTGTGGCCCCAGAGGAGACCAGCTATGTTGGTCTCTTGATAACTTGTTTTCACCCTCAGGTGAGGCTCCCAAAGGGCCTGTGTGTACTTGTCATGGGTCCCATAAAATTCCTTAAATTTATTCTACTAAATCCTATTTGGCTTTATTTACTTATTTTTGGTAATCACACAAATCTTGAATAAAGACTTGTCCGCCATATTAAAATGGAATTTTAAAATTCCTTCTCAGGCTTATCCTGGCAAACAAATATTACTTAAGGCTACTATGGGAGTTGAGGGGTGAGAGGTGTCAGGGGTTCCGTACACCCTTCTCACAACAAGTTAAAAGTCTTCACCAGAGAGGTGAAACAAGCTTCTGTTCCGATTAGTTGATCTGATTACCCTTTTAATATTCTTTATGTTTCCACTAAATACCTATGAATAATCCTCTACACTTAAATAGCTGCCACCTCCTGCCTGCTTCTCAGTTACAGGCCAATAGTAGCTGAATGTCTCTGATGGTTTACAAGAGGCGGGAACAAGCACGTGACTTATGGAGTGGACTCTGCAGTCTTTGACAGGACAGCACCAGTTTTCCAGAAGTGGGACACCCCAACTAGATTACTTCCCACTCTGAGGAGGAACAGGTTTTCCTGACTTCCTCCCCTACTACTTTTAAAAGTGACAAGTAAAACTAAGATTGAGATAATAACAATAGCAAACAGTGTGCACTTTGTCAGGAAGGAATAAACTTTCCTCTAGTCTTCGAGGTTCTTCTGGCTGACCTAACAGTTAAATTGACGTGAAGAGACAGGTGGCAGAGCACTAAAGAACTCCTCTGCCAATGCAAGAGACGCAGGAGACGTGGGTTCCATCCCTTGGTCAGGAAGATCCTCTGGAGTAGGAAATGCTACCCTGCTCCAGCATTGCCTGAAAAATCCCAGGGACAGAGAAGCCTGGAGGGCTACAGTCCACGGGGTCCATAAAGAGTCAGACAAGACTGAGCGACTGAGCATACTGCAAGACAGATTAACAGGAGAAAATCAAACAAAATGTTCAGTAACATGTATACATGGGAGAGAGCCAAAGAAACCGAGAAACTTGTCAAAATGCAAGAATATATACGATTAGTTCAAAGTGAATGAAACTGGCCTCTTGGTACAAGGTACAAATTGGTCTTTTTCAAGTACAAGTTGAGACTGCAAGCGAGCCAAGATGGAGAAAAATGTTTAACCAGCGCACCACCTAGTGGCCAAAACTTGAACAGTTCGCTCTGTGAAACAAAGTCTCCTTCCAAAAGGGTCAAGTTGCAGAGGAAAAAAGAGGCTAAATTAATTTTATCTTGATATCCAGAAAAATATAAATTCATAATTTTAATAAAATAATAAAACAAGACAGTGAAATTTAGAGCATTATTTTTCTAGCAGGACGTTGGAATTTTTTACTGTACAAGGAAATTAATAAATAATCTCAGGTTGAACTCAGACTCTATAATAGACCACACATAAAATTATATTCTTGATAGATATCAATGTAATTTAGTTACTGTCCTTAATAAAGGCAATTTCATAAGGAAACAAATATGTTATCCAAAATGGCTTGTTGAATCAATTCAGTACTTAGAAAATAAAAGGCAAAGATTTGTCCATCAGAAAGGAATCTTACTTGTGGAAATACTGCAAAATAATGAATTTCCATGAGCATACTAAAGTTGGCTCAGAAGTAGGAATGCAGTACAAATTGTTTTACACATTCACCACAATAAAATTCACCAACACTGCTTAGAGTTTGGTCAATTATTTTAGATGCATGATTCAAACCATAAAATTTGTTCTGGCTTATGCAAACCAATTACCAGTTAAAGGCATCAACCCATCTACCAGGGTTAGATAGTCAAATGAAATCATCGTCTGAGAAATGAGGAATGGTGCTTGTGATGGTCCCAAGAAGGATATTAGGAGTCAAGTCTTAGAATCTCAGATTTGGAAGGAAACTTTAAAGATCATCTTGTTTGGCCAGCTAGCTGGAGCCTGAATCCCTTCTTTAACATCTCCAACCATGGGGATACAACTTTGTGTAAGCCCTGAGAGTGATGGGGAGCTCAAGACTACATCTCAAAGCTCTTTCCATTTTTAGACTTCCAAGTTGGAAAATCCTTTCTTGAACAGAGAAAACCTTGGAACCACTTGGCCTACCCCATCCCATTGTGAGAGGGTTAACAGGTAGGAAGGCCAGAGGTCCCCAAGTGGTACGAGGAAATAAACTATGCAGACTTTTTATTTCTTCTCTACACAAAATTTCAAGGAAAAAAAAAGTCTACTTCTTGCAGTTTATTTCCTCCTGCTGCTTGGGGACCTCTGGCCTTCCTACCCGTTAACCCTTTCAATTGTTAACCCTTATAAAAACAAGTCTACTCCATCTGCATGTGACAATCTTCACATATTTGAAGGTATCTACTATGTCCCCTTGAAGCACTTTTTTCCTCCAGATGAAGCATCATCAGTATTTTATATTTCACTGTCCTTCATCTTTTCATCACCAAGACCACCTCTCTCTGGGGGAGAATGAATACATGTATATATAAGGCTGAGTCCCTCTACTGTTCACCTGAAACTATCACATCATTGTTAATCAGCTATGTGCTGTGCTTAGTTGCTCAGCTGTGTCCGACTCTTTGCAACCCCATGGTCTATGCCCTGCCAGGCTCCTCTATCCATGGGGATTCTCCAGGCAAGAAGAATGGAGTGGGTTGCCATGCCCTCTCCAGGGGATCTTCCCAACCCTGGGATCAAACCCAGGTTTCCTGCATTTCAGGCAGATTCTTTATCGTCTGAGACACCAGGAAAGCCCAATAATACTGGAGTGGGTAGCCTATCCTTTCTCCAGGGAAATTTCCAAACCCAGGACTCCTGCAATGTAGGCAGATTCTTTACCAGCTGAGCTACCAGGGAAGCCCATTAATCAGCTATACCCCAATACAAAATAACAAGTTAAAAAAAAAAAAAAGATCTCCTCTCCCTGAACAATATCCAGATAGTCCATTACTCCCTTTAAATACTGTGGGGGTCCAGGGGTCTGGCGGGATGAACGGCGTTGGCGGAGAACGGAGACTGGCCTCATGGACACAGCTGAATCCACTGACCGGAGACTGGCCTCAGGGACACAGCCAATTTTATGAATCCTAATCCTAAAACTCTTTTCTAGACTCTATGTACCTTTTTTAATGTCAATTATTAACGATAGACCATCATTTTTCCTTCTTTCTTGTGACTAGGTAACAATCTGTTTTCTATTTCCCTGACTCTTTGGGGANCATGGGAGATGACTTAGTGACTGAATACAATAACAGCAAAAACCCACAGTACCAAGGATACAAGAGAATATCCATGACTTGACTGAATCAAAGGAATATTTTATAGTGGCTTAAGGAAAAAGCCAAGAAATGGCTAGTGTCTTTCTTTAGAAACTTTAATTAAGAGTTTGATTATTTCTGATTTCTGGTCAAAATTCATTGCAAGCAGGCAGGTGAGACAATGCTGGCCAAGGGCCCACTTGACAGGGCAGATGCCCTTAGAATCTTGTGGTAAATTTTGTCACCACCACCATTTCAAGGTCAGCTCTGCAGGTGGGAAAGACTCGTGGCTGAAAACTGCTAACATCCATGAAACCAAACTCAGAGTCTTCTGAGTCATGCACATCAATTTGGGGGAAGCATCATACTTTTAGGAATTCCTAAATCTATTTTTTTGTGACCAGAAAAAATAAAAACAAAAACTAAAAAAGCCCAGCTTGATGAGAAATGTTCCCTAGATTCCTACTCCTTGCATAGTACACTTTTAATAGAACATCATCTGAATCTGTAAAAGCCAAGCTCATCATGATGTCTGTTTAGTCAGGGTTTTCCTTAGAAAACAGCCTAAGAAAAGCACATGAGTGTAAGTAGTTTATTGAAAGGTGATCCCAGGAAGCAGGAGTGAAGGAAGTGGGAGTGTGAATGTAAGACAGGGAAGGGGGAAAAGCCCGTATAGGGATACATTATCAAGGTTACCATCACGAGCAGTGTGGATTCAATTCTATTGGGAACACTGAAAAGCATACAATTTCTGTGAGTGGGGAATCTGGGAGCAGCCCGGCTGGGCTGTTCCGGCTGGCAGTCTTTCATAAGGTCGCCATCAGATGTCAGTTGAGGCTCTCCACAGGGCTGCCTGAACATCCTCACAGCATGGGAGCTGGCTTCCCCAAAACAAGTGATCCAAGAGACCCAAATGACATGTGTGGTACATTTCATGATGTAGCTTTCAGAGTCACACATGGTCTCTTCCTCTCTATGTTATTGGTCACACAGGCCAGCTCTCACTCACTATGGAAGAGACTACATAGGGCATGAATTTCAGGAAGAGAAGATTATCTTGGAGGCTGCCTTCCACTTAGCCTCAGTTTCCTTATTACTGGGAATCATAGGAGTATCTCATAGGGTTGTTGAGAACACTGAATGAGATAACGCATATGAAATGCTTAAACCATTGCTTGATATAATAGATGCTTAATAAATATTAGTTGTTACTAACAGGAGATGCCAAGAATACACAGAAGAACTGCACAAATAACCACAGTGGTGTGGTCACTCACCTAGAGTCAGACATCCTGGAGTAAAGTCAAGTGAGTCTTAGGAAACATTAGTACCAACAAAGCTGAAAGTGAAGTCGCTCAGTCATGCCCGACTCTTTGCAACCCCATGGACAGTAGCCTGCACCAAGCTCCTCCATCCATGGGATTTTCCAGGCAAGAGTACTGGAGTGGGTTGCCATTGCCTTCTTCAGGGAATCTTCCTGACCCAGGGATCGAACCCAGATCTCCCACATTGTAGACAGATGCTTTACTGTCTGAGCCACCAGGGAAGTCCGGGCTACCAACAAAGCTAGTGGGGGTGATAAAATTCCAGTTGAGCTATGCAAAATCCTAAAATATGATGCTGTTAAAATATTGCAGTCAATATGCCAGCAAATTTGGAAAACTCAGCAGTGATTACAGGACTAGAAAAGATCAATTTTCATCCCAATCCCAAAAGAAGGGCAGTGCTAAAAAATGTTCAAACTACCAGACAACTGTGCTAATTTCACATACTAGTAAGGTTATACTCAAAAATCCTTCAAGCTTGGATTCAACAGTACATAACCCAAGAACTTCCAGAGGTACAAAGTGGATTCAGAAAAGGCAGAGGAACCAGAGATCAAATTGCCAATATTTGTTGGCTCATAGAGAAAATAAGAGAGTTCCAGAAAAACATCTATTTCTGCTTCATTGACTTTGCTAAAGCCTTTGACTGTGTGGATCACAAGAAACTGTGGAAAACTCTTCAAGAGTTGGGAATACCAGATCACATTACCTGCCTCCTGAGAAATCTGTATGCAGGTCAAGAAGCAACAGTTACAACTGGACATGGAACAATGGAATGGTTCAAAACTGGGAAAGGAGTACATCAAGGCTGTATATTGTCACCCTGCTTATTTAACTTATATAAAGAGTATATCATGAGAAATGGTGGACTTGATGAAGCATAAGCTGGAATCATGACTGCAGGGAAAAATATCAATAACCTCAGATATGAAGATAACACCACTCTAATGACAGACTGTAAAGAGGAACTAAAGAGCCTCTTGATGAGGGTGAAAGAGGAGAGTGAAAAAGCTGACTTGAAACTCATCATTCAAAAAACTAAGATCATGGCATCTGGTCCTATCACTTCATGGCAAAGGGGAAAAAGTGGAAGCAGTGACAGATTGTCTCTTCTTGGGTCCAAAATCACTGTGGATGATGACTGCAGCCAAGAATTAGAAGACACCGGCTTCTTGGAAGGTAAGCTATGACAAGCCTAGACAGCATGTTAAAATACAAAGACATCACTTTGCCAACAAGGTCCGTTTATACATCCATGTATGATTTTTCCAGAAATCATATATGGATGTGAGAGAGACCATAAAGAAGGCTGAAACTGTGAAAGTCACTCAGTCATGTCTGACTCTTTGCAATCCCCATGGACTATAAAATCCATGGAGTTCTCCAGGCCAGAATACTGGAGTCGGTAGCCATTTCCTTCTCCAGGGGATCTTCCCAATCCAGGGATCGAACGCAGCTCTCCCGCATTGCAGGCGGATTCTTTACCAGTTGAGCCATGAGGGAAGCCCGGCTGAACACTGAACAATTGATGCTTTTGAACTGTGATGCTGGAGAAAACTCTTGAGAGTTCCTTGGACAGAAAGGAGATCAAACAAGTCAATACTGAAGGAAATCAACCCTGAATATTCACTGGAACGACTGATGTTGAAGCTCTAGTACTTTGGCCACCTAATGTGAAGAGCTGGCTCACTGGAAATAACCCTGATTCTAGGAAAGATTGAGGGCAAAAGGAGAAGAGGGCAGCAGAGGATGAAATGGTTGGAGAGCATCACCGACTCAATGGACACAAACTTGGGCAAACTCTGGGAGACAGTCAGGGACAGGGAGGCCTGGTATGCTGCAGTTCATGGGGTCCCAAAGAGTTGGACATGACTTAGCAACTGAGCAACAACAACTATTGTTACAAGTCTCTTCCTTCTAGTCAGTGGCAAACCATCTTCACAGAAGCCGTATACGAGTTGATAGTCATTAGTGACCATATTACCAAAATAGCTTGAGACTGCTCTGAATTAAATAATCTAATGTAAAATGTAAGCTCTGAAGAGCAGCTGGTTACCTGGAAGCTTGAGAGCTCTCTCAGCTTGAGAGCTGTGGTGTGATCATCACTGCATTCATAGATCTGTATCCAGTTCAAACTCTCCTGGCACCACCCTCGTCAGCTAAGCTAAGCCATGATCACCTGAGAACTGCTGGAGCTTATTCGTCACATGGTGAGAGGGATGGGAGCAAAGGAGAGGACTGCTAGCCCACAAGGAAGCCCTTGATCTCCACTCCTGTGGCTGTTACCTGGCTTCTTTAGAATCAAAACAGTTATCCTAATGACTTCTTTGGTTTGCTCCCTGTTCTTCGGGAATGCTCTGTGGATAGATTTTATTACCTTATGTCTCCCAAAGCTGCTCAGAGCCTCACCTGGTCACATGTTAATGTATTCTCCTTTGTCCTATTCTTGGCAAGAATAAAGCTCTTTGTCTGATTGCTAGAGGTACAAAATATCTCCCTTGTCCTTCTGTACTTTTGGGGATAATGTGATAGAACAACCTGTTCCTTTTCTCCCCCTATCTCTCTCTCAAGAATTGTATTTGCTTTCCTGTTATTTGGCCATGGCTGGGTATTTGTTTTGACATCCAACAAAAAACCTTTTGCCCAAAGAAGTGGTTCTCAACTTTGGCTGTTCAATAGAATGGTCTGAAAGCTTTTAGAAATCTCACGGCCTGGCTGCACACCAGACCGATTACATAAGGATCACTGGGCATGGAACCCAGGCATCAGTATTTTCTCCAGGTCCTAGGTTGACTTCAATATGCAGCCAAGGCTGAAAAGCATTGATTCTTAAACTTTTAAACCTTAGGACCCTATCATTCTTCAAAATCATTGGCCCCCCTGAAGTGTTCTTGTTTATGTGGATTATATCTGCAGAAGTGTGTTGTGTTAGAAACCAGAATATAAACATTTTATGTGTTAAGTTAAAGTAACAGCAGCAATAAGCCATGTGCACTAAGTCACCTCATTCATATCTGAGTCTTTGAGACCCTATGGACTGTAGTCTGCCAAGCTCCTCTGTCCATGGGATTCTCCAGGTAAGAATACTGGAGTTGGTTGCCATTTCCCGATCCGGTGGATCTTCCTGACCCAGAGATCAAACCCATGTCTCATGTCTCCTGCATTGGCAGGTGGGTTCTTTACCACTAGCACCACTTGGGAAGCCCAAGCCTATCATATGTTAACATAAATAACATTTTTATGAAACATAGCTGTACTTTTCAAAATAAAAAATTGAGAAGAGAAGCACTGTCTTACACGCTTGCAGGTCTTTTTAATGCCTAGCTTATATAGAATACAGTAAGATTCTCAAATCTGCTTCTGTATTCATCCTGTTGAGATTTAATTATGTGGCGCCTGGAAGTCTCTCTATAGAAAGAGTAAAAAAAGAAAATCTGTATAAAAATGGTTTTAATTTTGTGGACCCCTTTGGGATCGCCAGGCCGCACTTTGAGAACTGCTGATCTAAAAGGCAGTATATTCACACCCGCCCCTCTCGCCATAGGTTAAACAAGCCCTCTCGACTTCAGGCTTCGCTTTCAATTACCAATCTGTTCTCTTTGCCCCTATTACTATCGGCCTCTAGAGGGCGCCCAGCGGCCTTTACTCCTACAGGATCAGGTGTAGCATACTGCTACCACGTCAGGTTTAAGAAAGTGTGTGCAGCTGTAAGATTAGGCCAGGGAGATCTTATGGGCTATAATAAGAAAAGAGTTAAAATTTTGACTTCTGCCATCACAGTCTCTCTCTCTCATGTTTCATTCATGGTCCTAATGACAGACCTTGGATGTAAGTTGAGACAGAGCAGGACACATGGTTTGCTTTGCCAGCAGTGAGTGCCCCTCTGCCATGAGAGTTCATGCCTTTGCTGGGCGTGCTGCACTATCTGCCATCCCTGTACTTGCAGAGTATGGCCCCAGGACCAGCAGCCTGACATACAAGCTCCCCGGAAATGCAGAATCTCAGGCTCCATCCCAGACTTGCTGAATCAGACTCTGCAATTTAACTCTGCTTTGATGTTACAGGGCCTCCCTGGGGGCTTGGATGGAAAAAAAAAAAAATCTGCCTGCAATGCAGAAAACCCAGGTTTGACCCCTGGGTCAGGAAGATCTCCTGGAGAAGGGAATGGCAACCCACTCCAGTATTCTGACCTGGAGAATTCCTTGAACAGAGGAGCCTGAGAGGCTACAGACCATGGGATTGCAAAGAGTCGGAACCGACCGAGAGACTAACACTGATGTTAGAAGCAAATGAATATGTTTCCAGCATAAATAAGTCTATAAAAGGAAGTTTCTGTTAGGAGAAGGATAGTAGTTTATTCATCTTTAAGGTCCCTGCACATAACAAACTCTCAATATATGTTGAATTGGTGTAATTTATAAAACTAGATAAAGAAAGAAGCAGCAGTGAAGGAACAGGAGACAGTAAGCTGAAGAGTCAAGATGGGGATCTTGGGGGAGTTATAAAGCAGTAGGAAAACTCTAGAAGGTTTTGGAAATCAACTTAATCTACTTCTCTATTTCGTCTTGAACTCACCAGGGTCTCCATTCAATATTACTGCATATGGCTGGCCCCACAGGTCCCACCAGGTAAGGTCAAATTACCAGTTTGTCAAGATGTGGACTGATGAATAGCACCGTGTGGCAGGGTCAGGACTGGTCCCTCTGCTCTCAGGTATCTCTCTGGTATCCAGAATTGCCCTTCCTTATTCTGTTTTAGTTTACTATTGCTGCTGCTAAGTCGCTTCAGCCCCATCCCTGGGATTCTCCAGGCAAGAACACTGGAGTGGCTTGCCATGTCCTTCTCCAATGCATGAAAGTGAAAAGTGAAAGTGAAGTCGCCCAGTCATGTCCGACTCTTCGAGACCCCATGGACTGCGGCCCACCAGGCTCCTCCATCCATGGGATTTTCCGGGCAAGAGTACTGGAGTGGGATGCCACTGCTTTCTCCTGGTGTGTAACAAATTAGCTAAAAGTTTAAAACAATAATGAACATTTATTATGTCACATACTTTCTATGGATTAAGAATCTAAGAGCAGCTTAGCTGACTGATTTTAGTTCCAAGTCTCTTCAAAATGCCTCCATGGGCTTTCATCATCTTGACTGGTTAGAGAATCTGCTTTCGAGATTTTCACTCACATAGTTGTTGGCAGGAGGCCTCAATTCCTCATCATGTGGACAGCTCCATAAGCTGCCTGAGTATCTTCATGGTATAGCAGTGGACCTCCCTCAGAGCCAGGGACCCAAGAGAGAGTAAGGCAGAGAAGGCAATGTCTTTTATGACCTAGTTTCGGAAGTCACATTCCATAATTTGCACAATATCCTATTAGTTATACAAGTCAGCCCTATTCAATGTGTGGGAAGACTAGACAAGGGCAAGAATACAGAGAGGTAGAAACACTGAGGGTCCTCTTGGGGGCTGGTGACCATATGCCCTCACACACTGATGTTTCACCTTCATCATTAAGACAGACTTCTTCAATACATGTCTATATATGTAAACAGTATGCTGAGCAAGGCTGCGTCATGGTACAATCAAAACACAACTTTATTTAACTTGCTTGCATTCCTGCAAGATTATTCCATGGGGGTGAGCTTCCCTAGTTTCTAGCAGTACCATGCCTTCACAAGCTCACTCTAAGCAGCACTCTTAAACCCACTATCATCCTGGGAGCCAAACTTACTCTTGATTCAGAAATTTGAACATCTAGTCCAAAGTATGAATTCAAACACTGAACTTGATTTAACTTCCAGACATTATGTAACTTGAGTTGATAAAATCTTCATCAACTCTCAGGGAATTCGTACACCCATGAAACTCGAAAACCATATGCAAAAGAATGAAGTTGAACTCCTTGACTTACTCCACATACAAAAATTAACTCAAATCAGATCCTAGACTGAAATCAAAGTGCTAACACAATATATTGTCCTTTTGCAAGATTGTTTTGCCTATGCTGGGTCCCTTCAATTTCCATATGAATTTTAGGATCAATTCATCAATTTCCACAAAAAAAAAAAGAAAAGAAAAGAAAAAAGGCACCTAGGATTTTAACGGAGATTGCATTGATTCTGTAGATAAATTTAGAAAGTATTGCATCTTAACGGTAACTCTTCCAGTCTAAGAACATGGATATATTTACGTTTATTTCCATTTAATGAGATCTAGTTTAATTCCTTTCAATAATGTTTTGAAGTTTTCAGTGTACAAGTCCTGCACTTTTTTGGTTAGATTTATCCCTATGTATTTTATTGTTTTGGGTGCTATTGTAAATGAAATATTTTAACTTCTTTTTCATATTGTTCATTGCTAATATATAGAAATATAACTGTCTTTTGCATAATGATCTTGTATCCTACAACCATGCTGAACTTATTAATTAGTTGTAATAGTTTGTGTGTCTATTCCTCAGGATGTTTTAATATAAAAGATCATGTCATTTGCAAATTGAGATAGTTTTACTTTTTCCTTTCCAAACTGCATGCCTTTAATTTCTTTTTCTTGCATAATTGCCCTGGCTAGAATTGCAAGTACAACATTAAAAAAGCAGTGAGAGAGGATAGCATTGTCATGTTCTTCATCTTAAGAGGAAAATATCATCTTTTCCCATTGAGTGTGATGTTAGCTATAAGCTTTTCATAGATGCCTTTTAACAGGTTTGGGAAGTTCCCTTCTATTTCTAGTTTATAGTGTTCTTATAATGAAATGGTGTTGAATTTTGTCAAACACATTTTCTGTATCTATTGAGATGATCATGTGTTTTTTTCCCCTTGCCAAATCAATATTATATATCACAAGATTAATTTCCAGATGTTAAATCAATCTTACATTCCTGGGGGGAAAAAAATCACACTTTGTCATGATGTACAATCCTTTTTATATGCTGCTGGTTTCAGTTTGTTTGCATCTTGTTGAGGACTGCACATAGTGTTTTTGATAAATATGTGTTGAATAAATGCACGAATGCCTAAGTGAATGAACGTTTAGAAAGAGAAGACATCCCTCACATAGGCAGGCCCTAAAACACATGCATACAAATTTTGCATATGATAAAATGCATATAAAATATGACTTCAGGAAATTCAAGGATACAAAATTAGTACCCCTGAAGAGTTTGGCAGGATGTATTATTGCAGAACCACTGTGTAGAAAGGAGGTGGTTATACTGGAATCAAAAGACAGGGATGATAAAGGAGGCAAGAATATAAAATGGAAAAAACACAGTCTCTTCAAGTGGTGCTGGAAAAGTTAGATTGCTGCATGTAAATCAAGGAAGTTAGAACACATCCTATCACCATACACAAAAATAAACTCAAAATGGTTTAAAGATTTAAACATAGACATGACACCATAAAACTCCCAGAAGAGAATAGAGGCAAAACATTCTCTGACATAAATTGTATGAATGTTTTCTTAGGTCAGTCTCCCAAGGCAATAAAAATATAATAAACAAATGGGACCTAAACAAACTTACAAGCTTTTGCACTGCAAAGGAAATTATTTTAAAAAATGAAAAAGACAACCTATGGAATGGGAGAAAATGTTAGCGAATGATGCATCAGACAAGGGCTTAATCTCCAAAATATATAAACAGCTCAAACAACTCAACAATAAAAAAGAACAGCTCAATAAAAAAAAGAGGCAGAAGATCTTAATAGATATTTCTCCAAAGACGACATACAAATAGCCAGCAGGCACATGCAAAGATGCTCAACATCACTAATTCTTAAAGAAATGCAAATTAAAACTACAAAGAGGTACCACCTCACACCAGTCAGAACACTCATCATGAAAAAGTCTATAAATAACAAATGCTGGAGAGGGTGTAGAGAAAAGGGAATCCTCCTACACTGTTAGTGGGAATGTAAGTTGGTGCAGCCACTGTGGAAGACAATTTGGAAGCTCCTCAGAAAACTAAAATAGAACTATTTTATGATCCAGTAATCCAACTCCTGGGCATAAACCTGGACAGAACTATAATTCAAAAAGATCCATGCACCCCTATGTTCATAGCAGCACTACTCACAGTAGCAGAGACATGGAAACAACCTGAATGTCCATCAACAGGCGAAGGGATGAAGAAGATGTGAAATATGCACAGCATGGAATCTCACTGGGTCATAAATACAGTGGAATGTTACTTGGTCATAAAAAAAGAAAAACGCATTTTCAGTCAAATGGATACAACTAGAGATGCTCACACGAAGTGAAGTCAAAAAGAATGACAAATACCATATGATATCATTTGAATGTGGAATCTAAAATACAGCACAAATGAACCTATCTACAAAACAGAAACAGACTCAGAGACATAGACAATAGACCTGTGGTTATCAAAGGGGAGGAGAGGAGTGGGGGATAGACTGAGAATCTGGGGTTAGTAGATGCAAAACTATTTAGAATGGATAAACAACAAGGTCCTTCTGTATAACACAGGGAACTATAGTCTTCTGGGATAAACTATAACGGAAAAGAAAGTGTGTGTGTGTTATATGTGTGCATGCTAAGTTACCTCAGTTGTGTCTGATTCTTTGTGACCCCATGGACTGTAGCCTGCCAGGCTCTTCTATCCAAGGGATTCTTCAGGCAAGAATATTGAGGTGGGTTGCAGTGCCCTTCTCTTATATATGTGTGTGTGTGTGTGTGTGTGTATAAAAATAAAACTGAGTATATGTGTGTGTGTGTGTGTGTGTGTGACTCATAAAACTGAGTCACTTAGGGCTTTCCTGGTGGCTCTGCTGTAAAGAATCTGCCTTCAATGCAAGAGACCACCTGCAATGCAGGAGATGTGGGTTTGATCCCTGGATCAGGAAGATCCTCTGGAGAAGGAAATGGCAACTCATTTCAGTATTCTTGCCTGGGAAATCCCATGGACAGAGGAGCCTGAAGGGCTACAGTCCATGTGGTTGCAAGAGTTGAATACAACTTTGCAACTAAACCACCACCACCAACTGAGTTACTGAGCTGCACAGCAGAAATGAGAACAACACTGTGAATCAACTATACATCAATAAAAAAATTATTCTAGCAAAAAGTTAAAAAAAAGAGAGGGATGACAGCTTTGCTAATTCCTAGGAGAGAGAACTTGTATATAGTTACCTTACTTAGATACGCTTTGTCTCATTGCCTATATATAATAATAGAGGTTGGGGGTGGGGACAAACTTGAGGAAGGGATGTATTTAAATTAATAATCTCTCAGATACCTTTTAGTTCTAATAATCTATGATTCTCTAAAATACCATGTGAAATTCACTTTTAAGAAGAACATGTTGAGAATTCCCTAGTGGTCCAATGGTTAATACTCTGTGTTTCTACTGTCAGGGCCTGAGTTCAATCCCCTGTCAGGGAACTAAGGTCCCACAGATCAAGCAGGATGCCTCTCTCCCTCAAAAAAAAAAAAAAAAAAAATCAAAACATTTTACAAATCTTTAAAATTCTGGTTTGATGTCTCTGAAGCTTTGGAGGAGAAAAATGTATCAATGATTTTAATACAGTATGATAAATGCAAAATTTATTTATAGTAGTACAGAAAACGGCTAATCCTCCTTAAGAGAGTATGATTATGCTTAAAAGGAAAGAAGACATTTGAGCTGGATCCTGTGAGAGGAACAGGAGTTTGTCAGCTACAGAAGGCAAGTTAAGAAAAGATATTTTTCTCTATTTCTGCTACTATGTTTGTCTCTGAGTTTTTATTTTTAAATTTTCAAGAGGTAATTTAAAAAATTTGCTTCTAAAGTGTTCTCATAAATAATTTATGAAAGAAAATCTCTAGGTCTGAGATAGAATTTTATATTAAGAGAGCTCAGTAGTGTGGTCTTATCTTATTCCTAAACACTGAATTTTCTGGACTGAGTACGTGATTGAAGCTAATCTGAACAGGCAGCAAGACCTATCATTTTAAGGGTCTTGAAATGATAATAAAGCCTTATGGGTTAAGATTGGGCCTTCAACAAAACTGCACAATTCCTGCCTATTTCTACATGTCATGTCACCATTACTCCAGCAGGGGGCAGGCTTTTAAAATTAAACACACGATTTCACATTCTTTCTACTTTTGGTTCATGGATTTAAATTTTTATACATTTATCTCTACCATAATTTGCATAAGGTGCAGGAAATAGTAATTATTTAAAGTAAGATTAAGCTTTAAGTCACAAAACAACAAGCAGTCCACTTTAGAACAGAATGAAACTAGGTGGTAATGAGCACTTAGCGTTAAGGATCAGCAACAAAGACTGTTCAAGCATGCAGGATGAAATGAAGTCCAGGCGATTGCCCAGAAAGTTGAGACAAAAAGAATGCCTTTGGGGAACAATTTATGTTCAGCTGAAGGTGCTTTAATGTAGTCCAAACAACTGTTTACATTTTTTGGCCTTAAACATCTTTGCATTGATAAACAATGAGTGAGCAGTCTACTAATTATGACTGCGTGCATACATCACGCTGGGGTAAATAGGTCATTAGAGAAGGACTCAAGGGACCCGAGTTCTATTTTTATCCCCTCCCCCCTTGCTTGTCTAATCACTTCCCTTCTTTCAGTCTCATTTCGCACAAAATGGAGTCTGTGTCATTTGCTTGCCTCAGTGCCTTGCTGAGCTAGTCAAGGATAACACATATAAAAGAGGCTTTTAAAACAACTAAGCTGCACGAGCGTAAGTTAATTTTTAAAAGGAGAAACACTTGGTCTTACAATTTATTCAGAGGCAAAAAGTGTGTCTGAGTTCCATAGTGTTACCTTCTATGGAGGGAGACTAGTTTCACTCACAATTTTCATGTAAAAATCTTAATCAAGCCCACCCCCACCCCCACCAGCTACAGGACACCTGGATGCACGATAGTGTTAGTTTCTGCTGTACAACCACTTGAATCAGCTATATGTATACATATATCCCCTGCCCTCTTGAGCCTCCCTCCCAATCAACCCCTGCTCTCATCTTGCAATAAAGCTGTCCATCTAATTTTTTTTTAAAAAGGAAAAACTTAATCATTGAGGCAAAGGGTTTGATGCTAACAAAAGACTTTTTCTCATTGGAATGGTAAACATGGGCTTTTAAGTAAATTCTCTGTGAAAACTAGCACCCACATTGCAGCACTGATCTAGATAAATGTAGTAATTCATTTTATTTAACAAATACATATTGAACACTTGCTCTGTGCCAGACACTGGGCCTAAGGGATTCTTCAGTGAAAAAAAAACAGACAAAAATCTCTGCTGTATTTGAGCTTCCATTTCTGTGTGAGATAACAGGCACTAGGATTTCTGTCTGCTCATTTAATAGGATGAGAAATATTTTAAATAAATTTGGCATTTTCATTTATCCAGAAATGATGAGCAAATTTCTGGGTCCTTAAAAACACTGATTTTATTTTTTATTTCATCTTACTCTTGGGAGACATTTCATTAGGAATTCAGCTTTATCCAGCCATCCTGCTCCTGGGCATATATCCAGAAAAGAAAAATTCTAATGTGAAAAAATATATGCACCCCAATGTTCATAGCAGTGCTATTTGCAATAACTAAGACACAGAAGCATCCTAAATGTCCACTGAAAGATGAATGGATAAAGAACACGTCATGTACACACACATACACAATGTGTATACAACTCAGTCATAAAAAGAATGAAATAATGCCATTTGTAGCAACATGGATGGGCCTAGAGATTATCATACTAAGTGAAATCAGACAGAGAAAGACAAAAACCATATGATATCACTTATATATGGAATCAGTCCAAGTTCAAGGCATGAAGCGGGGCACTGGGACAACGTAGAGGGATGGAATGGGGAGGGAGGCAGGGGGGGTTCAGGACAGGTGACACTTGTATATCTGTGGCTGATTCACATCAATGTATGGAAAAACTACCACAATATTATAAACTAATTAGCCTACAAGTATAATAAATATTAATTTTTTAAAAGGAAGAAAAATAAAAATATGATACAAATGAATTTATTTACAAAACAGAAAGACTCACAGACATAGGAAACAAATTTGAGATTACCAACAGAAAATGGGGATAGAGAAGGGATATGTTAGGTGTTTAGGATTAGCACATACAAACTAATACATATAAAACAGATAAATAACAAGGTCCTATCATGTAGCACAGAGAACTATATTCAATGTCTTATAATAAACCATAATTGAAAAGAATATGAAAAAAGTATAGATTTGAATCACTGCTATACACAGGGAATTAACACAACATTGTAAATCAACTATACTTCAATTAAAAATTAAAAATAAGGAATTCAGTTTTGCTTATGGTCAATACTATTTATTCAGCACCCAATGCAGATGGAGTCTAACAGGTGGAAATTAAATATTTAAAGTGGTTTCTGATTTAGCCTGCATCATTTTTCCCATTTACTTTTCTTTTTCTGAAAGTTCTTCCTTATCCTGTTCTTACAGAAATTTGAAAGCAAACAGCCTTTTAATGGGCATTTAATAATAACTAATATTTTTACAGTGATTTTTAGTTTCCAAAATATTTTATCATACATAATCTCTTTTGAGACAACCAGCAATCCTACTCATAGGAGCTATTTCTACTTTGCTATTGAGGAAACTAAGATTCAGAGATGCTAGGTAACCTACCCAAAGTTGTGCAGCTGTGAGAGGCACTGCTGGGATTCAAAGTCTTTCTTTCTTCTTTTTTAGCAAGTAGTTTATTTGGGCAATGCTGGGACATAGGTGAGGAAGAGGAGAGTTCATACATGGAAGAGAAGACAGCTAATACAATGTGTGAGATGAAGCCAGCTACCTCGGTGGATAACTGGAACTTAATCTCACTGGGAAACCCTGGAAGCAGTGCCCAACATATGCCCCAGAATTATCTCACTTGAGGGGCAAAGGACTGAAGTTCTCATACACCCACTCTTGAGAGTTGTGGACTGTTCCCAGGGACTTGTTAATATCCTGGCACATTAAGGCAACAGCAGTTTGTGGAAAGGGGAGAAAAGGCCCTCAGGCATGGAGATGACAGTGCACTGAGAATCCACCTTGAGTGACTGGAGAGAGGAGGGTGCGATCCTGTCCTGTGATGCCATGCCCAATAACTTGGTGTCCTATGAAAAGAGCTGCCTGAGCCCATCTCTCTAAGAAGGCCCCATGGAACCCATGCTCCATCCTTCTTGACAGTGATAATTTCTGGCCTTATTTTTTTTCCCCTAATATATATATTTTACTGAAGTATAATTGACTTACAATGTTTCAGGTGCACAGCAAGTTTATTCAGGCATACATATACATATATATTATTTTTCAGACTGTTTTCCATTATAGGTTATTACAAGATATTGACTATAGGTCCCTGTACTATACAGTAAAACTTCATTGCTTGTTTTTTAATTAGACATCTAGCATCCTATTCATGCTGAGTCAAACAAGTGGAATCAAAATGTCATGAATTTTTTAAAGATTCATAATATTTCTAAAATATATTACACAAACTATTTATTTATACATATAAAAAAAGCTTTTCTATTACGCTTGATAAAGAACATCAAAAAAAACAGAGATGGAGAAATTGGAAAACAAACTAGATGAAATGGAAGCACTGAATATGAAATTTTAAAAGTGAAATAAACTAGATAAAAGATCATCTTATAGTCGAGTTGTTTTCAAACATGGATGCTTGTTAGAAATGTATCTGGAGCTTTGGAGAAAAGAAAAGCAATACCTGGGCATCTGTATTTAAAAAAAAAAATCCAGGATAATTCAAAGTCACATTTTCTGTGTCACATCTCAAGACCTTTCCTCACCGCCACCTTCTTCCTTTCTCTTTAGAAAATGACAGTATTACATGACTCTGGTGTTCTATCTTCTTGTCAAACATACCCAAAGTCAGCCTGTCAAGAAAGTGTTTATAGTTATTAGGCAGATGTAGGCAAACTAGAATATTCTCTCCTTTAAGCTTGTGTAAAATCTTGAGTCCTAGAGTCTAAAGGTTGATGAAATCAATAATTAACATCACTGGTACAAACTACACTCAAAGGCTACTTCCTGATTTACCTTCATTCCTAACCTAAACTACAGAAATACATCAATATAAGGATAGGAATGGGAATTTCTTTCAAACACTTTACAATGAAAGCTATGTTAAGGTAAAGAACTTTTAACACTGATTCTGGCTTAAGCACTGATCATCCATTAAAATAAAATATTAAACAAACTTTATTCCAAAAGGCTAGAAATGGCCAGTTTTAGGAAAAGAGAACTATTTCAATGCATGGTTTGGTTTTGAATCTGAGGCAGACCTAGGCATTTATGCTGATGAGGGGATGTGCTATTAGATAAGTATTCATAATTCACATTTTATAATTCTGAGTGACTGTGTTTTATCATCACATACCTGCTGGTGATTACCTATGTAGTACCCAAGGTGCACCCTGGCTGGTCCACCACAAACATTTGTGACCCAGAGTAAAAACACAAAGGAGATCCACATACTTTATGTCTAAATATTCAAGTGTTAAAAATGGACAATTGAATAAATGGTATGCCTTGACAAATGTGCCTCTATAATGACCTAGAGGGCCAGGCTGGAATTTGGAATCATTAGACTCCCCAAACCTCCTTGTTGGAACACAGTGGCATAGGGAGAGGTAGGCCCTGACACTTGTCCAACTCTCCCACCTACCCTCAACTCTGAGCAGCTTTATGCCAACAGTGTGGACACCCCAGACAGCCCACTGAGCTCTGTCCTCACTACACAGGCAGCTGGTCCCTGGTTGGATTCCTCATTCCATAAGCAGAGCTGTCTCATGTGAGAAGCCAGAGCAGAACCCTCTAAATTATGTATCTCAGGACAGGGCCCCTCCTGCCTGGGTCTAAGAGTGATACTTCTGTGTGCTNCTCACTACCCAGGCAGCTGGTCCCTGGTTGGATTCCTCATTCCATAAGCAGAGCTGTCTCATGTGAGAAGCCAGAGCAGAACCCTCTAAATTATGTATCTCAGGACAGGGCCCCTCCTGCCTGGGTCTAAGAGTGATACTTCTGTGTGCTGATGTCCACTCCAATTTACTAAACATGCAAAATGCACAGAATGTTCTCTTTCAACTAGCCTTGCAGGGAGGAACTGACAGGCCACCACCCAAAATGTGCAGCCATGCATGTGCTATCCTGCTGTTTCGGGTGGACTAGATAAATAAAATACAGTTCCCGGCATTCTGTGTGGTCAGACATCACCTAATAAAACTGTGCTTTTTAATTGTCCTTTTTCTTGTTTGACATTTGTTGGTGGAGTATTTAAACTCAGAAACTACTAGGTCTTAATTTGTTTTCATCCATCATGGCTGGCTTCTTTTCTCCCATCTCATATTGAAATTTTGAACTAGCTTCACCATTGGGTTCATGTAAAATTAACTGTACAGTTTCTCTGCTTGCTTGGATAACAACAGAGCTTATAGTTTTAGACACTTTCAGGTTGTAATTATATAAAAACACACTGAGAAATACTGGTAATTTCTATTCTCCCTATTTTAAAAGCTGTTTAGAACAGGGCCTAGAACCAAGATACTGATTCCCTTCAGCCCTCAGGCAGCTGGTGAGGCCTGGCAGCTGGAGCTCGGTGACTACTGTTCCATTTTCTAGAAGCCTCCTTCATTTACTCCAATGTGTTATCAATATCTTACCATTTTCTAAATATGTGCTGAAGTTAAAGAGGTTTGGTAGCTTTGCAAAAGTATTTTCATTTGACTTTATCTAGGGATACATGTGGGCTTCCCTGGTAATTCAGCTAGAAAAGAATCTGTCTGCAATGCAGGAGACGCCAGTTCAGTTCCTGGATTGGGAAGATTCCCTAGAGAAGGAATAGGCTACCCACGCCAGTATTCTTGGGCTTCCCTGGTGGCTCAGATAGTAAAGCTGAGCCTGCAATGCGGGAGATCTAGATTTGATCCTTGTGTTGGGAGGATTCCCTAGAGAAGGGAATGCTACCCACTCCAGTATTCTTGCCTGGAGAATTCCGTGGGCAGAGGAGCCTGGTGAGCTACAGTCTACAGGGTCGCAGAGTCGGATATGACTGAGCAACTTTCACTCACAGGGTCACACATATTCAGGGTCACTCTAAGTTCCTAACCTAAACAATATTGGTATTTCTTCCAATTTAGTAGTTTACTCACTCTTCTGAAATGCTTTTCCTCCCTCCTCCTATTTTCTCCCAGTCCCACTTATTCATCAGTGTCTGCCTATGTTGTTCAATCACTAATTACCAAGCTTGTATGTTCAAGCTTGGTCATGAAGCCTTCCTTGACCACAATGATTGGCCACAGTCTCTCTTTCTCCCTCCTTGAGACTCATAATACATTTTATTCCCACTATTTATTTTTACATAGCACCTTGTTATTTCAGTTCTGTCTTTACATACATATGTCCCAACTTTCCAATGAAAGTATAGATCCTTGAAAGAAAACACCACTTATAAAGTTCTATATTTTTCACTCCACCTCCTGAAGTACATTTAGCATCTAAATAAAATCTGTTGACTAACTGATCATGACTATAGTAATGATATAAATCACTTACTGAGCACAGTGTTTAGAGCAGTCTGTGCAGAGTCAGACTGACCTGGACTGAATCCTTATTAACTATGCCATCTTAGGCTACTGACAACTATTATCCTATCTGTAAATAAATATCAAAAGGGCACCTCCTTCAAAAGATTGAGAATGAAATGACATAATACCTAAAAATTCCTAGAAGGGTTAGTATGTACAGAACATTAGATGACATATGATAAGAATCATAGGGTTTGAGGCATGGGGAGGAATTCTTTACATCTCTTACCCATTAATTCTTATTATAATCCTATGAAATAAGAATTGTTATTATACCTATTTTACAGATAGAAAAATCGAGGCTTAAGGGAGAAAAGTTTTCAGCCCAAGGTCACAGAAAAGGGTTTGAAGTCCAGGCAATCTGACTGCAGAGCCACGTTCTTAATCAGTACAAGATGCCAAGTGGCAAAGACAGCAGAATCGGAAACTAATGGCATTGCCCTCCTTAAGTTGCTGAAGAAACATGTTGGGAAAGTCCAAGAGTTGACATGTAAAGAAGTCCAGTGCCCTAAACTGGAATTGGGATTCAGATTTGTCTGAGCCTGCAAGCAACCTGGTAGGAAGGGTTGCCAGAAGTCAATGTCAGTGAGGTTTTTGGCAGCCCTTCCTACCAGGTTGCCCACAGGCTCAGCTGTGGGGGGTGATGGGGGATGTTCTGGTGCTTGACCAGAAAGACCAGGAAAGGGAACAGAGCGTGGCATTTGGTTCCAGACCATCTCAGCCTCTAGGGCAAGGGGATGCAGACAGATGATGAAGCAGCTGTTTTCACAAGGGACGCAGAGACACAGAAGTATACGCTGCTCGGCTGCAGACTCGGCCACAGGCTGTGATGCAGAGCAGGGCGAATGTCACGCCTCCCACTGTTAGGACCTGGCTGTTCTGCAGCACAGTCTGCAAAGGCGGGTGTGCTGCCCAGGCATACTCAGCACCAGGCAGGGCATCCTGGGCACGGACATCTTGCGCTCAGAGGGCTCAACTGGGAGAGGTGGTAGAGAGGTTCCCCGAGCAGTTTCCTGGGCAGGAAAAGAGTGGAAGAACTGGAAAACCATGAACAACTATATGGTACCTTCTGGGATTTATGTTGAGCTACATCCCAGCATTATGCAGACCAATGTATGACAGTGAAGTTACTATCCCTTACGGGTTGAATTGAACCCCTGTAAATTTGTATGTTGAAGTCCAACTTGAAAAACCTCAAAATGTGAAGTTAAGGCCTTTAAAAGAAGCAAGTAAGTTAAAATGAAGCTGTCAGGGTGGACCCTAATCCAACATACTGGTAACCTTACAAGAAGAGGAAGAAATACCAGGCGTACATATGTGTAAACAGGCAACCATGTGAAGCAGCAGCAAAAAGATAGCCAAAGAGAGATCCCCTGAGGAACCAAACTGGCCAGCACCTTGATCTTGGACTTCTAGCTTCCAGAACTTTGAAAAAAATAAATTCTACAGTAATTCCCCCACATATGAATGTGTTCCCTTCCAAGAGCATGTTTATAAGTCCAAGAAAGTTAGCCTAGGTACCCAACTAACACAATCAGCTATACAGTACTGTATTATAATAGCTCTGCAATACTTTTCACACAATACATAAAAAACAAACACAAAAAAATAAACATTTTAAATCTCAGAGTGCAGTATCTTAAGAGTACAGCAGTACAGTACAACAGCTGGCATACAGGGGCTCACATCGAGTGAACAGGCAAGAGGAGCTACTGACTGGAGGAGGGGGAGGAGGTGGGAGATGGTGGAGCTGAAGGGGTCGTCAGCAATAGGAGACAGGGCAAGCTAAAATTTCACTCATGCCTGACGTTGATGGAGCACATTCCCATCTTTGAAAGTTGGCAACTTGAAGGTCTGTACGTAGGAGACTTCCTGTATTGTTTAAGCTACCCAGTCTGTGGTGGGATTTTGTTATGGCAGCCCTAGCAGACTCATACACTATCCCTAAGATCAGGTTCATGCCCTCCGGCTGGCAAGACCTGAAGCAACTTGACTGCTGTGCTGTGTTTACTCAGTCACGTCTGACTCTTTGTGACCCCATGGACTGTAGCCCGCCAGGCTTCTCTGTCCATGGGGATTCTCCAGGCAAGTATACTGGAGTGAGTTGCCATGCCCTTCTCCAGGGTAGCTTCCCAACCCAGGGATAGAACCCAGGTCTCCCACATCTCAGGCGGATGCTTTACCATCTGAGCCACCAGGGAAGCCCAGAGCAACTTGAGTAGACCCACGTTTAACTCTCAAAATATGAGAGGCAGGTAAAATCACTCATTTTTACAAAGCAGGAAACCAAGGTTCAGAAACGGTAAACAGCCTGCCCAGAATCACTTAGCTACTAAGTGATGGAGCCTGGATTCAAGTCCATGTCTTTGTGACTCCACAGTGTATACTCTACATGACATTGCCTATTTTCTCCCATGCTCTCAACCATGATATATTTTACTCATGTACTAGTCACTAAGGGATTAACAAGACTGGCACATCTCCCACCTACTTGATGATACAAAGAAAACTGGCACTTCATTTATAAATTCACTGCAATTGACTCTGTGGTTACATAAAACCTAGAAAGATATGCTAGCAAAGGAGTATTTGATTTAAAAAAAAAAAAAAAAACTAAAACAAAACACCTAAATAGTTGCTGCTCCCTGACATAAAATAATTCTATTAAAATGATGTACAGTAGAGCCCAAAGAGGTAACTAGATCCACGGGCCTATTTCAGAGTAAGTGTGTACTAAGCAAACAGGAGAAACAAAGGAAATGGGAGGAGAGAAGATAGGGCTTTCCATTTTCTCAAAACTATGTCCTCATTGTCGTACCCCAAGGGTCTTATAGGGTTTGGCATACAGGAGCTTTCGATCTATACTTCTTGACTTACTGAACAAATGAACAAACAAATGAGTGAACTTGATCCTCTAATGAGAAGAAAAAAAAATCCTTAGGTCTTTTCAATGACCTAAATGTGTCAAAGTATTGTGGGCTTTTCCTAATTTAGTTTCTGTTTCATTTAATCAAATGAGATGGAATTTAAGAGGAAAGTAAAGACTAGAAGAATTAAGCCATAGACCAAAGCAGGGCAAAAAAGTTCCCGCCTGCATATTTGAAAAGTGAAAATGTGTCTCCTTGTCACGCTGTCCAGTCATCTCAGAAATCAGTTTCACACCACTGCTTTAGTGGGTGAGTTCGAATATATTTGTTTCAGGCAGATGTTGCTGGCCTGTGTAAGGTGAGCTACAATCAGATGTTGATAGTTCAGAGATCAGAATACAGGCCACCGTCATCTAAGTCCTGTGAGCCAGATAGGATTTATTCAGGCTGATGACTTTTTTAATGTTTTTACTTATTTTAATTAATTTATTTTAATTGGAGGGTAATTACTTTACAATATTGTGGTGGCTTTTGCCATACATTCACATGAATCAGCCATGGGTATACATGTATTCCCAACCCTGAACCCCCCGCTCCTAGCTCTCTCCCCATCCCATCCCTCAGGGTCATCCCAGTGGAGCTGCCCTGAGCACCCTGTCTCATGCATTGACTCTGGACTGGCAATCTGTTTCACAAATGACAATATACATTTTTTTTTTAACAATATACATGTTTCAATGCTAATCTCTCAAATCATCCCACCCTTGCCTTCTCCCACCAAGTCCAAAAGTCTGTTCTTTACATCTGTGTCTCTTTTGCTGTCTCGCATATAGGGTCATTGTTACCATCTTTCGGAGAAGGCTAATGACTTTTAAGAGCTGCCTTCAGAGTTTGCCGTTATTTTATGTTATGTTATTAAAAATACCTAATAGAGCACAGAGGATTTCTAGAGCAGGGAAACTATTCGTACGATACTGTGGTGGTAGACACATGTTACACGTTTGTTCAAATTCATAGCGTGTACCAAACCAAGAGTGAACCCTAATGCAAACTATGTACCTTAGGTGATGATGATATGTAGATGCGGATTCATCGCTTGTCACAAATGTCCCATTCTGGGGGGTGACACTGACAACGAGGAGGATATGTATGTGTGGGGGATAGAGGATACATGGAGAGTCTCTGTACCTTCCTTCCAATTTTTCTATGAACCTAAAAGTTCTCAAAAAATTGTCTGTTAAGAATTATCTGCTAAAAAAATAAATAATGCAAAAGACACCCCTCTTCCCCACCCTAATTGAAAAAAAAAATGACTAGGAAGGTTATGAACAGGAGAAAACAAAGTGAGATATCCTTAAAGTTTTAAGGTACTATTCTAAAAACAATACTTTAGTACCCTTTACTATAATAAAATTCCTGTGCACTTTACTCAAATTTTGGTATATTGCAGGACAAAGGAAGGGTTTTTTCCCCCTACACTGGGATATTACAATTATTAATGTGGCAGCTAAAATATCTTGTTTTCTTTAGATATTACCTATTAGTATGAAAAATATAATAAATTAGGCTTTGTTACTTTGTGTTGTCACCCCAATGTTCACTGGAGACAAAGAGATGCTTCAAGCAACTGAAAAAACTTTAACAAATAATTTTTCCTCTTTTTTTCAGTAAACTCATCAAGTTGTTATTAATTTTTAGCTCTATGTGGGAAAATTTAATGAGCTTTCAATTACAATATTTCTATTTAACTTGCAAATGGAAGATACTACCTCCATCCTACTATCTGCTATTATTATAAACACAGCTTTGAGTCTGAACAATCCAATGCTGATTAGAGGTTTTCAGCATTAAGCATTGGTCTCATTTCTAAAGTTTAACAAATAACACAATACATAATTCTCTGGCACGTCCAGTCCTTTTATGTCAGGCAGCTGAAGCTCTCTCTACTCACATGACAAGCAAACAGAAAGCATACTATAATCAACTGAGCAGGCTATGATTAACTCTGCTCAGAGCTGTCTCCAAACTCCCTATACACTCCATAGTCGTTCTTAGACAAAAATATGGCAAGGCATATTTCTCTAAGGAAGAGATCACCAATTAAGAGCACCTGATGTTTCTTATTAAGAGTAAGCTATGGGAGTTGGTGATGGACAGGAAAGCCTGGTGTGCTGCAGTCTACAGGGGTCACAAAAAGTTGGACACTTTACAGACTGAGCAACTGAACTGAACTGATGTTTCTTATTTTTTAAGTTATTATGAATTGAATTAGCACAGGGTCTAGCCACAACCGTTTCTCGTGTATTATTTTCAGTTGCTTCTGCCGCACAAAGCCAGTCATTTGTGAGGTGCTGGCCTTTATAATGTGGTTGGGACCATTATGGTAATTAATTAATTGAGCAATAATGCAAACAGCCCATTCCCATTATCCTGAAGTGGGACACATTCCAGTCACATCTGCGAAATCTGTGGATGCAGCAATTATTTCCATGTTTCTTGAGTGTCTTCAGATAGTCAACCAACATTAATAATGTGCTTGAAAATACGAAGTCACAGCTGGTAGCTCTGAACTCAGGGCATCTTCACAAGCTTGGCTACTTGCTCTCTTCATTGACAGCACATGTTTAAGTTGCAAATAGTAGGAACTGAGCAGCATTTCAGCTGTGTTCCCATGACCAACATTATCAACCATTTGGTGCCCACTTAAGCCCAAAGTTCTAAGTGCGTTAACAGTATGCAAAGCCTTTAGACGACAAGATTAGAGTTCTGTCTGACTGCAGAATCAAATCCAAACTACTTTGCTCTAATATCAGTAATGTCTTTCTTATCCCAAGCAAGATTGTCTTGTGGCTAATATGTTCCTCCTCTGGGAAAACTATATCAGATGGATTAATAAAGTGGTTAAGAATGAAGAGGCTTAGTTCTCAAGGAAATCTGTCCAGGAGAGTTACTCTAACCACCCACCCCCAACCTTGCAAAAGACCTAGGAAGTTAATATGTCTAGAGCATAACTAGATTAATTGAATTTCAAAACTTTAAATAATTTCTGGTGGTGCAGATGCTGTGTGCCTTGCCACAGATGCCCCTTCCAGGACTGAAGGGGCCATTTCTGGGAAGGATGTCAACTGACAGTCCACAGGGCTGTTTTGCCCAATGTCACATCCCTCCCTTGGGCAGCCAGGATCCAGTGATTGGTTCATGCTTCCTCTTCCCAAATAAGAAAACACTGAACCATTCCAGCTCCACTGTTGCTTGTGGGACCCACTAGACTTCATTGTAGCACTAATATTTTCCCTTTCTAATCCTACTCCTTTCTGTTTCTTTACTTCCACACGTAAAACGATCCTTAGAGTACTCCCTAATTAACAATTTACATGCTAATTTCTACCTGACATTCCACTTCCTGAAGAATCAACATGCAATATCTGACTTTCCCTTTTCCTTACCTTATACATTCCATTGCTTTCTTGCAACTGGAATTAGCCAGTGGACAATGTGTTAATCATATATCATTTGCACACGGAATTTCTGAGGATGTAGGTCTTGCCCACTTTACAGTCTATATTCACTGAAAATCAAATATAGTTACAATTTAGTAAATGTTAACTGAATTGCTAACGGTAAGAATGCAGTGGCTGGGCCAAAGCGGGAAAAACATTCAGCTGTGGATGTGTTTGGTGGTGAAAGTAAAGTCCGATGCTGTAAAGAACAATGTTGCACAGGAACCTGGAATCTCAGGTCCATGAATCAAGGTAAATTGGACATGATCAAGTAGAAGATGGTAAAAGTGAATGTCGACACCTTAGGAATCAGTGAACTAAAAAGGACAGGAATGGGTGAACTTAGTTCAGATGACCATTATATCTACTGCTGTGGGCAAGAATCTTTTAGAAGAAATGGAGTAGTCCTCATAGTCAACAAGACAGTCCAAAATTCAGTACTTGGGCTCAATATCAAAAATTACGGAATGGTCTCGACTCATTTCCAAGGTAAACCATTCAACATTCCCCAACCATTAATGTGGAAGAAGCAGAAATTGACGGGTTCTATGAAGACCTCAAGACCTTCTAGAACTAAAACCAAAAAAAGAAAGATGACCTTTTCATCACAAGGAATTGGAATGCAAAAGTAGGAAGTCAAGAGATACCCAGAATAACAAGCAAATTTGGTCTTGAAGTACAAAATGAAGCAGGGCAAAGGCCAGCACAGTTTTGTCAAGAGAAAACGCTGTTCACCGCAAACACTCTTTTCCAGCAAACCAAGAGATGACTCTACACATGGGTATCACCAGATGGTCAATATCGAAATCAGACTGATTATGTTCTTTGTGGCCAAAGATGAAGAAGCTCTATGCAGTCAGCAAAAACAAGACCTGGAGCTGACTGTGGCCCACACCATGAACTCCTTATTGCAAAATTCAGGCTTAAGCTGAAGAACATAGGGAAAACCACTAGGACATTCAGGTATAACCTAAATCAAACCCCTTATGGTTATACAGGTAATAAACAGATTCAAGGGATTAGATCTGGTAGACAGAGTGCCTAAAGAACTATGGACAGAGGATAATACCACTGTATAGGAGGCAATGACCAAAACCACACTAAAGAAAAAGAAACGCAAAAAGGCAAAGTGGTTGTCTCATGAGATTTTACAAATAGCTGAAGAAAGAAGAGAAGTGAAAGGCCAGGAACAAAGGGAAAGATAGACCCAACTAAATGCAGTGTTCCATAGAACAGCAAGGAGAGATAAGGTCTTCTTAAATGAACAATGCAAAGAAATAGAGGAAAACAATAGAATGGGAAAGACTAGAGGTCTCTTCAAGAAAACTGTACATATCAAGGGACATTTCACGCAAGTATGGGCCTGATAAAGAACGGAAATGATAAGGACCTAACAAGCAGAAGAGTTTAAGAAAAGGTGGCAAGAATACATAGAACTATACAAAAAAGGTCTTGGCCTTTAAGGCAATGCAGGGATAGGTTCAAGATAGTGGAATAGAAGGACGTGTGCTGATCTCCTGTGAGAGTATGAAAATTGCAACTAGCTGTTGAACAAGCATCGACAGGAAGACGCTGGAACCCAACCAAAAAAGATACCCATGTCCAAAGACAAAGAGGAAGCTGCAGTGAGATGATAGGAGAGGCACAAACAGGATAAAATCAAGTCCCACCAGGTAGGTCACCCACGAACTGGAGAACAATACCACCAAAGAAGTTCTCCCACTGTTGTGAAGGTTCTGAGCTTCACGTCAGGCTTCCCAGCCTGGATATCTGGCAAAGGGGCTGGGAACGTCCAGGGAACCTGCCTTTGAAGGTAAGCAGGATTTGATTACAGGATGTCCACAGGACTTGGGGAACAAGAGACTCCATTCTTGGAGGGCACAAACAAAATCTTGTGTGCACCAAGATCTAAGGAAAAAGAGTAGTGACCCCATAGGGGACTGAACCAGACCTGCTATTATTGGAGAGTCTTCTGTGGGGGTGTGGTTCAGCAGTGGCTTGTCATGGGGTCCTGGAAATAGCAGTCCTGGAAGGTGCCCCTTGGCATAAGTCCTCTTGGAGTTTACCATTAACCCTACCATAGAGCTTGTAGACCCCAGAGTTGGGTCGCCTCAGGCAAAACAACAGGGAAGGATTGCAACCCCACCCATCAGCAGATAATTGTANGGTGTGGTTCAGCAGTGGCTTGTCATGGGGTCCTGGAAATAGCAGTCCTGGAAGGTGCCCCTTGGCATAAGTCCTCTTGGAGTTTACCATTAACCCTACCATAGAGCTTGTAGACCCCAGAGTTGGGTCGCCTCAGGCAAAACAACAGGGAAGGATTGCAACCCCACCCATCAGCAGATAATTGTATTAAAGTTTTATAGAGTTTGGCCCTGCTCACTAGAGCAAGAACTAGTTTTTCCCACCACCAGCCCTTCCCATCAGGAAGCTCTAAGAGCTGACAGAAGAAGCAAGAAGAACCACAATCACACTAACTAGAACAAACACCATATTACAGAAAGTTTATCAGAATGAAAAAGCAGAAAGTTTTGTCCTAGGGGAAGGGACAAGCTAAAACCCCAGAAAAACAAGTAAATGAAGTGGAGATAGGCAAAATTCCAGAAAAAGAATTCAGAATAATGACAGTGAAGATGATTCAGGATCTTGGAAACAGAATGAAGAAGACGCAAGAAATGTTTATCAAAGACCTAGAAGAACTAAAGAACAAACAGAGATAAACAATACACTCAGTACAGTTCAGTTGCTCAGTAGTGCGACCCCATGAATCGCAGCACGCCAGGGCTCCCTGTCCATCACCAACTCCCGGAGTTCACTCAGACTCATGCCCATCGAGTCAGTGATGCCATCCAGCCATCTCATCCTCAGTTGTCCCCGTCTCCTCCTGCCCCCAATCCCTCCCACCATCAGAGTCTTTTCCAATNACATTGGAGAAGGAAATGGCAACCCACTCCAGTGTTCTTACCTGGAGAATCCCAGGGATGGGGGAGCCTGATGGGCTGCTGTCTATGGGATTGCACAGAGTTGGACACGACTGAAGTGACTTAGCAGTAGCAGCAGGACAGTAAGAACCTAGATTCAAAAGCCTTTTGGAAAAGTATGATTTTTATAATGTAATTACTTCTGTTAACATTAATTTAAGTGTAAAATTGAAAATTTAAGATCATCTCAGTATGTCCTCATGGGGACACATCTGTGTTATAGTCAGTACAAATACAAATGGCCAGAATGACAGTTATCAACATTTAAACACGCTAACATGAACGTGACTAATATCACTGACATGTTGTGATATATTCAGATATTTGTTTATTAAATTAGCATATTGCTAGGAAAAATGCATAACTAAAAGTAGATAACAGTGCCTTCCCCTTCCATCCTTCTCCATTCTTTGAGAAAAGCAGACATTGATATTCACTATAAAGTCAAAGATGATCCTTTTTCTAGATTCAGGGGCACTGGAAAGTGTTACTGGGTCAGGGAGTGATTCAGATTTACAGTCCAAACAAGTTCCTACTGTGAGTGGCTGTGTACGTCGCAGCTTTACCATGCCTGCTGCTAATCACAGCTGCTACTATTGCATTTCGGGGATTTTTGTTTTCCTGCTTCTCATCTATGGTTCCCCAGATTCATTGCTCAAGATTAACAAAATATAACACACAAAGATCAAAGTTCAGCTTTGAAATATAAAAGCATTATGTCTAAATATTTCAAACAAGGTCAGCAATAAATCATGTTGGAAAGAGGCAGAAAGTCATGAACATAAGACAAAAGATTATAAACCATATTTCACAGCATGGAGCCCCACCATCCTACCAGAAGTAACTAAAAAGCAAGAATAAGAGTAAAGGCAATGACAACAAGTAACACAGGTCAGGGATCTGAGGTTTATAAGTAAAATGGCAAAATGTCCAGAGGAAAAGGCACAGGGGGAAAGGTCACAAGCCCAGACAGACTAACTAGGTATCACTGTAATGTTGGCTTGCTCGTGTATTGTTTTTCATCTTGGTAAATTCAATGCTTATAATTCTAGACTTTGGTTGGTTGGTTGGTTCTCAAAGGTCACTCTAGGAAGTGTGATATCAGTTATTTAGAGGACCCTAAGAATAAAATCTCATGTGTTCAGTTAAAGATGCTCCGAACATCTTAAAGGAAAAACAGTGAAAATCTTAAAGCAGGAAGAATAAACTTACATTGAGTTCATTGGTATCACGTGGCAATGTGGCATCACCCAGTCTTCTCTCAATACATGGTAGCAAATCACTGACACAAAAAGAAGAATGATTTACTGAAGGTTAGAGAGAAGCCACAACTACAAATCTAAATGTCAGATTTCTAGGTTAGTTCAGCTCAGTCACTCAGTCGTGTCCGACTCTGCGACCCCATGAATTGCAGCACGCCAGGCCTCCCTGTCCATCACCAGCTCCCGGAGTTCACTCAGTGTCACGTCCATTGAATCAGTGATGCCTTCCAGCCATCTCATCCTCTGTCATCCCCTTCTCCTGAGTCTTTTCCAATGAGTCGAGTACAAAGCTAATAATGGTTTCAAACTGCTAACGACAGTATATCATATTTTTCTTGCGATAAAACATAATTACAATGTATTAATATTTACAAATNTGTCACGTCCATTGAATCAGTGATGCCTTCCAGCCATCTCATCCTCTGTCATCCCCTTCTCCTGAGTCTTTTCCAATGAGTCGAGTACAAAGCTAATAATGGTTTCAAACTGCTAACGACAGTATATCATATTTTTCTTGCGATAAAACATAATTACAATGTATTAATATTTACAAATCACACTGAGGCTCTCAGATGAAGTGAAGTGACAAGTAAATAAATACTACATGAATAATTACACAATTAATGCCTCTGAAATTATAGATTGTAAATTGGAAAACCCTAACTGCTTTATAGGAGCCAGGCCTATAGACAATGTTGGAAGTGATGCTGAAATCAACTGCTCTCTTACCAAAGAAGAAAATAAATTTCCAATCTACCTAACTTGTTATGTACCACAGGAGACATTCTGAACACAGTATCAGTTCAGGATAGTTGATATAAGGACATGGATAAGTAAATAGCCTGATCTCTTTCTATTATGTGTTCATATGCAGTCAGTGCATAAAAATAACTTTTAAAAATTTTAAAATATTTGACGGCCACTATAGTGAGAAATACATGTGGGATAACTCATTCTTTGAGTCATATTCAGATGAGATGTAAATATTAAGTATTGCAAATATTCAAATGTGATTATGGAAAACTTTAAATTTTCTTTTTAACAGTACTTTAATCTTCTATAGATAGGAAAGAAAATGGGGAGCAGGAAATCACACTTTTAGTTAAATCTTTTTAACTCACAGTTTTGGAAACTCAAGATTCCAGATCATTTTGGAAGTTTAAAAAAGCAAGAATCTTGTTTGCCAAATAATACAAAGCATTTGGGGATATGAAAAGCTAATCTCTCCCCCCCACCCCATTCAAAAACTCTCTAGAGACTCATCTGTAACAATGAGGAACAGGAAAAAATTTATTTTTTCTCATTTGATTGCTTTAAAATGACTTATGGAAAAATATCCTAAAATTGCACTATAATCAAAGGGTTTTTCTTTGTAGTTCATCACAAAAATTACTGAGCAGGTATTTTCTAAACCCAAAAGAGTTTTGACTCCAGGCCCAGATCACATACTAAGAAATTTAGCTCTGTTTTATTGGCTTCTATATATTCTTCCATATTTTTTGAATTTCCTTCCATGGACATATATCACTTTTATAATCAGAAAAAAAATCACACGAAGTTTAGTGAATATCCAAAACTTGCTCATGATCAATAAAAATGAGAGGATAAGCTGGAGAGCATGGTGTAAGTTCTGGGGTTGGCCAAAAAGTTCATTTAGGTTTCTCTGTAAGCTCTTATGCAAAAATCTGAACACACTTTTGGCCAACCCAACATAAGCTCCACCACGTGAGTCTGTGTTTGGCTTTAAGGATTTCTTATGTTTAGTAGCAAACATTCAGGATGATGTAAACAGACACTATTACTTCTTCCTCCCTTACTGATGACCACTGAAGCATGTGAGCACTTACATAATTTTCTTCAGCATGGAGGTTAAAAAATAAATTATCCAGCAGCTTTACAAACAATGTGAAGCCTGCATTAAATAAATCTGAAGCTCTGGACAGCATTAAGCTATCTGAGATTCTTGCTAGGAGGAGACTCTCAGGCCTATCAAAGCGAGCAAGAATGAACTTCTCAACTGAAAATTATTATTTTAGGGAGTGTAAAGAGAAGCAACACATTCTCATAAAAATTTGGAGAGATCAAAGCAGAAGGAGGCTGAAAATTTATCACCAGCTCTGATACGTACAAGCTCTGTGACCCTGAACCACTTACTTAACCTCTCTGAGTCTCTGTTTCCATTTATAAAATGATAATAATAGGACCTCTTTGGAGTGTTACTGAAAGGATTAAACTAGGTAAAATGCTTAAGACATTTACCAGGACATGGAAAGTGTGCAAATGAATGTTAATTCTTGTAGAAACCAGTTTGGTCTTCTCCACCATATATAATGGTGTGTATATATATATATATATATTTAAATTATTATACCACCATATATATGGTGGTATAATAATTAAGAGCAGAATTTGAATGTTTTAAAATATACTTATTACACAGTAGACTAGATTGGTCCACCAAGTTCCCTTACCTTCATGCTAAGAGTACTGTTGGGTTCAGGGTCTCCGCCATTGCAGGCAGATTCTTTACCAACTGAGCTATCAGGGAAGCCTTAGAATTTTCAACATTCCCTAAAATTGACACCACCTGAGTAGCTGCTCACCCTAAAGGTGGCAAATAGAAATTCCCTATGCCAAGTTGCAGAAAGCTTTTTGCTTCTATTTAAGGTTCTAGAGAAGTTTCTAGAAAGAAAATGATGTTCCGTTAGAGAATAAGAATGTGCGTATAATATTAATGGTAAATCATTCCCCAGTATACACTTAGAGTGAGAGAACTGCTAACAACTTGCCCCATGTTGATTTTTCCTGACCACCCCATACTGCAGATACCGTTTTAATCTCAGGAGAAAACTAGGGCTCAGAGAGGTTGAGACTTGCTCACTGTTACACAAGTAAACAGCAGCCTAGGCACTCCAGTGTTTAATTTTAAGTGGGAACGTCCATCTGTCTGAGAAAAAAACCCTTTAGGCTCACCCTTTAAATAAACGATGATGGTAGGGAGAACACCACAGAGGAGGAGAAGAACAAGGAGGAAAAACGCAGTCACCAGTTTCTTTCCCTGCAGGGCAGAGCCAGCCACAACTGCCCCAGAGGCAAAGCCAGAGCTGGCAGACACGGTGGAAGGACAGTCTTCCAGGGAATCTAAGAAGGTGTGCTTTCCAAAGGTGTTTGCCGCGGCACTGTTCCCCTCCTCCACTACCCACTAACCTCTTTGTCTGGGGGAAGTGAAGCAGCTTTGGTTTGCAAGCCGTCGCCAGGGAGTGGAGCAAGACTTTGTGCTATAAACAAGAGCAAGTGCCAGAGCCCCCGGCCAGCCTCCAAGGCCAGCCTGCCAAAGGAACCTGGCGTGGTGACAGCAAGGGCCAGGCAGCACGGCCAGTGGTCACCCAGGAGCCACTCTAGGGAGAACAACCACCCCCACCCTCCTCTAGCTCACCTCTGGGAAGGGTGAGGTCCCTCTGAAAGTGACTTGTGTGGGCTCTTGCAATTCTTCTGGCTTGTGAATTTCAGGAACCCCTGCGAGTAAGTCAAACCAGGTGTATGCGCACGCGCAAACCGGTGTGGGCGTGCCCTTGTGTACCTGCCCGTGCCTGCTTGTGCACAGATGCCCCCAAGTTTCTAGAGGAGAAGGTTTAGAGCTTTCAGCAGATTCCCAGGAACTCATGAATCTCATGGGAAAAACCATGTTCAGGAGAAGAACATACCCTGATAGTCCAGAAAAGAACACTGAGCTCACCACTTCTATCTCTGGAGCAACTGAGTCCAGGCTGTCAGCCCACTTTCCTCTTACAAAACCCTAAGGCACTTAAGAGAACCCACAGGGAAAAAAAATAACTCAACCCCTTTTCTAATCTAAACCTAATCCTCCTTAAACCTCTCCTGACCCGGACTACCAGGAATCGTGCCAGTGCCAAATGATACGGTGTTTATTCAGCTTAGGTCTTAGCTTGCCGCTCCTGAGCCACAAAATCAAAGGGGAATGTTCCAGCCACCACCTGCTGATGAATGGGTAAACAAGGGCCAGTCAAGAAAGAGGAGACCCAGTGTTTGAGGACAATGCCTTTGTGTAGTTCTGGCTCAAATAAGGGCACAGCTCCTAAGGAACAGGCTTGAGACATGCACAAATGCCCTGCCAAGTAGTTCAGGAGCCTGGGCACAGCTGTTGCTCATGATCCCTCTGCCCCTTGCTGCCCTGCAAACCACAATAGAGAGCCAAGGACACCGTGCCCCCTCTCCCAGGAGAAGCTGGCCAAGTTACAGCTTGTGAACCAGTTACATTTATGTTGGAAGAGCATTTTCCACATTATTCTCTGAGAAGCCTGAGCTCTGTAAGAGCAGTGTGGAGCTCAGATGAGTGACCTGACCTCTGTTTTACCAGAGCAGCGGTTTTGATCTGTTTTAAATCTAGAGGAATCTGCATGAGATTTGGGGAGAGGGGTAGGGAGTTCTGTTGCTAAAAACAGAATACTTGAAAAACATTCTTGTAGAATCAGATTTGGCACATCTTTACATGCGAGGGGTTTAAATAAGTCTTATAGATTCTGAGATTCATCAAGCTGGTTTTTTATTCTCTATTTTCTCTTCTTTCCTTCTCTGAACAAATGTCTCCTTAAAACTTAAAGTGTCTGATCAGATCAGCATCATTCTCTCAGGAATAAGAACCCCAAGAAGGGTAGCTGACATTTATTCTGGGCCTGTTGTGTGTCATATGACATGCTAGGAGTTTACATGCATCATTGCCTTGGAACCACTACAGCCCTCTGGGTGGAGGATCATTCACCTTGGCTCTCAGGTGAGGACATTGAAGTAGAAACACAATTACAACGATAACAACATTGGCAACAGCAGCTTGCTTCCCTGCACTCAGGGTTCCTAAATGATGAACCAGAACTGTCACTAACCTAGGTAATATTAATAACTCAAAACCTGAGTTCGGGCTCTATATAACATCACCTCTAATGTTTAACAAGCAAGAGGTGTGTGTGTGTAAATCGGATATAAATTATTTGTACACCTTAAATCTTAATAAAGTCTGAAAGTAAAAACAGGAATAAAAAAATTACCCATCATTCCATCGTTCCTAGACCACCAACTGTTAACGTGTAGGCATACTTCCAGTCTATTTTTATGCATAATTTTTAGTTCTGCACATTTAAAACAGCTGTGACTGTCTATGCATATTTTATTTTGCTTTTGTCACTTAATAGGACAAAGATTGGAGAAGGCAATGGCACCCCACTCCAGTACTCTTGCCTGGAAAATCTCATGGACAGAGGAGCCTGGTAGGCTGTAGTCCATGGGGTCGCTAAGAGTCGGACACGACTGAGCGACTTCACTTTCACTTTTCACTTTCATGCATTGGAGAAAGAAATGACAACCCACTCCAGTATTCTTGCCTGGAGAATCTCAGGGATGGGAGAGCCTGGTGAGCTGCCGTCTATGGGGTCGCACAGAGTCGGACACGACTGAAGCGACTTAGCAGCAGCAGCAGGACAACAAGATATGATATTTTTCATAACATTTCAAATTTTCTATTATTTTATTGGGTAATAGTCTTTTAGGTGAAGCAATTCAGTTTAAGAAACATTTATTGAGCACATAATATGCAACACTGTTCTTTCCTTCAAGGAACTAGCTAGCAGTCTAGTAACTCGGCAAATAAGACACGTAGATAACTATATGCTTGTGATAACTAACGGTACTGAGCACATACTTCGTTCCAGGCACTATTCACGTGAATGAACTCACTGAATTCTCTTAGCAACCTCATGAGTAGGGACAATCTCTCTACTATTTCAATATTTGTCAGAGACTGAGGCACATCTTGCTAACAAGGTGGTATTTCTAGATATTGATAGAATAACAGCTCCTTAAAGATGTCCACCTGTTAATCCCAGAGTGACTTTGTAATAACTTGTTGTAGCAACCATACGAAATGAAAACAATAGGTTCAAACCCAGGCAGTTTGACTCTAGAGCCATTATTCTTAACTATGGTTTAGAGCCTAGAGAAAGGACACTTAACACGAGGGAAGAAGACGAAGACAACAACCAGACTCTTTAAAACTGGGCAGGAGTTATGAAAGCAGTGATGGAAGGAACAATGAGGAACTGAATTACCGTAGGGAGATCTCCATGCTATCATAAGGGAAAAAATTCTAATATTGTGTACAAGTTTCCCCATTTCTGTTTAAAAATATGTATGAGTATATTGTTTATAATCATTTGTGAAGTTTATAGTTATCTCTGGAGAGTGTAAGAGGAAATTTTTACTTACAAATTTTCATATTTTTGAAAACTTCACCAGACATGCACTTGGGTTTAATTTTTGTTTGTAAAATAAGTAAAGCAGTGTATATATAGACCATTTTTCTACGTTGAAGAAAATAAAATGCAGCACTGGGGTGCAAATCTTTGTGCATAAAGCATTGCGCTGCTGTAGAATGATTTCCTTAAAATGGAAAACTCCTGGAGGTAGAACTGTTGAACCAATGGATAGAAACATTTGGAGAACATATATATTTAAAAGATAATATATACCGGAGATGGTACCCAGTCAGTAAACTAAACTATGTGAGAGAGGAGATATTTAACAGATGAACAGAAGAGATGATAGTTGTCTACTCATATATGAAGGCTGACACATGGCATACTCGTGTGCTAGCACCACAGACTAGGTGGCTTAAATGATATAGATTTAATTTCTCACAGTTTCCAAGGATGAAAGATGAAGATCAGGGCATTAGCAGGGCTAACTGAAGGCTCTCTCCTTGACTTACGGATGGTCTTGTGTGTTCATATGGCCTTTCCTCTGTGTATGTCTGTGTTCTAGTTTCCTCTTCTTATAAGGACATCAGACAGATTAGATTACGGTCACTCCTCATTTTAATTTAATTACCTCTTTAAAGACCCTGTTTTCAAGGAAGATACCATGTTCTGAGGTACTGAAGATTAGGACTTCAACATATGAATTTGGGGGAGGTGGGGCGACAGTTCAGCCCACAACACAAAGAAAGTTCTAGAAGAATGGATCAATACCAGTGAAGAGAATTTCTGTTCACTGTGGGAAGGAAGCTTTGTAATATTTTAACATTTCCCATAATGGAACAGAGCTAAAGAATGACAGGATGGTTTTGCTGATTTTAGGCTCACTCTTTATTCCCAGCCCTGCTCCAATGCCTGTCTGGGTCAGCTTCATACACTCTGCTTTGACTTTTCTCTCTGGAAATGTAAATGTAAATCTGCGCTCAACGGCTGCAGGATGCTTTCCCAGTACCCACCGTGGTTCCAGTTTGTTTCTGCAATCTATCTCCAAAGACAGTATGAGACAGGACAGCATAAATCATGAATAGGAAAAGAGTTTGGCTCCTTTCACCTCCCAACAAAAGCCCCACTATAATCTCTGAAAGCCCTTCACCTGTCTTTGATTCAGTTCACAATCTTCTCCTCTTGGAGTGAGAAAAGAGGGTAAGGGGTAGGCTCTTGAGCTTTTTTTGTTAAGGTTAGTGTACATTGCCAATAAAGAGACTTGTAGAGGCCAAATCAGGAGTCAGCAAACATTTTGATAAGAAGCTACATAGTAAACATTTTAGCGTTGCCGGCCACAGGATTGCTGTCGTAAGTACTCAGCTCTGCCATTGTAGCGCCGAAGCAGCTATGACAAAGCAGTAAGGAGAAGAGCATCATTGCGTTCCAATGAAATGTTATTTGCAAAACAAGCAGTGGGCCAGCTTTAATCTGTGGGCTGTGGTTTGCTGTAATTCAAAAAAATTGAGAATATTTACCAGGTTGAATAAAAGTATATTAGTGAGCCCAAACTGATAAACTATGAATTTTATTCATTTCTTTGTTGATTTACTTAATGCCCTATGTATAGTAAGTAAAGTCACTCAGTCGTGTTCGGCTCTTTGTGACCCCATGGACTATAGCCCACCAGGCTCCTCCCTCCATGGGATTCTCCAGGCAAGAGTACTGGAGTGGGTTGCCATTTCCTTCTCCAGGGGATCTTCCCAACCCAGGGATCGAACGTGGGTTTCCCGCATTCCAGGCAGACGCTTTACCCTCTGAGCCACCAGGGAAGCCTATCTGGGTTTAAATTATAGGCTGTTTCCTTCTGAACACTCCCAGTTCATTTTTTACTATAAGGAGGAAAACTCTGAAAATTAGTTTAATAATAGCATATTTCTGAACCTGAACTTTAAATTTTTAAAAAAAGGCTTTTCCACATAATTCTTAGGTTAAATCTACCACAGAAACAACACAACCACATGCTATAATTACAAAATAAGAGACAAAGGTCAAGATAAGCCCTGAAGAGTTGGTGTTTCATTCTGTCATTCCTTCAGCCAATATTTGTATATATGCTATGTGCAAGGCACCAGAGCAAGTACTTCAGAAAATTCAAGAACAAAATAGACATCCTATCTTCAAAGACTGTTCACAAACAGAATAGAACACCCCTGGCCATGGTTGGTTAACCTAGGGCGAACTTGTGATCAAGTTAAACAGATTTCCCCTGTGCAATTTGAATCTAAACATGAATACTATGAGTGGGAGAGCAAGCACCTCTTTACTGAGGAGAGAATTCACTGCTTTCTTCTGTGACTGGCTTATTTCACTTAGCAGAATGTTCTCAAAGTTTATCTCTGCTGTCACAGATGGCAGAATTTTCCCTTTTTAAGGCTGAATAATATTCCATCATATATATAAAACCACCCTCAAAGACCAGCTGTTCTCTGGGTCAAGTTATTTTTTACTTAGATTAGGAATTTAAATTTAAATTAAATTCAAACAAATAAATTAGCTAAGCAAGGTGAGAAAGTAGGAAAAATTTTCAAAATGATGCCCCTTCCTATTTTATTCTTGCTATATATAAGAACAGACATGTAAGCATAACAAATTAGGGAATTGTAGGAAAGTGAAGAACAAAATATAAAAATTCCTTTGTGGGGTGCAGTTTGGCCCCTTCTTTTTTTCCTTTAAATCTTTACTACAGAGTCCTGAGTTCCACTGAAGACCCACAGATGATCTGGGAGAGAGATTAGAGAATCTGAATATTAACAGACTTCCCTTGAAATTCTTCCCTGTGATAAAGTTTGAGAATATTTCTTACAGCATTTCTAATCTCAGCTCCAATTCAGCAGGGGGGCTGTTTTCTCCTTCATGCAAAATTCTCCATCTTACTGATTGTTACCCAGGGCACAGAGACTCAACACTCAATGATTGGCAATTATTGCATGGTAATTCTTGCCATTTTTCCCTCCCCCAAGGTGCAATTTACCAGCGTGTGTCTCACTATTACCTTAACCAATTGGAAATAAAACTAGCAGAATTGGCTGCCTATCTGGTTCATCAAGAGGGTTGANCAAAATTCTCCATCTTACTGATTGTTACCCAGGGCACAGAGACTCAACACTCAATGATTGGCAATTATTGCATGGTAATTCTTGCCATTTTTCCCTCCCCCAAGGTGCAATTTACCAGCGTGTGTCTCACTATTACCTTAACCAATTGGAAATAAAACTAGCAGAATTGGCTGCCTATCTGGTTCATCAAGAGGGTTGAACAAAGGCTCACCTCTGCAAGTATCTCTGTCCCACCAGTCTGCCAAGGGGGCAATTCTGTGACTTGAGTTCTCCTAAATTCCAAGTATGTTACCTATCAGGTACAATATAATGAATTATACATTAAACTGTTATTTATGTCGACCACAGTTTAAAGAGGACTGCAAACTTACCTCCCAGGTAATTTTGCAAATAAATACACAAAGCCTTGAGAGAATAAGATTTAGAACAGTATATTTAAATGGGTAGAAAAAGACGATGCAAAGTGAAAAACATGGGCTATTGCAAGGACTGAGCAGGCATAAGCAAACCAGCAGGTCTTCTTCTTCCACTATTTGCCTTTAGGCCCTTGACACTTCTGCTAAAGCACGCATCTACAAGCTTTTTCTGCAGAGTCAGATAGTAAATATTTCAGCTCTTTAGCTGTTAAGGTCTCTGTCACAACTACTCAGCTGTGTCATTGTAGTACAAAAGAAGCCATAGGCAATACATAAATGAATGAGTGTAGCTGTATTTCAAGAAAACTTCAGTTATGGACCCTGAAATTGGAAATTCATATAATTTTTACATGCTGCAAATTCTTCTTCAACCTTTGGGGTTTTTTCCCCAATGATTTAAAAATATAACCTGCCCCCCACCCTGACTGGAGGCCATACAAAAACAGATGGTAGGATGGTTGGGTTTGTAGACTTTTAGCAAAAGCCATTTGCAATTGTAAATATGTATACTATGCTATTCCACTGTTCTTGCTGCTTCTTCTACTTGGAATGTTGTTTTCTCATCCTTACACTTTCATATTGCACTCATAACCTGACTTGATTACTCTCTCCCTTACAAAGCAACTGCTCATACTCTTAAATGCCTTCATCTATACCCCTCTGATAGCAATCAGGAGATCCCCTGGGGGTATAGTGGGTAGGACTCTGCACTTCCACTGCAGGGGGATCAGGTTTGATCCTTGATTGGGGCACTAAGATGTCACAAGTTGCATGGCATGGCTGGTTGGGAAAGGTGGTGTGAGGTGTGGGGATGGGGAATGTGGAGGCCAGAATTATTAGCATTTAGGAAACAGTTAAGAGTGGAATACAAATATAGTTGAAAAGAGAAGTAAAAAAACATGTTAACAGCTATGGAGAGTTGAATGGTGGCCCTTAAAAAACTGTACTCGCCTTCTAATACCTGGATACTGTGAATGTGACTTTATATGGAAAAAGATATTTGCACATGCAATTAAATTAAGGATTTTGAGATGAGATTACCCTGAATTACCCAAATGTATCTGAAATCCAGTGACAAGTATCTTTACAAGAGACAAAGAGAAAACATGCAGAAGAGAGGGTCACTGAGAATGAGGCAGAGACGGGAGTGATGGAGACACAAAGATTGCCCATAACCACTGAAGTCAGAAGAGGCGAGAAAGCCATCTCCCTTTGAGCCCCTCCAAGGGAGTGCATCCCTGCCTGACACCTCGATTTTGGTCTTCTGGCTCCGAAAATGTGAGAAACTACATTTCTGTTGTTTTAAGCCACCAAGTTTGTTTAATTCAGAGAAGACAATGGCAACCCAGTCCAGTACTCTTGCGTGGAGACTCCCATGGACGGAGGAGACTGGTAGTCTGCAGTCCATGGGGTCGCAAAGAATTGGACATGACTGAGCGACTTCACTTTCACTTTTCACTCTCATGCATTGGAGAAGGAAATGGCAACCCACCCCAGTGTTCTTGCCTGGAGAATCCCAGGGACAGAAGTGCCTGGTGGGCTGCCGTCTATGGGGTTGCACAGAGTCAGACACGACTGAAGTGACTTAGAAGCAGCAGCAGCAGCAGCAGCAGCAGTTTGTTTAATTGCTATGAGAAAGCTCAGAAGCTAGTACAAGCTCCTTCTCCAAGTTAAGTGTTAACATAGTAATAGCTAATATTTATTTAGCATTTCTTATGTGTAGCTTTACATAGGTTATTATATTAAATATTCACAGCTATCTTATGAATTTGGCATTATTCTTGTCCCCTGTACAGGCTTCCATGGTGGCTCAGACAGTAAAGTGTCTGCCTGCAATGCGGGAGACCTGGGTTCGATCCCTGTGTCCCCCTGGAGAAGGAAGTGGCAACCCACTCAAGTACTCTTGCCTGGAAAATTCCATGGATGGAGGAGCCTGGTAGGCTATAGTCCATGGGATTGCAAAGAGTCAGACACGACTGAGCAACTTCACTTATCCCTTTTACAGACGAGAAAAATGACATTCAGAGAAGTTGAGTAACATATGTAAACATAACATACATACATAAAGATCCACTCACCTGATAAATGATGGAATCAAATTAAACTCAGCTGACCTGACTTCAGAGTCCCTGTTAATCACTGTTATCTGGAGAGTCTTCTGAATTCTTCCGATTTTTCACATATCCTAGAAAAGATGGGGAAATGTTGGTTAATGGTCTCCTTTGTGGAATGAAATTCCTGAAACTGGATTTCTACTATTCAAGAAAAACATTTTTTTTTGCATTATATAATTCTCTATTATCTCACCAGTGAAAAGAAACATAAGATAATTCCAATAACATAAAATATATTTTAATTTTTACATAGAATTTTTTTCTTGGTAAAGATTATATAAAATAACTGCCTAATTATCCACCAAATTTCAAGAAAAACTTTTAGAATTTACATAAAGCCCAGAAGCTCGTTCTTGATAAGCAGTGTTAGGATAGTCTGCTGCTTGGTCAAGACAATAGATCTCTCTGTGTCTCTGTCTTTCCTTCCCTCGTCTCTCTGATTTTCAGGGTAAAAAACTGGTTCCTAGGATCTGATCGCTTTTTTAAATGTATGGCCTTCAGAGTCTGTTTCCCTAAGCAGCTCTATTTGAATGCATTTCAGAAAAAAGCTTCTAGTTTCCNAAGCTCGTTCTTGATAAGCAGTGTTAGGATAGTCTGCTGCTTGGTCAAGACAATAGATCTCTCTGTGTCTCTGTCTTTCCTTCCCTCGTCTCTCTGATTTTCAGGGTGAAAAACTGGTTCCTAGGATCTGATCGCTTTTTTAAATGTATGGCCTTCACAGAGTCTGTTTCCCTAAGCAGCTCTATTTGAATGCATTTCAGAATCTTAGCTTCTAGTTTCCATTAAGGAAAATAAGTACGAGGAAACACAACTCCAGGTAGCACTGGGAAGATGCCAACAATGGAAACATCAGGTTGTTGCTGGGTGAGTCAAAGAGAGCAAAATGCCCAATTGAGGTTGAGACCTGCTGTGGGACAAGTTTCTGTGCTCCAACTCCAGTGATACAGTGATCCACAGTTAGGATTCACTAGAAAGCCAGATAGCACAACGTTTAAAAGCACTAGTATAGCTGAGTCTACATTTGAGTACTATGCTGGTATCATCACACACCAGCTGTGTGATCTGGGCCAACTGACCTCAAGTTTAATTTTTTTCATCTGAGAAGTGGGGGACAATGGTAGTACCTATTTNTTAGGATTCACTAGAAAGCCAGACAGCACAACGTTTAAAAGCACTAGTATAGCTGAGTCTACATTTGAGTACTATGCTGGTATCATCACACACCAGCTGTGTGATCTGGGCCAACTGACCTCAAGTTTAATTTTTTTCATCTGAGAAGCGGGGGACAATGGTAGTACCTATTTCATAGGTAAGAGTCATGTAAAATGCTGGCATGTGAAAGCACTCAGTATTATCAGAGTGTTGGTGATTATATTGCTTATATTGGAGCCCTGAAAGTGAAAAGTGTAAAGTGAAAGCATCAGTCCCTCAGTTGTGTCTGACTCTTTGTGACCCCGTGGCCTGCAGCCCGCCAGGCTCTTCGGTCCATGGAATTCTCCAGGCAAAAATATTGGAGTGGGTAGCCGTTCCCTTCTCCAGGGAATCTTCCCAACCCAGGGATTGAATCTGGGTCTCCTGCATTGCAGGCAGAATCTTTACTGTCTGAGCCACCAGGGAAGGAGAAGGGTATCTTAACTCACTGCCTTTCCTTTTACCATCCCCTACCACTGGTTCTCAGTTTCTCTTTTACTAGGTATAACTCTGCTGCCTCATTAGATTTTGAGTAGCTACCTGAAGGTTAAAAATAAGCTGGAAAGAATAAAAATGAGAATGCTCAGAGCTTACACAAAACCCTTTTAAAAAATAATTACAAAATAAAAGACGCTTTCAGAGAGATTTTACATAAACCAAATTAGGATCTTTACCTTGTATCCTAACCCAACTAATACAGATTATGTCACATTTTCATCAATTTCTCTCATCCCTCACTCCTGCTGCCTCCTAGAAGCATTCATTATCTCAAGGTAATTTCACTAATTATTGAGGCATTACAGGTATTATTTTGATACTTCTGTGAATGTTTTATTCCTAAAATTACTCCTTTGCTTCAAAGATGACACATTGGTAAGAATACCAATGTTTTCCTAGACCTGCATAAACCAGGTCCCATCACCCTTGCATTTGAAAGTTGAATATATAATACCATCATTAGAGAGCAGCACATAGTAGCAGCCATTGCAACACTCATTTTGCTAATAACACAGCACTTCTTTACATAGTATAGTATACATACTATACATATATTTTAATCATTATGGACTACAATATTATATGCTTTGTAATATTTGCTGATGGCCTGAGACCCAGGGAGAGTGAATTAATTGTCTAGGCTGTTCAAGGGAATTAATTGCACAACCATAAATACAGACTATAGATTTTGATTCCTTGGAAGTCCTGAGTTTATGTACTCTTGAAATTATAGTAGAACTATCTGCATTAGCCCATTCAATCAACATCAATATTTAATACCATTATGTCTTTATATAGTTACCATAATAACTCTGTTTCCTTAGCTGCTTAATTCTTTGCCATCCTAAATAAATTTACCTTGATCTGCCCTGATTTGCCCTCTTAAAAAAATGCCCTTCATGCCTTCATCCTTTTCCTTAGTGCACTGGAATCTGATTCCAAACTCAACAACTTCTTGTTATCTTCAAGGTCAACAAGCAACTCCTCACCAGTTACAGAGGCCCTTTCTCAATCTTCATCTTAATTGATTCTGTATCATCTGAGATGACTGAGCATTGTCACCTCCTCAGAATTCTTTACTTCTTTTTGAGGGCCATCCTCAACTCTTCTGATACTCCCTGGGATGGCACAAAGTAAGACTCCTTTTTGTTAATCAAGATTGCTAGGGCATTCACTATGGGACAGACATCATGGTAAATACTATACATGAGTAACTCAAGGGTCAGCCTTTTTGCCTCTCAAGAATCATCTTCCTCTAATTTATCTTGGGGAAATGTGTATGTGTCATGTTCTGTCTGTGCTGCTATCTGCTTCATTTCTGTCACCGGCACCTAAAATACTGTTAAATATGAAGACAGATAGTTCCCCCTTTGTGGGCTCCCAAATTTGTAAATCAGTTATTTCTAGATTTTAAAGAAAAACTTTTGTGGAGGGAAGCATGGAGAATGATAACTAGGTTCTTCTGATAGCACTCAAAAGATAATTTCACCAATGGTAAAACTGATCCACGATAGTATAGGTGTCAATCACTATTTATAACAATTTCTCTATGAAAACTCATTTACAAAGATTTGAAGGATGTGTGGATGAGTATGTAGAGTTTATTTTTACATAGTAAGAAGTTGTCCTTCATTTCATTTCTGTCTAGAAGCAAAAAAAAAGATAAAGAGTTCTTGCATTCCAAAGACAAGCTTCCCTCGTGGCTCAGACAGTAAAGAATCTGCCTGTGATGCAGAAGACCTGGGTTCGATCCATGGGTTGGGAAGATCCCCTGGAGGAGGGCATGGCAACCCACTCCAGTATTCTTGCCTGGAGAATCCCATGGACAGAGGAGCCTGGCAGACTGCAGCCCATGGGGTTGCAGAGTCAGACACAACTGAGCGATTAAGCACAGCACAAGGACAAGCTCCTTTCATAAAGGGGAACTATGCCATGAAACCTAGATGGGAGGTTGAGTGTCCCCCGTCTTGGGACACTACTTAGAGGAAGAAAGCATGCAAGAAAGCCTTTGGGGATATGATAGTCTGTTAGAAAAATCCCCATGCTGCAGGTTTTAAAGCCCCTATCTCCTCTGCCTCCAAATCCTTTCTTGTTATTCTTTGCTACCTTGATTGCCTGTCTTTTTTAAGAATAATTCCAATTTTCCTCCTGATATTGGGAGAGATTGAGGGCAGGAGGAGAAGGGGGCAACATAGGATGGGATCATTGGATGGCATCACTGACTCAGTGGACATGAGTTTGAGCAAACTCTGGGAGATAGAGAAGGACAGGGAAGCCTTGAGTGCTACAGTCGATGGGGTCACACTGAGTCATACATGACTTAGTAACTGAACAACAACCAATATTCTCCAAGCCTGGGATAAGTGTCTGTTCTTTAGAGCAGGAGAAGCAATTACTTGATTATAGAACAGGCTTGGAATGTGACAGAACCAGGGTTCAACACTGACCTTCTCTCAATCCAGTTTCTCCACTCCCTCATTCTTTACAAAGTGATGTGGACAAAAAATGGCATTCACTAAACAAGGGATGTTATGGCCATAAGGCAATCAGCCCTCGCAGCCACAGCTGCCAATGTACCCTGAGGGGAATTCAGGATGGAGAAAAACAAGATACTAACCCCAGATAGTTAAGATGCATTTCAAAAGAGTAATTTCCATAGCCAAGATTCTTACATCTTTCTATACATAGAAAAATACTGAAATCACTAACCTGAGAAGTCTATTTCTGTAATTATCAATTATTGTTGTTTAGTCGATAATCACGATGGTGTCATCACTCATTTAGAGCCAGACATCCCGGAATGTGAAGTCAAGCGGGCCTGAGGAAACATCACTATGAACAAAGCTAATGGAGGTGATGGAATTCATCTCCACTTGAATAGCTGAGCTATTTCAAATCCTGAAAGATGATGCTGTGAAAGTGCTACACTCAATATGCCAGCAAACTTGGAAAATTCAGCAGTGGCCACAGGACTGGAAAAGGTCCATTTTCATTCCAATCCCAAAGAAAGGCAATGCCAAAGAATGCTCAAACTACCGCACAATTGCACTCATCTAATAAAGATGAGTGCACACATGCTTACAAAGTAACGCTTAAAATTCTCCAAGCCAGGCTTCAGTAATACATGAACCGTGAACTTCCAGATGTTCAAGCTGGTTTTAGAAAAGGCCAAGAAACCAGAGATCAAATTGCCAACATCCGCTGGATCATCGAAAAAGCAAGGGAGTTCCAGAAAAACATCTATTTTTGCTATATTGACTATGCCAAAGCCTTTGACTGTGTGGATCACAATC
>SJYA01001184.1:148505-230730 GCA_006410615.1 Neotragus moschatus
GGTGTGCTGTGGTTCATGGGGTTGCAAAGAATTGGACATGACTGATCTACTGAGCTGAACTGAGTCACTAAATATACTACTCTTAGCCACCCCATAGACTGTAGCCCTCCAGGTCCCTCTCTCCATGGGATTTTTCAAATAAGAATGCTGGAGTGGGTAGCCATTTCCTTCTCCAGGGGATCTTCCTGACCCAGGATCAAACCTGCATCTCCAGCACTGGCAGGCAGATTCTTTACCACTGAGCTATCTGGGAAGCCCATAATTGATAGCAGGGATCTTTTGTTATTTGACTACACATTTTTCCCCATCTAAAACTTCCATGTATCCTGGCTCTTCCCTTACCTTTTTAGAACAGTCCCTTAGAGCTATGGAAGGCTGATTCTCTGGGCTATAGTCCTCAGTAAGGTTTCCAAATAAAACATAATTCTCAACTTTTAGCTTATATATTCTTTTTCAGTTGATAGAGGTTATTCTTGCTCATCAGTTTCTCTGGAGTCAGTCTTTCAATGTAGGAGGGCAGTTTAGGAGAGATCGTTAATGTATGCAAAAATAGTTTGTTCCTGATCTCGAGTTTAATGAAATCCAGGTTTCTCTTCATATATCATATATGTATTCTCCAATCATTACCCATCATGTGAAATTACCTGAAGGAGAATGGGCATCGCTATTATTTAAAGCCACATAAAGGCCCATTCTTCTTCATATGATCTTGTGCCCTTTTACAACTTTTCCCCGAAACCCAAATGTGAGGAGTTTTACCTGAACATGTTGTGACTTGGATGTCCAGTCATCAGCCCAGGTTAAGATTTTTATTCTTCAACATTCCCTTCAAACTGAACTAACCATCTGCCTCCTTTCATATTTGGAACCATCTTAATTCATTTTTATTAGGTAATCATAAAATACCCAGGATCTTGTCCAGTATATAATGTGTTTGGAGGCTTTTTTGTCTTCTACTTATTAAAGTCAGAAGCTACTGGTCTCAGTGATATTCTCTTAGCTTTAACACCTAGTACACATATTCTTTGTTCATTAAATCACAACCATCTTTGGCTGAACTTGCTCAAAGAATAAAACAAATGCTTCATCTGATTATAGCCCATTGATTTCTTAGCCAGTATAAGATGTAAAAGACATTTTCAAATGACATGTTTTGTCTTTGTTTATCAACCTTGAAAATTAATTTCAGCATTGCATTTCATTTAATCTTCTGTCCCCTGTAAAAATATCAACAAATAACAGTGGAAGACAGCTTTTCTTGGGTTTGTTTATTGGATTATCTTTAATAGCCCCATTTTCTTATTTATTTTTAGGGCTCTAGTGCAGTCAAATCATCATTAATTAAAATGTGCAAGGCACTCACAGAAAGCATAAATAAAACAGAGCGGAGAAGGCAGCCTCAACTTAGTATTTTGCAGGGTGGGTTAGCTTAAAAGGAAAGGCATGTTCTCTATCTTGAAAATCAGAAAAGAGATGCTTTTTCTCCTTCATCAAAAGCAAGGAAATATGAAGCCACCACTTTTCCAAGAGAAAGGTCTTTTTTTTTCAAGCCCCTCTCTGGGTGAACTTTATGATGAAATGAAAGATTATCCTCTGCCATCTGTCACTGAAACCCAGTCTACATTCTAAATCTAAGCTTCAGAGCAGAGAGAAAGTAAAAGAAATTGAGAGACATAAATGTTCTAGGAGCCATTTCACAACAAGTTTATTTCTCATTTGTCTTCATCAGAAGGATTTCAAGATTGGAACATTTACTACACCTCTCACTGACAGCTGATGGGAAGATTAGTGATCAAAGGTTGGAGATATTTGGAAAGGGAGTATGTTCTGCTGTGGGACTGATGGGAAAATGAGGAAGAGAGAGAACTCAGTTCTCGAAATGGAGACTGATTAAGTTAAAAGCCCTAAAAGGGCTGCTGTGGGGGAAGGCCAACAGTGGATTCCACCTCCTCTTGGAGGCAGCATCCCGCATCCACTCAAGGAAAGGCAGGCGGCCCTGCAGAGAAACGTGTAGTAGCCAAGTGGCTCTCCTGAGAAAGCCAATTGCAAGTGGCTTCTCTCATATGAGGGATTCAGCTCTGTCTGAGGAGAGCAACTATTTGTCAGTGAAACAAACCATGTGAGGAAGTCATGGCCTTTGTGAAGAACAAGGCATTTGAAACATGATTCCTCTGGTTCTGTCAAAATCAGTTACCAGAAATTCATTTCATGGGTATACTTTTCTAGCCTCAGTGAATCCAGGCCCTTCCACAGAATTTCAATTGAGAAATGGAACTGTGGAGAATTTTGTCTTTTCAATTCATAGACTCGTTATGAGGTCAGTGAAGCTATTGATCCCACTTACATGCATTTACCTCCTGCTGGGCTTCTCACCCTCCTCTCCGGAGGCTTACTGATTCATTCCAGAAAGAAAGATGTAGGCATTGCCAGATTACAGACTTAAATTTGAACTGACCTACAGTTAAGTTTGAGGCAAAATGAAAAGACTCATCTTCCTGGTGGATAGTGCAAGAAAGTCTAAACAGAGATGTCTGTGACCAGGAAGAATGTCACATATGATCCTTAAGACCAGCAAATATTCCAAGTGGGAAAGCTTCAGTGAAGAGGATTAGTAGATGAACCTCTAACTTTCTGCAAGCTCTAACTCTGTCCTTCTATTTATCAGGAAATGAGGCCCAAATAAGAGTCCTTTTCCTCTTTTGGATTAAAAGACGCTTGCTCCTTGGAAGAAAACCTATGATAAACCTAGACAGCATATTAAAAAGCAAAGACATCACTTTGCCAACAAAGGTCCGTCTAGTCAAAGCTATGGTTTTTCCAGTAGTCATGTACGGATGAGAGTTGGACCATAAAGAGAGATGCGCGCTGAGGAATTAATGCTTTCCAGTTGTGCGAGAGAAGACTTTTGAGAGTCTCTTGGACAGCAAGGAGATCAAACCAGTCAATCCTAAAGGAAATCAGTCCTGAATATTCAATGGAAGGACTGATGCTGAAGCTGAAGTTCCAATACTTTGGCCACCTGACGCAAAGAGCTGACTCATTGGTAAAGATCCTGATGCTGGGAGAGATTGAAGGCAGGAGAGAAGGAGGTGACAGGGGATGAGATGGTTGGAGGCCATGACTGACTCAATCGACATGAGTTTGAGCAAACTCCGGGAGATAGTGAAGGACAGGGAAGCCTGGAGTGCTGCAGTCCATGGGGTTGCAAAGAATGAGACACGACTGAGAGACTGAACAACAACCACCTCTTCCAGAGTCTCCAGATGTTAAAGCTGGAAAGAAGGTGAATACCATCTAAAGTAGACCTTCCATTTTACAGGTGTCCAGAGGTAAAACAATCTGTCTGTGGTCACAGAGCTGCTTCATAGACCCAGAAGCACCCTGTGATTTTCTCGAGACCCAGTTCACGTCTGTCCACTGATGAAGATTCTCTCCTTGACCAAACTCTAGTCAGGCTTCTGTGCACTCTCTTCTCAAATAGGCCTTGACTTTTAGGCTTCTGTTATTGTCTTTGCATTGTCCAGTTTTAATAAGAAATCCTAAATCATTTTAACCAGAATCTCACACTCTGATTGCCCTAGCCTGCATTTCAGCAAGAATCCCGTTGGGCTGGTTTAACCAGAACCCTCCCTTACTCCTTCCTCTTACTCATTTCTATTCACTGACCTCCCCCACCCCCAGTTTACTGTTGCTAGATTACAAATTCCCAATTTTCCTTTCTGTACTTTGAGTTGGATCCACTGCAATGGTCCCTATACCTATCATAATGGTCCTGAGTTAAGTTGGCCTTACCATTCTTTGACAAGTGTCATGAAATTTTTTTCCAGTCATCATAAAGGGAAGTGGGGGATATAGATTCTCTCCATTCTCTATTCTTACAATTACAAAGGATGGAGAAAGAGGACTAAAATATTTAACTAAAAATTAAGGAAGAATTTTAGATTTCTATGAAAAATATATCTTGATTATTGACTAAAAATTTTCTTTCTTTTTAATAAAATTCTTTCTTGGGACTTCCCTGGTAGTGCAGTGGCGAAGGTTCCTCCTTACCCCTAATACAAGGCTGCTACTGCTGCTAAGTTGCTTCAGTCGTGTCCGACTCTGTGCAACCCCATAGACGGTAGCCCACCAGGCTCCCCTGTCCCTGGGATTCTCCATGCAAGAACACTGGAGTGGGTTGCCATTTCCTTCTCCAATTCAGGAAAGTGAAAAGTGAAAGTGAAGTCGCTCAGTCATCTCCGACTCTTAGTGACCCCATGGACTGTAGCCTACCAGGCTCCTCCATCCATGGGATTTTCCAGACAAGAGTACTGGAGAGGGGTGCCATTGCCCTCTCCAAGTCACCAAGGTTCAATCTGTGGTTGGGGAATTAGATCCCATATGCTGAAACTAAGAGTTCAAATGACACAACTAAAGATCCTGCATGCTGCAACTAAACAAAACAAAAATTTTTTTAATTAAAAAAAAATCCTTTCTTATTTCTAGAGGATGGCTAAATGACACAGAAACTTTCAGAGGGTCTGCTCCTGATCCCACTCCAATGATTCACATTATTCTTACTTCCCTCTTTCATTGTCCTCTGAAATTTCTCAGTTCTAGCAATGTTACTTTGAATGCTAAGGACATGCTAGTTAATTTTTTAATTCTTGTACACAATAGCAAAGTATTATTAAATCTATAATTAAAAACCTCACCAATCTGTCTAAAGAGAAAAAAGGCAAGACTGAATCATGTACTATTTTGAAAGAAATTAACAAAGTAGCAACAAACACATTTATGGATTAAAAAAAATTAGTTGGGGGGGCCTGGATAAGAAAGAGCTATAATCAGCATAGGAGTTATTTTTTTATTTTGCCAAAGGAATTTGGAAAATTTGTTTGCAAATGGAGCACAGTCTTTGAAACCTTTGCCACACTATTGTCATACCTAGTAGACACAAAACACCTCCACCAACTTTGGACTCACACTTCGAATCATTTACCGAGCTCTAAAGAAGTGTCTTCCATTACAAGAATATGAAAATGAGGCTATATTTTTATCAGCAAGCAACTTATTGAAGCATTGAAAATGAAAATGTACATAAAACAACCATTTGCTAAATGCATCAACCCCTTGGGGGCTCTAATTAACAGTTATGTTGATCTAGATGCAAAAGCTTCCATTTGTTGTCACTTCCAAAAGTCTTGTCAAAGTTGTCATCAGACTGAAGGTCTGACTCATTTTTAGATTATCTGAGCCGGCTGTTCAGATCTGTCAGTTATAATTGTTCTTTTTACTTCTCTAGTCATTTTGGTTAAAATTCCTCTATCTGCACAGCCCACTAAACCTCTCCCTCCCAATTGTCCCAATAGTCACCCATGGATTTGGTATTTACTAAGATGTCCAGTTGTAAACTCTCCTACTACATTCTGGATCTGGTTAGTCATAAAACAGCTGCTGCTCTAGAATGGGGTGATTTTCCATCCTTTTAAGACTATTTTATAAATTTGTGAGTTTTCTTCTAGATAATTTATTTTCTGTGTATAGATAGACTAGAGAGTTCTTCAAGAAAATTAGCGATATCAAGGGAATATTTCATGTAAAAGTGGGCACAATAAAGGACAGAAATGGTATGGACCTAACAGAACCAGAAGATATTAAGAAGAGCTGTCAAAAATACACAGAAGAATTATACAAAAAACATCTTCATGACCCAGATAACCACGATGATGTGATCATTCACCTAAAGCCAGACATCCTGGAATACAAAGTCAAGTGGGCCTTAGGAAGCATCACTACGAACAAAGCTAGTAGAGGTGATAGAATTCCAGTGGAGCTATTTCAAATCCTAAAGATGATGCTGTGAAAGTGCTGCACTCAATATGTCAGCAAATTTGGAAAACTGAGCAGTGGCCACAGGACTGGAAAAGGTCAGTTTTCATTCCAATCCCAAAGAAAGGCAATACCAAACAATATAAAAATTACCACACAATTGCACTCATCTTACACACTAGCAAAGTAATGTTCAAAATTCTCCAAGCATCAACTGTACGTGAACTGTGAACTTCCAGATATTCAAGCTGGATTTAGAAAAGGCAGAGACACCTGTGGTGGATTCATGTGGATGTATGGCAAAACTAATACAATATTGTAAAGTAATTAGCCTCCAATTAAAATAAATAAATTTAAATTAAAAAAAAATAAAAGGCAGAGAAACCAGATCAAATTGCCAGCATCCGCTGGATACTGAAAAAGCAAGGGAGTTCCAGAAAAACATCTACTGTGTGGATCACAACCAACTGTGGAAAATTCTTCAAGAGATGGGAATACCAGACCACCTGACCTGCCTTCTGAGAAATCTGTATTTGGATCAAGAAGCCACACTTAGAATTGGACATGGAACAACAGACTGGTTCCAAATTGGCGATGGAGTACGTCAAGGCTGCATATTGTCACCCTGCTTATTTAACTTCTATGCAGAGTACATCATGCAAAATGCCAGGCTGGATGAAGCACAGGCTGGAGTCAAGATTGCCAGGAGAAACATCAACAACCTCAAATACAAAGATGACACCACCGTTATGGCAGAAAGTGAAGAAGAACAGAAGAGCCTCTTGATGAAAGTGAAAGAGGAGAAAAAGTTGGCTTAAAACTCAACATACAAAAAAATAAGATCATGGCATCCAGTTCCATCACTTCATGGCAAATAGACTGGGAAACAATGGAAACAGTGACAGACTTTATTTTTGAGGGGCTCCAAAATCACTGCAGATGGTGGTTACAGCCATGAAATTAAAAGATGTTTGCTCCTTGGAAGGAAGGCTATGACCAACCTAGACAGCTTATTAAAAAGCAGAGCCATTACTTTGCCAACAAAAGTCTGCCTAGTCAAAGCTATGGTTTTTCTAGTAGTCATGTATGGATGTGAGAGTTGGACTATAAAGAAAGCTGAGCGCCGAAGAATTAATGCTTTTGAACTATAGTGATGGAGAAGACACTTGAGAATCCCTTGGACTGCAAGGAGATCCAACCAGTCTATCCTAAAGGAAATCAGTCCTGAATATTCATTGGAAGGACTAATGCTGAAGCTGAAACTCCAATTCTTTGGCCACCTGATGAGAAGAACTGACTCACTAGAAAAGACCTTCATGCTGGTAAAGATTCAATTTGGGATGAGAGGATGATATGGTTAGGTGGCATCACCAATGCAATGGACATGAGTCTGAGTAGGCTCTGGGAGTTGATAATGGACAGGGAAAGCCCAGTGTGCTGTAATCTATGGGGTTGCAAAGAGTCGGACATGACTGAGTGACTGTATTGAATTGAACTGAACCTTTTCATAAATAAAATAACCAATTACTCCCTGGTGGATATTGCAGGGTGTTTTGGGAACTTTATAAGTTAGTTTCCAAAACCTAGAGAGCACTATCACTATCTTGTCTTCTAAAGTAATTATGTTCCATGACTTTCCTGGTGCTAATGCAGGGGCCATGGGTTTGATCTCTGGTCTGGGAATATTCCAGATGCCTCAGAGCAACTAAATCCTGTGTGCTACAACTACTGAGCCTGCATGCTGCAACTATTTAAGTCCATGCGCCTAGGGCCTGTGTTCCACAACAAGAGAAACTACTATAATGAGAAGCCTGTGCATTGCAAGGAAGAATAGCCCTCCCTTACTGCAACTAGAGAAAGTCTGCACACAGGAACAAAGACCCAGCATGTCCAAAAATAAAATAAATATGTTCTATTATCTATTTAATGAGAGAGAACATGACACGGGAGGCACTCACTGTTTTTTGCATTTGTTGTTGCTGCTTATTTTTCTGTTCAAGCAGTTAAAAATTATAAGATGCCAAACAATGAATTTTCATTACAAATAGCATGATAGCTGGAAAAAATGATACATACTAGCCCTTGAAGATTGATTCCTGCTATAAAGAAAAACAAACATCACAATGAACAATGCTAGAAATATAAAGATAAATTCATCTCAGTCAGTCCTTGTATTCAAAGAACTTTAAATGCATCAAACTCTGTTTTCTTTGAGTTAGATGATGTTATATACTTGCATGAACTAGCGTTGCCTTAGCGAGCTGGGCCATGAGGCACTAGTACAACCTCATTACTCTTGTCCCACTGGGATAAGTCCAGGTAGCCCTCCTCCATCTGGTAACTGTGCTACTGGAAAATGTGCCCAAAGTCATCCTAACAGGGAAAGGGGAGGAAGGAGGCTTCAGCAGAATGTTTCAAGGGCTACATTTAGAAGTGGCCTACTTCAGTTCTGCCTAGTTTGTTAGTCAGATTGTGACACACGTCTAACTGCAAGGAACCTTGAGGAGAACTGTCTTCCTGTGTGCTGGGAAAGAGGAACTGGGATGGTGAGCAGGCAGCACTTTTGCTGCCATGTAGCCAGAGATCATTTTCTTCTGAATCCTTCAAAATATGTGTCAACATTGAAAATAAATGCCAGTGTTTTCCACAACCAGAAGGAAACGAAAATTTTTAGAATCATCATGATAATCTCAAAGAGAGATATTGGTTTCTTTATGAATCTGTCATGTCAAGGAAACTGTATTAATATAATTTTTATCTATGGGAAGATTGTTAATAAAGTCTTGATAACTAATATTCATGTAAAAATCATATCCATATCATAGTCAACATAATTGTTTTTTCTGCATCATAATAGATAAAGAAAGACTCCTTGGAAAGTTATTCTAATCCTTAAAAATTGATTCTAATCCTTAGTCATGTCTTTTATGGAGTGGGTTGAATTGTGTCTCCCCAAAAGACACATTTATATCCTAATCCCTGGAACCTGTTAATGTGATCTTATTCGGAAGATCAAGTTAAAAAAAGGTCATACTGGGTTAGGATGGTCTCTACATCCAATGACTGTCATCTTTATAAGAGAAAGGAAAGAGAAATTTGGACACATAGCAAGAAAGAAGGCCATGTGAAGTCAAGAGTCAGAGACTGGAGTGATTCAAGTCAGGGAATGTCAAGGATTGCTGACAATCATCAGAAGCCAGGAGAGAGGCATAGGGTAGATTCTCCCTCAGAGCCTCCACAAGGCAAGGAACCAATCTTGCTGACAACTCAGTTTCAGACTTGTAGCCTCAAGAACTGTGACAGAATAAATTTCTATTGTTTGAAGGCACCAAATTTGTAGTAATTTGTTATGGAAGCCCTAGGAAACTTTGTACACTTGATTTGCAAAGAAATTGATCTTTAGGAAAGATGTACCATCTTTGGGCTCCTACTGTGTACTGTGTACAGGCACTTAGACACTGGTGATACAAAGGTGGGTATAAGGAATTTGCAAATTAGTGTAGGTGAAAAACATGTAAATAGACATTTGAATTCAACTGTGGAAAAACATTTTTATAATTCAGAATCTTCAGCTAAAGAAAGAAAAATATAAAAAGTTATGTTTTACATTGTCACCTCTTATTCTTCCTTCAATTGGAGGAGGAAGTGTCAACCCACTCCAGTGTTCTTGTGTGAAGAATCCCAGGGACGGGGGAGCTTGGTGGGCTGCCGTCTATGGGGTCGCAGAGTCGGACACGACTGAAGTGACTTAGCAGCAGCAGCAGCAGCATTCTCCCTTCATATAGATACTGGTGCTGTTGATTATTTGACTGCTTTTGGAATTATCCTTCATATTATATTTGCTAAAATGTGAGACCAAATCATTNTGGGCTGCCGTCTATGGGGTCGCAGAGTCGGACACGACTGAAGTGACTTAGCAGCAGCAGCAGCAGCATTCTCCCTTCATATAGATACTGGTGCTGTTGATTATTTGACTGCTTTTGGAATTATCCTTCATATTATATTTGCTAAAATGTGAGACCAAATCATTGTCAGTTCATTACTGAAGAACCACTGTGATACTATAATGAGGTCCTGACTCCATGAATGTGTTACTCTTGGCTTTTTACGGTTTTATTATTGACCTAACTTTGCTACAGAAGTGATTAACTACTGTTTTCAAATCCTAGGATTCTCTAATGGACCAAATAAAATGAACTCAACGAATGTTATTGGCTCAATTTTGACAGTACAGGTAGAAAATGTCACATTAAATTTGTCTTGTTCAAATATTTATGCACTGTCATACAGTTCTCAAAGCAAGAAAAGATAAAGAGGAATTTTTAAACAAGTCAGCTCTGGTTTGGCACATAAAGTCAAATCTGTTCAACTCAATTCATGGGAGTATAGTATATACTGGTATATATACAAGTCAGCTACAGATAATTTACAATAGGTTACAATGAAGTTCATTTGCAGTCCAAGTATCACAGGTCACCAAGGAAGTGCTGTAAACCTAAATTACAAGATGGCCTAGCACATAGCAGATACTTAGGTCAAAAAATACCAAGAAAACAAAACTGCCTAATAGCTCATCTCTACCTTCTCTCAGGAGGTCCCCAAAGTCATCATACTTCTCTCAAGGAGAACTCTTGGCTCCTAGATGGTCATTCTGCCTACTCTGTCTGGACTTGCCCCTATGTAAACCACTTCTTAAATCTGCTGCTCTTTGCAGGAGGGGCCTCAGAATCTTTCTAAATACCTTGCAGAAGATACCTTATATTTTCCCCAGACCCCTATAAACCCATCCATCTTGGGCTACAGCTGATGACCTATTCTTGCAACATAGGTAACCTGACTTAGACAAGTATCAATCTGAGGGGTTTCACTACCAGAATTCATCTCAACTGTTATATTAATAGCAGTTTCTCTTCCACAGGAAGGAGATAAACCATTCTGCTTTTATAATAATCATTGACAGCTTAATATCGATATCTCCTCTACTCCTTTCCAGCTCTGATTTTGCTTAACTTGGTTGGGATAATTAGGGTGGATGAGGGAAGGCAGAGTGAAGGTGCAATAGCAAAGAAAGGGTGCAAATATTTTTAAGCATTAGCATCAGTTCTGTGCTAAATGTTGTGCTCACCTCTTTAGACTTTGTTTCATTTAATTGGAACAAGAATCCCATAAAGTTGTCTTGTGAGGCCCATTTTCCCATTGAAAGAAACATAGGGGTTAAGTAACATGCTCCAAACCACACTGCTGTTAAGAACTGAAGCAACGAGTTGACTATAATTTCAAGATTCTTGATATTTTTCCACTATGTTCCTCTTTGAGACACATTATCTAAGGATGCCCAGCCTCTTCAGTTAAAGTCACTTCTACCTCAGTCCAGCCCTGGGGCCCTTCCTCTGTTCCTGAGAAGATCAGGGGGCACACTTCTTTGAATGACTCTGACCCATCTCTCTCAGGACCACAAACCTCAATCTAGTAACCCCTCTGTATTCCCTTAGTATGTGCTCATGTGACCCTGGGTTGCATTTAGAGAGATGAAGTCAAGGCTTCAGTAATGACTGCATATTCATATCTACCTTTCGATTATGTAGTTTTAGTTACATAATTGGTATCTACTGTTCTGAAAATGCTTTTGATAAGATTCTGAAGTTGTGCCAGGGAGCACTGACAGTAGGTATGCTGGGAGCTGTCTGATTTCCTTGTCTTGGATTTTGGCTAAACCTTTCTCAAGAATTCACACAATGAAGAGGAAAAATATTAACTAAATCTTTATTCCCACTGTCTTTCCTTAACTCTTCTCCAGACCTGCGGAAGTGCAGCTACATCTTTTTTCTTTTTTTTTTCAACTACAGCTTAAATAGCCTTCGTTCAAGGCTGGTTGGCAAATAAAGTGTTATCAATGCACAAGTAAGGTAAAGTAAAAGTAAGTAAGGTAAAATGTCAGGTAAAACGGATGGTGTACTCAGGCAGAAAAGTTGTAGAAAAGCCAACTTCTCTGGTGAGTACAGACAGTGCAATGGTAAAGAACCCACCTGCCAATGGAGGAGACACTGGTTTGATCCCTGGATCGGGAAGATCCCCTGGAGTAGGAAATGGCAACCCACTCCATTATTCTTCCTTGGAAAAATCCCATGTACAGAGAAGCCTGGCAGGCTACAGTCCATGGAGTCATAAAGAATCAGACACGACTGAGCACACACATACCCAAGCAGGAAGTTGTAGAAGAGCCAGCAAGTGCCACCAATGAATTTTAAAGCGAGATTGGTAGACAGGCATCAAAGCCTTTAAAGCATAGGCATTTATTGAGTTTTATTGTTGAGTTTCACAGAACTCCAAAGACAATGCGATTAAGTTGTTACTCTCAGGAAGGATTTTCCAGGTGAAATGTCTGAGCCACATATTAAGGAACCACGAAATTACAACTAAAATGGATCTGCTTTTACCTTATTATTTTGCAAATACTCTTAACATGGTATTAGAAATCATGGATAGAAAATACAAGAGTTCTAAAAGAAGCCACATGTACCAGTGCTTTAAAGTGGAGATGATACTAGAAACAGAAATCTCCATTTGTAATAGTTCAGTGAAGGAGACACTGAACTGTTCAAGCTCACCCCTATTTATACATCACGGGTTATTTTGTGTGAGAGGAGACATATATTCTAAACAGTGTTTTCCAAATCTGATTTAATAAAATCATGTAGGGGAGAGCTGTCAAAAATACAGATTCTCCCAGATATTCTGATTTATCAAAAATTGAGACCCAAGTATGTGTTTTTGCTGTTGCTGTTTTGATTTTGGTGATCCACAGGTTTGGGAATAACTGTGGTAAAAGATTTAGGCCATCTTGCTACTCTAAGCCATGATTTAGGCAAATCTCATCCATCTTCTGTGTCTAAATCAATGGACTGGGAAAGAAGCATTAGAAGAGTTTCAAAGATTGATTCTAAGACATTCTTCCAGCAATAACAGGCTGGGATATGGGTTCAGGGAGATAATACACACAAGAAGAGGAATCATTCAGTAATAAAGTGCCATTATCCTGAGTAACTTTCAACCTCTCAACTATTTTAGCCTGGAAAATAATAGCATAAAGATGTTTTAGTTTCTCTCCAGCACATATTACAATTTCAGCCAATGTTGTGAGAGGACAGTAAGACTTATAAGGTTAAGACAATCACTATGTTAAGATAACGTGCTTGAAACTCTCATTTCTTGGCTTGCAAGAATGTGTATCATGCAAAGCATGATGTCATAAGGCCCTAGACTGGTTTTGGGAAGACGAGGACAGGGGTATCAGGGAAAAGCAAATTTAAAATGGCAAAGATTATTTTTTAGAAGACTGGAGAACTATTTGTGACCCACCAATTCATGTATGGATGTGAGAGTTGGACTATAAAGAAAGCTGAGTGCCAAAGAATTGATGCTTTTGAACTGTGGTGTTGGAGAAGATTATTGAGAGTCCCTTGGACTGCAAGGAGACCCAACCAGTCCATCCTAAGGAAACCAGTCCTGAATATTCACTGGAAAGACCGATGCTGAAGCTCCAATACTTTGGCCACCTGATGCGAAGAACTAACTCATTGGAAAAGACCTTGATGCTGGGAAAGATAGAAGGTAGGAGAAGGGGGTGACAGAGGATGAGATGGTTTGATGGCATCACTGACTCAATGCATATGAGTTTCAATAAACTCCGGGAATCGGCAATGGACAGGGAGGTCTGGTGTGCTGCAGTCCATGGGATCGCAGAGTCAGATATTGACTGAGCGACTGAACTGAACTGAATTCATTTCCTCCTTTAGCCCATGGAGCCATCGCTACTGCCTCTAACAAGAGAAAAGGTTCTGCTTTTAATATTGTCTGAACAATTTGTTATTTCTGGCTTGTATAACAGCTAGCTCCCTCTTAAAATACTCAAGGTTCTTCCTAAGAAAGCTGTTTAGATCCTGAGTCATCTTTGAGTCATGGATCAATTTGAAAATTCTGCCAAGAAACACAGACTCCAGACTTTGCATGCAGTTCCAGGGACATGTGTATCCCAGCTTAAGAACTATCAGCCTTACAGAGAGAAACTAGGAATGGGGTTTTCTTTCCATTTCACCAAATGAATTTCAGTGGATTGCAAAACGACTGTTACACTGCAAAGATCAGAATCTGGCCTCAAATACAGCTATATAAGTATAGCTATGAAACACCGAATCTGTATTAAGCACTTAAAATGTGCTTAACATTACTTGACATTACTGTTATAGTCAATCTCACGTTCATCTTTAAAGATTGCACAGGTGAAGGTACTCAGTTATTCAAGATTAAGTAACTTTTCCAGAGTCACACTTTTTGTCACAAACCTGAACTGACTTTAAAGCTATTATCTAACCACCACCTACTCCAGGTTTCCCACCTTGGAATGAAAAATTTACTTTCCACTTACAACAGTGACAAATTTTCAAGTAATGATATATATTGGATATCCAACATTAATTCTAACCACTCACCCGTCTAAAACTCAAACATACATTCTCAGTTATAGAATCAACATGGCCAATGTAGTAACTGAGATCATTCTTACCTAATATAGTACATCATAAGCTTTTTGAAAGCAGAAACGATGTATGCTTCACTATTCCTGCTCACACAGCATGTCTCAGACATAGGGAGAAGCTCAGTGTCAAACAATTTATTGGCTCCTCTCAGTTCTCAGTAAAGGATGACATAGCTTCCCAGATAAAACCTATGAGAACCCTTTTGTAACAATTTTAATAGGTCTGTTTTATTTGGTTTCTACTACATGTCATACATCCAGCTCATTAAAAAAGCAGCCATTGGTCCTTAAGCTTTATAATACATGACACTGGACAAGGTAACTTTACTGCAAAGTTTGAAATGCTTGATTCAGTACTAAACATTACTTTCAATACAGTATGGGGTCTTTCCAAGGGTTGTACATCCATCACTGGGCAGATTTGATCACTGGTTAGCTGTAATACTAAGATCCTTAAAAATACCTTTCTTAAGAATCTAGAAAATTCTTGGTTCCAATTAACCAACTAAAAAGTGCTGCTCTTCATCAACTTTAAAAGCCTCACCTTCTTTTAATCAAAAATCCAAATTAACATGCTCATCTCTTGACTGCTAAAGGACCATGCATGAATATGAATGCATATCTGATGCCCGTTGACTGCATTTTAACAGGTGTTATCACTTTGATAAATTTCGTTAAGTCTCATGCTTCTGTCAGCGGATACATAATCTAGCCACCGAAAAAACTGGTTATCTCGAATATTCAATCTCATTTTCATGCCAACGAAAAAAAAACCCACAGAATAGCTAGTAATGAAAAGTATTCAAACATGGATAATTTTAGCAGCCACTTAAATAACATAGATGCTAGAGGCTAATGGGTAGGGGAGCATACTAACTATTCATATTTAAAAATTTTAAAGTATAATTTTTACAGAATTATATTGACAGCATTGTTTAGTGCAAGATATTAGAAGCCAATTATTTTTAGTACATGTGTGATATTTCTAAGCACATGAGCTATGTCTAGGGGAGGAATACCTTAAGAAACATCACTCTAGTAAGGAAGTACTTTTCTCATAGGTTTGGACATGGAACCAGCGTATCAGGATAAGTAAGTTTTGTTTTTGGTTTTTTAAGAAATGCTTAAAGAAACTCTAAATCATATTTGATTGGTATTCTAATTTGCATGTTTGAATGCATTTTTAGTAATGAGGAAGGGAGGAGAGAACAGAAGCTTTTAACATAGTAAGAATTAGCTATTATTTTTTCATTTGCTGTGGGTTATACACACAAATTAGGGCTTCCCTCATAGCTCGGTCAGTAGAGAATCTGCCTGCAGTTCAGGAGACCTGGGTTCAATTCCTGGGTCAGAAAGATCGCCTAAAGAAGGAAATGGCAACCCACTCCAGTGTTCTTGCCTGGAGAATACCATGAACAGAGGAGCCTGCCAGGCTACAGTCTATGGCGTCACAAGAGTCAGACACAACTGAGTGACTAAACCACCATACACACAAATTACTCAAGATGCTGGGGTTTNCATGTGTAGAGTCTTCTCTTGTGTTGTTGGAAGAGGGTGTTTGCTATGACCAGTGCATTTTCTTGACAAAACTGTATTAGTCTTTGCCCTGCTTCATTCCGCATTCCAAGGCCAAATTTGCCTGTTACTCCAGGTGTTTCTTGACTTCCTACTTTTGCATTCCAGTCCAACTACACTAGTCCTTCTCAAAGTATAGTCCTCAGATCAGCCACATCAGTACCACCTGGGCACTTGTTAGAAACAAAATTTCTCAGACCCCACACTGGAACTGTGGAATCACAAATTCTGAGTGAGATCATTTTGTCCAACCTGTTAAAACAAGTTCTCCATATGATTCTGATGCATGCTGAAGTTTGAGAACCACTGAATTATCCTACCATACCATAGGAGATCTCTGAGATGTTCACACCATGTGAAGGGAAAAAGTGAAAAAAATTTTTTTTCTCATATTACTATTACTGGTGTAACAGATTAGGGGATATGCTTCTAAGGAGTGTTTTGTTTTTGGAGTTCTGAATTTTCTATTGGACTGTAAAGACAAACTGTAGAACACCAAATATATATTAGAATGTTCTTAGTATAGTGTGCAAAAGGGCTGTCACCATGCTTGTTAGAGAAGGTTGAAACCAGCCTCTGCAAAAAATTACAGGGAAAGTGGGGCATGCTCTAATTGTGGTGTTATTAATTGATTGTTGAAAAATACCTCTTGCAGAATTTTATTACATGAGACATACCAAGTGACTTGTACTGTGTGTTAGTTAGTCACTCAGTCATGTCTGACTCTGCGATCCTGTGGACTGTAGCCCAGCAAAGGCTTCTCTGTCCCTAGAATTCTCCATTCTTAAGTATTCCTTGAAAATAACACTGAATTATATTGTATTCATTTTTTTCTTATAAAATGTTATGCACACTTACTACATTCTAGATACCCACTGAACTGGGTGCTGGAATATACTTTGGTGGCAAAAATTGATCCTACCATTTTTGTCCTGGATCTTTCTGTCATATTAGGGAGAAAGACATCAGCAATATTATCACATAAATATATAAATATGAGGAGAAGGCAATGGCAACCCACTTCAATACTCTTGCCTGGAAAATCCTATGGACAGAGGAGCCTGGTAGGCTGCATTCCATGGGTTGCTAAAAGTGGGACACTACTGAGCGACTTGACNATTTTTTTCTTATAAAATGTTATGCACACTTACTACATTCTAGATACCCACTGAACTGGGTGCTGGAATATACTTTGGTGGCAAAAATTGATCCTACCATTTTTGTCCTGGATCTTTCTGTCATATTAGGGAGAAAGACATCAGCAATATTATCACATAAATATATAAATATGAGGAGAAGGCAATGGCAACCCACTTCAATACTCTTGCCTGGAAAATCCTATGGACAGAGGAGCCTGGTAGGCTGCATTCCATGGGTTGCTAAAAGTGGGACACTACTGAGCGACTTGACTTTCACTTTTCACTTTCATGCATTGAAGGAAATGGCACCCCACTCCAGTGTTCTTGCCTGGAGAATCCCAGGGATGGGGGAGCCTGATGGGCTGCCAGCTATTGGACACGACTGAAGCAACTTAGCAGCAGCAACATATAAATATGAACTGGTAAACTCTTTGAAAGAAAGATACAGAAAGCTATCGGAGCATATTGGAGAAGGGCATGGGAACCCACTCCAGTATTCTTGCCGGTAGAATTCTATGGACAGAGGAGCCTGGTGGGCTACAGTTCATGGGATCACAGAGTCAGACACAACTGAGCGACAAACAAACATGGGAGCATATAACTCATGACAATGGATGCTGAAACTCACCTAGATCTGAGTTCCGTTGCCAGTCATCCCCATCACCAGTCATCCCCAATCACAATGGAACGAGGCGTTCTTCCTTAATGTAGTTGGCTATAGCAAACTGGCATGTCCTATGAGAAAGTTGAAGCAGTTTGTATTCTACTTAAAAATTCGGGTGAAGTCATTACGAGTTCACTAATATTTTTCTTTGCAGTCTAGGGATGAGCCAAAAGAGGATTAATAATTGGAGAAGAGAAATTAAATTCAGTTTCTTAGAAAGTAGAGACTGACATCCTTTAAAAATAGCAATAAAAATTATTAGTCCAGTGTAAAATGTAAAAGACCTGGAGTTATTTTAGTTTGATATGTAGCTTTCCATTTTGGAATAGGAATTGCTTCTGTGGCATAATTGTAATATTCTGTCATGGCTATTACATTTTCTTTTCCCTTCTGTGCCTGAGTAGAGCTTGGTGAAGCACAAAGACTTTGCTGGGGTTTTAAAAACCATTAGGTGTCATTTGATATTCACATGGTATCCTTCTGTCTCCTTTCTTTGCCCTTTCCCAAATCTCAAAGATCAAGGTAACAAGACTCAATTGTATTTTTATTATTTTTAAAATTGTATTTTTATTATTCTCAAATAGGATAAAAAGATTTAGTTTTGTATTTAGAGTGATTTGCTGTGAATTAAATATTAAGAGAACATACTGTTATTTAACTAAAAATTTTCTTCTTTTATAATATTAATTAAAATATAAGTTAATCCAATGGATTGGTTTTAGACTTAGCTCAACAAGTGACTGAATATTTTTCCCCAGGAAAATGATCCAGCAGGTAGAAATTTAATTATTGTATAGACCTTTTGGTAATTTTAAAGCTATAATTATTTACAATGAAAAAAACTTGATCTAAGAATCTTCAAAAAAGTAACATGAATGGCTTATCTAATTAGAGAAGACTTTTAGACACAATACAGAAACTGTTAACATCAGTTCAGTTCAGTCACTCAGTCGTGTCCAGCTGTTTGGGACCCCATGGACTGCAGCACACCAGGCTTCCCTGTCCATCACCAATTCCTGGAGCCTGCTCAGACTCATATCTATCCAGTCGGTGATGCCATCGAACCATCTCATCCTCTATCACCCCCTTCTCCTGCCTCCAATCTTTCCCAGCATCAGGGTCTTTTCCAGTGAGTCAGTTCTTTGCATCAGGTGACCAAAGAATTGGAGCTTCAGCTCCAGCATCAGTCCTTCCAATGAATAGTCAGGACTGATTTCCCGTAGGATGGACTGGTTGGATCTCCTTGCAGTCCAAGGGACTCTCAAGAGTCTTCTCCAACACCACAGTTCAAAAGCATCAATTCTTTGGCACTCAGTTTTCTTTATAGTGCAACTCTCACATCCATACATGACTACTGGAAAAACCATAGTTTTCACTAGATGGACCTTTGTTGGCAAAGTAATGTCTCTGCTTTTTAATATGCTGTCTAGGTTGGTCATAACTTTTCTTCCAAGGAGTAAATATCTTTTAATTTCATGGCTGCAGTCATGTGCAGTGACTTTGGAGCTCAAGTAAATAAAGTCTGTCACTGTTTCCATTGTTTCCCAATCTATTTGCCATGAAGTGATGGGACTGGATGTCATGATCTTAGTTTTCTGAATGTTGAGTTTTAAGTCAGCTTTTTCACTCTCCTCTTTCACTTTCATCAAGAGGTTCCTCAGTTCCTCTTCGTTTTCTGCCATAATGGTGGTGTCATCTGCCTATCTGAGGTTATTGATATTTTTCCTGGTAATCTTAATTACAGCTTGTGCTTCATCCAGCCCAATGTTTCACATGATGTACTCTGCATATAAGTTAAATTAGCAGGGTGAGAGTATTCAGCCTTGACGTACTCCTTTCCCGATTTGGAACTAGTCTGTTGTTCCATGTCCAGTTCTGTTACTTCTTGACCTGCATACAGATTTCTCAGGAAGCACAGAAGGTGTTCTGGTATTCTCATCTCTTGAAGAATTTTCCACAGTTGGCTGTGAACTACACAGTCAAAGGCTTTGGCATAGTCAATAAAGCAAAAGTAGATGTTTTTCTGGAACTCTTGCTTTTTCCATGATCCAGCGGATGTTGGCAATTTGATCTCTGGTTCCTCTGCCTTTTCTAAATCCAGTTTGAACATCTGAAAGTTCTTGGTTCATGCACTGTTGAAGCCTGGCGTGGAGAATTTGGGACATTACTTTGCTAGTGTGTGAGATGAGTGCAACAACGAGTGAACATTGTTTGGCATTGCTTTTCTTTGGGATTGGAATGAAAACTGACCATTTCTAGTCCTGTGGCCACTGCTAAGTTTTCTAAATTTGCTGGCATATTGAATATAGCACTTTCACAGCATCATCTTTTAGGATTTGAAATAGCTCAACTGGAATTCTATTACCTCCACCACCTTTGTTCATACCGATGTTTCCTAAGGCCCACTTGACTTCGGACTCCAGGATGTCTGGCTGTAGGTGAGTGATCACACCATCGAGGTTATCTGGGTCATGAAGATCTTTTCTGTATAGTTCTGCTGTGTATTCTTGCCACCTCTTCTTCAGAGCTTCTGCTTCTGTTAAGTCCATACCATTTCTGTCCTTTATTGTGCCCATCTTTGCATGACATGTTCCCTTAATATCTCTAATTTTGTTGAAGAGATCTCTAGTCTTTCCTATTTTATTGTTTTCCTCTATTTCTTTGCATTGATCACTTAGGAAGGCTTTCTCATCTCTCTTTGCTATTCTTTGGAACTCTGCATTCAGACTGGTTGGTATAGCTTTCCTTTTCTTTTTTGCCTTTAGCTTCGCCTTTTCTCAGCTATTTGTAAGGCTTCCTCAGACAACCATAAGCAATTTTTATGACTATTTGATTGAAAGCCTTTATTTTTTATGGAGATAAAAACTTAAGGTGAAGTAAATTGGTGAATATACATGCATTTATATTTATATCTATTGCTGTGGATATCACCTTTTTTAGATACAAGGTACTTTGGTCTCAAGAACTTTAAGAAATCTTTTTGACTGAACAAACAAACTAGGTATGGATGTTGTATGTTTTGAATCTCAATAAGTTATATGTGGGACTAGTTCTGAAATGACGCCTTGGAGCATATCATAACTTGGACTTATGGGTGTTGGGTGGGGCAGAAACATAGTCAAGAATGGGGTCAGTGATTTGGCAAGTACACCACAGCAACTGGAATGGCATAAAGCTCTGGCAGTGGCAATTGGTACTAAGGCCTTAGCTATCAGGCCACAGAAAAAGATACACAATGTGAGTAGATACCATCAGATGGGCAGAATTCAATCAGAAGACTGGTAAGAGAGAAATGGGTAGGGTGGGCCCTTGTCCTGGAAGAATATAAATTCTAGGCAGAGAGCCAAGGCAAGTGCCTTATGCTTGTATAATATTTTTCATTTACAGTGTATATTTGAAAGCATTGATTCAATAAATTCTCACAACAGCCCATTGAGGTAGGTCAATATTAATATCTCTGCTTCTGCAAGGGAATTGACAGAAGCTCAGAGCAAGTTATGTGTTCTGTCCCATGTCATTCATTTAGTAAGAGTCAGAGCTGGGAATTTAACTCTAGCCTTCTGTCCCTTTGGAGAAGGAAATGGCAACCCACTCCAGTATTCTTGCCTGGAGAATCCCATGGATGGAGGAGCCTGGTGGGCTACAGTCCATGAGGTCGCAGAGTCGGACATGACTGAGCGACTTAACTAACTAACTTCTGTCCCTTTCCCTTCTCCAGTGCACCACATTCTGTCAGACCTCACCACCATGAACCGCCCATCTTGGGTTACCCCGCCTGCAGGCATGGCTGGGTTTCATTGAGTTAGACAAGGGTGTGATCCTAGTGTGATAAGATTGACTAGTTTTCTGTGAGTATGGTTTCCATGTGTCTGCCCTCTGCTGCCCTCTTGCAACACCTACCATCTTACTTGGGTTTCTCTTACTTTGGGCATGGGGTATGTCTTCATAGCTGCTCCAGCAAAGCACAGCTGCTGCTCCTTACCTTGGACGAGGGGTATCTCCTTACTTCCCACTTCAGTATTCTTGCCTTGAGAACCCCATGAACAGTATGAAAAGGCAAAATGATAGGGTACCAAAAGAGGAACTCCCAAGGTCATTAGGTGCCCAATATGCTACTGGAGATCAGTGGAGAAATAACTCCAGAAAGAATGAAGGGATGGAGCCAAAGCAAAAACAATNCATCACCGCCTCGATGGGCATGAATCTGAGTAAACTCCGGGAGATGGTGATGGACAGGGAGGCCTGGTGTGGTGCAATTCATGGGGTCGCAAATAGTCGGACACGACTGAGTGACTAAACTGAACTTCTGTCCCTTGGTGTTTTAGTTCTGCTGTCTCTCCAAGAGGATTTCCTTTTTAAATTCACGTCATAATTATGTTTCCCATTATAATGTGAACCACCCTTATATATCTTGTATATCACTCACCTCACCCAAAATTGCGACCTTAATAGAAATTTTTATTAGATCATTTCTTCCAACCTAAAAAGATGACTCCTAAGTTTCATTAGCTGGTTCTGACTTCTCTATGCAGCTTCTAAGTGTAGCAATCCTTGCATCTAGGGCCTGAGCACTTTTTAAGAAAGTAGATAAATCTTACTGACTTTACTGACCATAATGTTTCCTTCCTTCCCAACCTCTCTCCCTCCTTCCTTCTTTTTTCCCCTTCCTGCTTTCTTTCTTACTTTTGAAAAGATAATATGCATAAGATGCTTAAGATTCACTAGGACAGTGTCAACTACAATGTGAAGTCCTGCATCATTTCTCTCCCATCCAGAAATTAATGACCATAATGACAGTAAGTGATGTTTGTTAGGCACTGACCAAGTGCCAAGCTTTGCTGTAAGCACTTTATCTGTGTTAATATTAGCTTAATTAATCCTCAAGAATTAGAAAGTAGGCACAATTATTATCCTCATTTTGCCAGTTGTAAATCGTCAAAGGTTACCCTGGTACTGGACAATCGAGAGGACTTCTCAAAGGCCTGGATAGTGAGGTGTTACCCCCAGTATGGTGAAAGCGAGAAGCAAAACTCCCACCAGGGCCCAGTGTCCACAGCTCCCAGTCAAGAGCTGCTTCGCATTTCCGGTGGGGAGAGCAGGGGGTCCAGCTTAGAGTGAACATTTCCTCAGCTTTGCCTGGGACTTTCCCAATTTTAGCACTGGAAGTCCCAGATCTCAGTCAGTTCCTCAGTCATGGGCAGTCTTAGCTGGTTGGTCATTCTAGTCTAAGTAGTATTTATTGTGAGGAAAGTTGAGGGAGTTCATCCCTGGAGCAGGTGGGTGGATGACCTACCTCATGGTCATCAAGGAGTTTAGCAGGACTTTCATTGTGAACTCTAGCAGAGAATATCTTTCTGTAAACCCAACTGTATAAATGGTAAGGTAAGATCAGGGCTGCTGACTCATCCTCTCCACCGGGTCAGTAGGGTACCCCTTGTGTGGCAGAGAAAGATAAAAGGAGTCAGAGGCCTACCACTTCAGTTGCATTCTGATATATCAGGGCACAAAGGATGCTGACGAGGAACCAAACCAAACTCTCTGACTACAAAAGTTCCTATCCTTTTTGACTTTTAATGTCATGCAATTTAAATATAATGTCCTGCTTCTACTCATAATAGGCCTACAAAATATTCTACTCTTCCTTGTTTCACCTGCAGCCCACAATCTAAGTTACTTCATTATCTATGTTGCACAGATTTAGGGTCTTTTTTGGGTGTGTGATCTGGAAATAATCTCATTACAACAAAGATAAAATGTCCCTTTAAGTAAAAATCAAAGATTGCATTTTTTCTTGAATAGTCTGGCAGTCTTGATATATTTAGAGTTACAAACAGAATGACTTTTCTTGTTGTTAACTCATTTACAAATTGCAAAAGGGATCAAAAAAACAGAGTCATTCCTGTTTCTTGCTGGATAGTGGGTGCCAAGAGAGGGAACAATGAAACTATGGCTTTCCTTTCAAAAAGAAACACAAGACATATGCCTGTTTGGTGAGATTTTATAAAGCTTGCCATAAAACCTCATTTGAAAATTGCCCCACCTAAGAAATAATGATAAAAGTGGCCTGCTCCCAGAAATTCAAGTAAAAGAGTCAATCTGTTTTCGCCTCATATCAGTTTAGCTCTGGAATTGTGCTTAATGCAGCACTAAGTGACTGAGGGAGTGACATCGTTGACCAAAACTACACTTGACAGAAGTACAGTAAAGCTCAGGGCTATAGTGCAAAGCCATTGATTTTGCAACAACTGGTTTCTTTTCTGATCTAAAACAAAAGTGATTTTCATCCAGTGGATCTCATCTACTAATGGCATTTATCCTTCAAGAATCATCATTTTCCTTGGAACATGCCATCCTATGTAATCTGAGCAGTAAGAACATCAGAAACTGACTGGTGGGAGATGTGGCCCTGAAAACACTGAGGGCCCTTTGTCCCCAAGACGGAGATCACTAGGAAAGGAGAAGATGTTCTGAACTCTAATCAGACAAATATATTACAAAATTTCCACCTCAGACTTTCTCATGGAAGAACTAAGAAATGATGTATTACCTTTAACTTGTTCTTTTCATTGAAACAGTGGACTTTCTGATTCTCCTCAACACATGTTTATTGACCATCGACTCCATAACTTGCAGCTGGCCCCTTTCAGAACAACATCAAGGTTGACCTTGCCTCTTCCCCATAAGAGCTGATGTCTTCCTGGCCTCATCTACTTCTCTCACTCTTCATTGTTTGACTCCTGCCAAACTCTGACTTCCTCACTCTTCCTCAAACATGCCAAGCTCTCTTGCTTCAGTGCTTTCCTACTTACTGTTTCTTCCACCTGAATAGCTCTTTTTCCAGGTGTTTCGCTTTATTGAGTCTTCATTTAAAGGTCCTTTCCTGCCTACCACATAAGAGAGCACACACACTCACATTTATACCCTCTTACTATTATTCTCTTACCCTATTTTACTTTTCTTCACATCCATTTCCTATCACATAAAGCATATATACGTTTATTTATGTCTTTATTAAACGTCTTCCCCCACTATCTTGTAGGCTCTGTGAGAGGAGAAAAATAGTCTCTTTTGTTTCCTGCTCTACCCCTTGTGCCAAGAACAGTGTCTGTCACCTTATAAATATCCAGCAAATAACTGTGGAAAGAATGAACAAGTGAGGAGGTCGGGTAGACTGCTCTGCTGTTCACCCCCAGGAGGTCAGTCTAACTCAGTGTTTTCATGCTCCTAAATCTTGAAGATCATGCGTCAAATTCTAAGCTACCTCAGAAATCTTCAAGGTCAACAGTTTTACTCTGTCCAGCAAAAGACTTTGGGCACAGGGAGGATGAATGATCAGTTCTCTATTTCTCCCTCACCTCTTTTCCTATTTCCATCAATTACAACTGCTTTTAGCAGTTTTGTATAATGGGCTTCAGCAGGCTTCCCCTGTGGCTCAGCAGTAAAGAATTCACCAGCAATGTAGGAGATANTACTCTGTCCAGCAAAAGACTTTGGGCACAGGGAGGATGAATGATCAGTTCTCTATTTCTCCCTCACCTCTTTTCCTATTTCCATCAATTACAACTGCTTTTAGCAGTTTTGTATAATGGGCTTCAGCAGGCTTCCCCTGTGGCTCAGCAGTAAAGAATTCACCAGCAATGTAGGAGATACAGGTTTGATCCCTGGGTTGGGAAGATCCCCTGGAGAAGGAAATGACAACCCACTCCAGTATTCTTGCCCAGAGAATCCCACGGACAGAGGAACCTGGTGAGATGCAGTTCATGGGGTTGAAAAGAGTTGGACATGACTGAAGCAACTAAGCACAACACACGGCACATAGTGGATTTCTTGAGCTAAAACACACCAAGCAAACAAAAAGCAGAAAAAAAGAAAACTGTTAATACTGCTTTAGAGAATTTGGGTGAGGGATGTTAATCCTTTGCTTTAACAAGAAGTGTTAACATCAGCATTTCTCAGGGAACCTGAAGAAGGATCTGAACTAGGTGAGTGAGTCTGTCCTTAGAGTCTTGTGAAAGCTCAGGTTACTCCAACACAGAATCTGGTGGGAGGGAGGTCTTGAAACCAATCTAGACTTTAATCTTTTAACTGTTTTAAAAAATAGCGTTTAAAGGTAATATGATGTTAGGAAATTTTCATCTTGATCACTTCATATTTCAGTGTTAGAAAAGTTGAGTCAAACACTAGTCATTGTTAACATACACCAGACATTTTTCCTGACAAATCCTTATTTTGAGAGATCAAATTTGCATCATCAGCAGGAAAGCTATTAGAAAAACAACAGCACCTAAGACTTAAACAATACAAAATTGTTTAGATTCGTACCAGTTGTCCAGTGTTGACTGTTGAACAGCTGTGAGCTCTGTACTCCCAGTTTTCACATGGCCCACATGTCCTTGGGGGAATCCTACAGCTGTCATTTAAACAAACATCTTTGTCACGTTGGAAGAGGCATCTAATTTCATTCTGTGGGGGTGATGTGATCTGGGTCTTCACTAAGCAATTGGAAGCATGTAGTACAGTTCAGAACCCTGTAGCGATCAAGGTTCTCCCTGTCCTTGGCATGCAATGTTAATGCCCATTGAGAGGAATGACTGCTCCAAGCACCCATTTGGCAATGCTCTATACCTAGGACAGTGGTCAGTGGGGAAATTTTAAAGAAATTTGAGATCATCTCCGTAATCCTGTTCCTGTTGCCTTGAGAACAGAGTCAAACTTACTAGAAGAGAAGAGGCCTGCTCATTTGTCTTGAATTGCTTGGCTAGACACTGGCTCCTAATCGCCAGCTCTGTCTTAGCAGTTACTTCGTTCTTTAGGAGCTGCCCGGTTGCCTTCAATGTCTTCTCATTTCAGTGTATTTTGTACACAACTTCAACACTTCGATCTTCCTACAATGGAAGTATATTTGAAGCAGATTGAATTTGAAATCATAAGACGTGGGTGTATGTCTTATGATTTGTCTTAAAAATTATTAAAGATATGTCTTAAAGATTATTCCACTGACAAGTAGTAACAAAACCTCTACCACAGAGTCGTGGCAGGGATTAAATGAGATCATGTGTCTACAAAAGCAGTTTGTAAGGAGTAGAGATCAATGGACTTCCCTGGTGGTTCACTAAGACTGTACTTCCACTACAGGGGACATGGGGCTCATCCCTGATTCAGGAACTATGATCCCACATGCCAGGCAGCACAGCTTAAAAGAGGAAAAATAAAAAGAGTAAAGATCAATAAAAAAACAAACTATTATTGGTATTAAGTTCTATTTTATTACGTGCCTCTTCGATAAGGAAAACCTTCCAGGGTTTCTTATTGCCTATCCCAAAGAAAGGTAATGCCAAAGAATGCTCAAACTACCACACAATTGCACTCATCTCACATGCTAGGAAAGTAATGCTCAAAATTCTCCAAGACAGCCTTCAACAATATGTGAACTGTGAACTTCCTGATGTTCAAGCTGGTTTTAGATAAGGCAGAAGAACCAGAAATCAAATTGCCAACATCCCCTNCGCTACTAAAATAATGCTCAAAATTCTCCAAGCCAGGCTTCAGCAATATGTGAACCGTGAACTTCCAGATGTTCAAGCTGGTTTTAGATAAGGCAGAAGAACCAGAAATCAAATTGCCAACATCCCCTGGATCATGGAAAAAGTAAGAGAGTTCCAGAAAAACATCTATTTCTGCTTTATCAACTATGCCAAAGCCTTTGACTGTGTGGATCACAAGAAACTGGAAAATTCTGAAAGAGATGGGAATACCAGACCACTTGAACTGCCTCTTGAGAAATCTGTATGCAGATCAGGAAGCAACAGTTAGGACTGGACATTGAACAACAGACTGGTTCCAAATAGAAAAAGGAGTACATCAAGGCTGCATATTGTCACCCTGCTTATTTAACTTATATGCAGAGTACATCGTGAGAAATGCTGGGCTGGAAGAAACACAAGCTGGAAGCAAGATTGCCGCGAGAAATATCAATAACCTCAGATATGCAGATGACNATGGACAGGGAGGCCTGGCGTGCTGGGATTCATGGGGTCACAAAGAGTTGGACACGACTGAGTGACTGAGCTGAACTGACCTGAACTGATACCAAATAAGAACCAGCTTAGAATTTTAAAAAACTGAAATAAGCTCCAAGGGAGTACAGATGTACCATGCCTGACATGAAAGGATGTTGGTCTCATCTTTTTCTTCTTTTTTTAACTTGAATTTAATTACCATGTTATATTAGTTTCAGGTACATAATGTAGTATTAGATATTTGTATGGTCTCAGCTTTAGAAAAAAGCATATTAAACTTGGAATTCTGCATTTAATATTCTTTAAATTTTTCTTCAGTATTTGCCATCTGCTTCTGCTGCTGCTGCTAAGTCTCTTCAGTCATGTTCGACTCTGTGCGACCCATAGACGGTAGCCCACCAGGCTCCCCTGTCCCTGGGATTCTCCAGGCAATACCACTGGAGTGGATTGCCATTTCCTTTGCTTATTTGCTGCATAGAGTGCAGGAAATCAAGTGAATAGGCAATAGTTTAACATTTTTCCCCTTGGACATAGTTGAGGTTGAATATAATATATAAATATAATAGAATTTCATTTCTAACAAAATTTTGCTTCCCAGGGCAGACATAACTATATCAGCATTCCAATAGGTTTCCACAAAAAACATTGCTTCTAGGGGTTCTACCTCTTAGCNGAAATCAAGTGAATAGGCAATAGTTTAACATTTTTCCCCTTGGACATAGTTGAGGTTGAATATAATATATAAATATAATAGAATTTCATTTCTAACAAAATTTTGCTTCCCAGGGCAGACATAACTATATCAGCATTCCAATAGGTTTCCACAAAAAACATTGCTTCTAGGGGTTCTACCTCTTAGCAAAGTGGAGAAGACTGTATGGTATAGCAAGAAGTCTGCTCTGAAATCAAAAGGCTTACTCTCTCCTCTAGAATGAAGGGGGCTTCCCAGATGGCATTAATGGTAAAGAACCCAGAAGGATGTTGGACTGGGTAATCTCAAGGTTTATTTTAAAAAACATTTACTTCTTAAGTTTATTTGCAAATCCTCAGTTCCACTGCTCCCCCAGCCCCCTCCCCTGCCCCAAGAAAGATCAAAATCTGTATCTGTAAACACCAGTTTACTGAGAACTAGGATTGATTACATTGTTGTTCTGTCACTAAGTCATGTCCCACTCTTGGCAACCCCATGGACTGCAACATGCCAGGCTTCTCTGTCCTTCACTATCTCCTGGAATTTGCTCAAACTCACATCCATTGAGTCGGTGATACCAACTAACCATCTCATCCTCTGTCACCTCATTTTCCTCCTGCCCTCAATCTTTCCCAGTATCAGGATCTTTTCCAGTGAGTCAGCTCTTTGCATCAGGTGGCCAAAGTATTGGAGCTTCAGCTTCAGCATCAGTCCTTCCATTGAACATTCAGAGGTGATTACCTTTAGGATTGACTGGTTTGATTTCCTTGCTATCCAAGGGACTCTCAAAAGTCTTCTCCAGCACAACAATCGGAAAACATCAATTAATCTGTGCTCAGCCTTCTTTAGAGTCCAACTCTCACATCCATATATGACCACTGGAAAAACCATAGCTTTAACTATACAGACTTTGTTGGCAAAGTGAGGTCTCTGCTTTTTAATATGCTATCTAGGTTGGTCATAGCCTTCCTTCCAAGGAGTAAGCATCCTTTAATTTCATGGCTACAGTCACCATCTGCAGTGATTTTGGAAACCCCCAAAATAAAGTCTGTCACTGTTTCTACTTTCTCCCTATCTATTTGCCATGAAATGATGGGACTGGATGCCATGATCTTAGTTTTTTGAATGTTGAGCTTTAAACCAGCTTTTTCGCTTTGCTCTTTCACCCTCAAGAGGCTCTTCAGCTTCTCTTTGTTTTCTGCCATTAGAGTGGTTAGATTCCATTGTTAGTAAGGATGTTTTTTGATATCTTTTTGCATCTTCTAAACTACAGGTCTATCCCTATTGTAGGAGAAATAAAATGTACATCTAAATATACAAAACTAAAAACCTGGTTTTTAAACTTGACTTGCAAAGACATTTACTCCTTTATTCCTTCTAATTGTAAACTCCACCAGTGAACCTAAAATATTATGAAATTTAGTTTAATTGAAACAGTAACATAGCCATTTTAATGTAGCTGTGCATTTTGTACCACATTTATACCAAACAGAGCATCTGAACCAAAAAAATTACAAATTATATATACTATCTACAGACATGCAGACTTTGTTTTCTTGTAGCATGGTATGTGAATATGAAGATTTTAGAAAAGTACAAGGTTTTCTCCTTTCCCCACCTTCACACTGTATGTTGAAAGCGAAGGTATAAATCATTCAAGACAGATTGATATGTGTGGGTATCTTACATTTTTGTCTATTGAAAATGATCAGTAAAATACTTTTAAATTACCTAAGACAAAATAATATATTTTTTAAAGTGCATAAAATGTGCTGTTTTTCAATTTTTTGGCCGTAAAATATTAGGAGTTGACTGTAAGCTATCTTGTTTTGCTTTTTCTTTGTTTTTGGTGGCTGAGAGGAGATGCCAACAAAATGGTTACCCTGAGCATTGCTGAAGGGATCAAGTGTTGTCATGTTCTGCACTGATAGACATCTAAGTGGATATTAAGTCATTTTATACTGATGAGTGATTTTGATACAGTATGGCCTCAAACTGCATTCTGTCTCTATTTATATCCTTGGAAAGTACTTAGATGATTATCTGAAATCTGAAATGATTTTTTTTTTTAAAGCTTCTGTTTGTAGATCTGGGAAAATTAAACCAAGACTGCATGATCAAACCATTTCTTTATAAAAGGTACTAGGGACATTCATCTGTTATTAACATATATCATTTGCTTGCACAAAATAATACATGTATTCATTGCAGAAAAATCTCAAACCACAAATAAACAACATTAACAATTTTCTAGTGGCACTGGGAAAAGTTACCATAATAGCATTTTGGAATCTAATCTAGTCTTCTGAGTGAAAATGAATGCATGTAGTAGAATGCTTAGTCAGAAAGTCAGCTAGTGAATAAGAATTCCTCCCTTCCTTGGTGGAAAGTTTATTGAGTTTGTGTTTAAGGAACCTGAAACAGAAATTGCCAGTTCTCAGGTCTCTAAATTTAATGTCTGAAAAGAAAGGTAAGATCAATTCTTTTCTTGGTGAGTCTAAAAAGTAGAGTGACGGAGTTCTAAAGTAGAAATAAAGGGAAGGGAAATGTTTGGATGCTTAAGGAAGTCAGAAGAGCTCTAGTCTTGTCATCAATAATGCTGAATTTGATCCTACCCACTATTTGACCTTTGATCAATTGACAGCCTCCTTGGGCAGCATTTCCCATGTATGAAATGAAGGATTTGGAGATAATGGTGAGTGGAAGGTGGGAGAGACATTGCGGAAGTGTTTAAGACATAGCTCCTAATCAGTTGGGAAGATTGGCCTGAGAAAGAACTGTATTTCTAAATTGGGTGGTGTTGGTGGTGAGGAGATAAGGAGGAGGGAGAGGATCTTAATAGAAGACTCAGCTAAAAGTTTCATCTCATTTAATAGCTTCATTCAGGATCTAGAGCTGTGCTCCACAATATGGTGGCTTCTAGCCACATGTGGCTTTAGACCTCACAAAATATGTTCTAAATATAAAATACACACTGGATTTTGAAAACTTAGTACACAAAATATAAAATATTCCCTTAGCATAAAAAAAAAGATTGATTCAATGTTAAAGTGACAGTATTTGAGATATATTGGGTAAATAAAATATACTATGAAAATTTATTTTACTGTTTTCTTTTCATTTTAGTGCAGTAACTAGAAAATTTTAAATTGCATATGTGGTTTGCACTTTATTTCTATTGGCCAGTGCTGATCTAGAACACAATGTCAGTGAATTACACTTTGAGAAGAAGTGTGGTAATTAACTTGTCCACAGATGTGGAAGATGTTACAGTTTTAAGAATCATCTAATAGAATGCGTGTCATCAGAAATTCAGATATATTATAGACAAGAGAAAAGAAGGAAAATGGAAACGCTTCCCAGGTAGCTCAGTGGTAAAGAATTTGCCTGCCAAGAAGGAGACATGGGTTCAGTCCCTGGCTTGGGAAAATCCCCTGGAGAAGGAAATGGCAACCCGCTCCAGTATTCTTGACTGAGAAATCCCATGGATAGAGGAGCCTGGTGAGCTACAGTCCCTGGGATCACAAAAAGAGTTGAACATAACTTAGCGACTAAACAACAACAAAAACAAAACCCTTGAAGGTAAATAATAATACCAGGTTTACAAGTACACGAATACAAACTTTGTCAAGACATAAAGCAGTTCAGAGCTAGTCTTACTTCAGGGAAGCATGCCAGAATCACATCCCGTTTGCAGTTGTTGATTATTTCACCTGTACCTTTCTGTAGATTACCAGTCATAGCTTTCTGTAATAGCTTCAGGCAAGAGGGTAGGGATGGGAGAGAGGAAAAGAATGAGGGATGGCTTATGAAGCTTATTTATAGACTTTATAGATTGGGCTCATTGCAGTATGAGTTAATATGTGTCAATAAATGATTACCACTGCTCTGATAAGCTGAAGGCCTTTGTTAAGTAGCAACTGATCTTCCTGGAAAATTTGCTATACCTCGTACAGGTAAATCATTTACTTCCAGAAAATAGTACAGTTTCTATAGACTCAGTTTAGTCCTAGTAATTAAATTCAGTTAACCAAGTAGGGTACAGATTTTACAGTAGCATGGCAGGAGGGAGCATACAACTCTGAAAGGATTTTGAAAACGTTTTAAACACCATATATGTGTGTTCGGTTGCTCAGTTCTGACTTTTATTGACCCCATGATTTCCCGGCAAGAATTCTGAAGTGGGTTGCCATTTCCTCTTCCAGGGAATTTTCCCTACCAGGGGTTGAACCTGCATCTCCTGTGTCTCCCACACCGCAGGCAAATATTTTGCCACTGAGTCATGAGGGAACCCCTTAAACACCGTGTCCAGTGGCTTTTCATAGTCTTCATCCCCCTAACCTCCAGAGCACCACTTGACAGGAATAAGTTTCCCCTTATTATTTTCTTTTCCATCACCTTCTGTGATGTGATTCCCAAAGCCCTCCTCTAACTGCTCCAACCTGGCTTGTCAGGGAGGCAGTGTAGTATCAACTGAAGTGCTGAGGTTGCGGGTTGTAATTCAAGTTTGGGGTGATAGTTTATGTAAAGTACATGGTAGCTTCTCAATACATTATAAGTATTAGTGTTTTTTTAATTACTTTTTACTGAGTGTTTCCCTTTACCCATTCTGTAGTTTATGTTCTCTTCTCATCATACAGTATGGAATTCAATTCAGACCTTTATTTTCCAACATAAGCTCTACAGTGATCAGTTCAGTTCAGTTCAGTCACTCAGTTGGGTCTGATTCTTTGCAGCCCCATGGACAGCAGCATGCCAGGCCTCCCTGTCCATCACCAACTCCTGGAGTTCACTCAGACCCATGTCCATTGAGTCAGTGATGCCATCCAACCATCTCATCCTCTGTCGTCCCTTTCTCCTCCCGCCCTCAGTCTTTCCCGCATCAGGGTCTTTTCCAATGTGTCAGCTCCGCATCAGGTGGCCAAAGTACTGGAGTTTCAGCTTCAACATCAGTCCTTTCGGTGAACATTCAGGACTAATTTCCTTCAGGACAGACTGGTTGGATCTCCTTGCAGTTCAAGGGACTCTCAAGAGTCGTCTCCAACACCACAGTTCAAAAGCATCAATTCTTCGGCGCTCAGCTTTCTTTATAGTCCAACTCTCAGATCCATACATGACCACTGGAAAAACCATAGCCTTGACTAGATGGACCTTTGTTGGCAAAGTAATGTCTTTGCTTTTAATTATGCCCTCTAGGTTGGTCGTAACTTCTCTTCCAAGGAGTAAGCGTCTTTTAATTTCATGGCTGCAATCACCATCTGCAGTGATTTTGGAGGCCCCCCAAATAAAGTCTGTCACTGTTTCCATTGTTTCCCCATCTATTTGCCATAAAGTGATGGAACTGGATGCCATGACTTTGTTTTCTGAATGCTGAGTTTTAAACCAACTTTATAAGAGGCTCTAGTTCTTCTTCACTTTCTGCCATAAGAGTGGTGTCATCTGCATATCTGAGGTTATTGATATTTCTCCCGGCAATCTTGATTCCAGCTTGTGCTTCTTCCAGCCCAGCATTTCTCGTGATGTACTCTGAGTATAAGTTAAATAAGCAGGGTGACAATACACAGCCTTGACATACTCCTTTTCCTATTTGGAACAGTCTGTTGTTCCATGTCTAGTTCTAACTGTTCTGTTTCCTGACCTGCATACACAGGTTTCTCCAAAGGCAAGTCAAGTGGTCTGATATTCCCATCTCTTTCAGAATTTTCCACAGTTTATTGTGATCCAGTCAAAGGCAGAAATAGTCAATAAAGCAGAAATAGATGTTTTTCTGGAACTCTCTTGCTTTTTCGATGATCCATCGGATGTTGGCAATTTGATCTCTGGTTTCTCTGCCTTTTCTAAAACCAGCTTGAACATCTGGAAGTTTACAGTTTATGTATTGTTGAGGTCTGGCTTGGAGAATTTTGAGCATTACTTTACTAGTGTGTGAGATGAGNATAGTCAATAAAGCAGAAGTAGATGTTTTTCTGGAACTCTCTTGCTTTTTCGATGATCCATCGGATGTTGGCAATTTGATCTCTGGTTTCTCTGCCTTTTCTAAAACCAGCTTGAACATCTGGAAGTTTACAGTTTATGTATTGTTGAGGTCTGGCTTGGAGAATTTTGAGCATTACTTTACTAGTGTGTGAGATGAGTGCAATTGTGTGGTAGTTTGAGCATTCTCTGGCATTGTCTTTTTTAGGGACTGGAATGAAATCTGACTTTTCCAGTCCTGTGGCCACTGCTGAGTTTTCTAAATTTGCTGGCATATTGAGTGCAGCACTTCTATGTACTTGTTATTAATTTTTCTACAGAAATCATCACTTATGTATCATAAATCATTCATTAATCATAAAATTTTTGCTCATTTTTATTGTTTATTTATTTCAGGTGGTGCTAGTGAGAAGGAAATGGCAACCCACTCCAGTGTTCTTGCCTGGAGAATCCCAGGGACAGGGGAGCCTGGTGGGCTGCTGTCTATGGAGTTGCACAGAGTTGGACATGACTGAAACGACTTAGCAGCAGCAGCAGCAGTGGTAAAGAACCATTTGCCGATGCAGGAGATATAAAAGACACAGGTTCGATCCCTGGGTTGGGAAGACCCTCTGGGGAGGAAAATGGCAACCCACTTCAGTATTCTTGCCTAGAGAATCCTATGGACAGAAGAGCCTGGTGGGCTATAGTCCATGGAGTTGCAAAGAGTTGAACATGACTGTGCAACTTAGCATGCACACTAACACACAAACAAATACCCAATACTTTCCCACTGTAAAAAAAAAAAAAAAAAAAATTCAAGCAATAGATTAAATGAAAAGACAGCAAAAATCAAATGACCCAAACTGTGGTCGTCCAGAAATAGTCATTCAAAAAATTTTGGTTGGTATCCTAATTTGTATGACCCTGAATAAATGAGCTCAAACTATAAGTGGTGGTTTATAAAACTGCTTAAAAAAAAAAAAACCTCTTTAATAGAGTGTAGACATCTTTTCCAACAAAAACTGTTAATTTAGAATAATCTTTTATATGTCATATTCCATTGTATATGTATTCCACTGTATATATGTGTATATTTCATTGTTTCATAAATGTATTCCTTTCCTGATAGAATATTTAAGCTATTTCTAATTCATTACAATTAAAGATGAAGGATGTCAAGTCATATCTAAGCTTACAAATGTATTCAAAATCACTCTGAGTGTTTTCTTAGTCAGTTGATTAAGAGGCAGTCAGTAAATACACTTTGATAATTAGACAGTCACTGCAATGTTCTAGTTTCTGATTTTCAAAAGATTACTTCATTGTGACCATTATTTTCCTGAAAGGTGGCAACTTATAGTTAATCACCATATCAAAAAATTAATTTCATACTATTAGAGATGAGAAGGTAAAATAAAGTATCCTTTCCTCAGCTGAAACCATTATAGTTATTTCTAATTAAACCATCTCTGAGGCACATGATAAAACATGTACTGGCTTCTCATCTCATTTGAATATGAAGTTTCATTGTCACTCATTTTAGCAGCTCTTTGTTTTACTTAAGTCAATAATACCTTTGACTTGAGCTGACACCATCTCTTCTTGCTAACCATTGACTGCAGTTCTGCATCGTTTGAGTTGGATGAATAAAAATAAAAGACAAATATTTCTGTAAGTTTAAAAAGTTTAATTAAAAAATTTAAAATCCCAAGCAGGTTAAAGCAATATTATGAAGTAATTTAAAAAAAATGTTCTGGGAATGAATTTATAGAATGTTTTTTCTTTTATCCAACTTAAGTGTCTGGGACCATGTGGACATTAAATAAATATTTGTGGAGGAAATGAGTGAATGGGTGAATGAATGAAGTATTTTCAATTTGTGACTTAGATATTGGCATATATCTGACTCTGTAGAGCCAGTTTTTTCTACAGGTCAAATAATCTGTATGCATTATCATAGAACTGCTTTTTCTGTACTTACAAGGTGAATATCTTTTGCTGAACATAGCTCGCCAATTTTTTTTTTTTTTTTAATCATTCTCAAGATCTGTTGAATTTGGAAGACATCTGTGAACTGTCCCTTGGGACAAGTCTAGCCTGCTGCCTGTGAGCTAAAAGTGATTTTTTAAAACATTTTTAAATGGTTGAAAAAAATCAAAAGAAGAATATTGTTTGATAGATGAAATTATATACAATTTAATTCTTATAAATAAAATTTAATTGGAATGCCATGATTACTTTTGTGCTACAATGTACTGGTGAGCAGTGGCCCACAGAGCCTAAAATATTTACTGTCTGGCCCTTCACAAAAAAGTTTGCCAACTCCTAGTTTAGGTCTGTTTTAGTCAGTTTCAGGTACTATAGTAGAATGATATGTTCCTAAAAAAATACGTTCTTAGCATAAAGTAAGCATGGCTATTACAATTTACCAAATATTGAATTTTATACAGTCTTTTTTTTTCTGTTTTTAAGAGCTATGGCTAAGACTTTTAAAAGTTAATTATATCAATATCCCAGCAGTCAATTTACTGCTTTGAAATCTGTAGAAATTAGTTGCAAATAAAAATCTTGATTTCAACCTTACAAACTATTTAATAATACTAAAATACAGGCACCAATTAAATTATATTAATAATATTTGAAATATATGCCCTGAAGTGATACAAACAACAGAGCAAAATCACTAGAGTCTTTTATGCTTTGTATAAGACATGTGGTAGCAAATTTTTTGAAGCATCTTTGTCTCTAGTTTTAATAACTATAGTCTGAACTATGACATATTTATTTTTAATTAATTAATTAATTTTAATTGGAGACTAATTACTTTACAATATTGTAGCAGTTTTTGCCATACATTGACATGAAACAAATGTACTATGACATATTTAAATTTCTTGAGATGTTACATGCTCAATCTTGCCCATCTGATTCTTAGTATCTGTATTAGTTTTCTCTTGCTGCTGTATCAAATTACTACAAACAGTCTATGGCCATACCATTCTAAATATTCCTGGTCTTGTCAAAATACAACAAACTGTGGCTGAAAACAACACAAATGTAGTAGCCTACACATCTATAGATCAGAGGTCTGATCTAGATCACAGGCCTAAAGTCAAGGTGTTATGAAGGCTGAGTTCCTTTGTGCAGGATATGTGGAGAATTTGTTTCCTTGCCTTTTGCAGTTTCTAGAGGCCATCTGCTTTCCTTGGATCACCGTCCCCTTCCTTTGTCTTCAAAGCCAGCAATGTTGGACCAAGTCCCTCTCACATCCCATTTTGGTCAGCTCAGGTTGCCACAGTAAAATACTATAGGATGGGTTGCTTAAACAGCACACATTTATTTTTCCACAGTTCTGGAGGATGGAAATTCCAAGATTAGGGTGCAAGCACAGATAGGTGAAAGCTCTTTTCTTGATTTTGCAGATGGCCACCTTCTTGCTGTGCTGTTATGTGATAGGGGGAGCAAGCTCTCTGGTGTCTCTAATAAGAGATAAGGACACTAATTCCATTATGGAGAAGCCTACCCTCATGACCTCATCTAAACCTAATTACCTCCCAAAGACCCTATCACCAAATGCTATCATGTTATGGATTAGGACGTCAGCACGAATTTTTGGAATATGTGATTCAGTCCACAGTACATCATCACTCTGACCTCCTCTTCTGTCTTCTCTTCCACATTTAAGGGCCATATGATTACAATGGACACACTTGGACTTCTGATAATCTCCTTATTTTAAGGTCACTTGATAGACAACCTTAATTCCCCCTTTGCGTGTAAGGTAACATATACACAGGCTTCAGGATCAGGATGTGGACATCTTTGGGGTCTGCTATTGTACTTACCACATTATCATATCAATCATAAATTCATAGAGTCTAGACAAGCCAAGTTAACTCAGATTGGAAGCAAGTAGAAGGAGTCAAATTGAGTATCCTAATCGTTCCTTAAATTCCTGGGATCTTGAAGTCATATTGCCTTTAAATTTAAAAGTGAAACTGGAAGAATTAAACAGAAAGGCATTATATATCACATATCCATTTATATATATATATATATCTACCTATTTATAAACAATTGTATTTATATACATTTATAAAGGTGCAATGGCCAATTTTATCAATTACTTGGGTAAGCTATGGTTGTTTGATCAAACACCAGTCTAGATGTTGCTTGTATTTTTTATATGTGATTAATATTTGCATTTAGTAGACTTTGAGTAAAGCAGATTTCTCTCTATAATGTAAGTGTACTTCAGCCAATTAGTTGAAGACCTTAAGAACAAAGACTGAGTTCACTCAAAGAAGAATGAATTCAACCACTACACTGCCATCAGGTTCAAGATGACAACACTGACTCCTGCTAGAATTTCCAGTCTACTAATAAATACTGCAAATTTCACTCTTGCCAGCTGCCACAATCTCATAAGCCAATTCCTATAGATAGATTGATATTTAGATGAATGGATAGATAGATAGAATTTGCTGTTTCTGTTTCTCTAGAAAAGTATCCATGTTAAAATTGAGGGAAGTCTGAAATTATCATAATTAAAAGTGAATTGGGTAAATTCAGTGATAGAGGATATAAGCTGTACTTTACCTTATTTCAGTCAATGAGGAGAACCTGAAGTCAGTGCTTGTTTGGCAGCCTGAAAGAGAATTGTTCCTTGTATTGTTGTTGTTTGGTTGTTAAGTTGTGTCCAACTCTTTTACAACCCCGTGAGCTGTAGCCTACCAGGTTCCTCTTTCAATGCAATTCTTCAGGCAAGAATACTGGAGTGGGTTGCATTTTCCTTCTTCAGGGAATCTTCCTGACCTAGAAATCAAACCCGTGGCTCTTGCATTGGCAGGCAGATTCTTTACCACTGAGCCACCAGGGAAACCCGTTCCTTATATTGTCACTTTTAAATCTGAAGGTTATGAATATGTTGGAGGAGGCGGTGTTTGTGGAGTAGGAGGAGGTGGTGGAAGTTCTGAGCTAAGCAGGGGCCCTGTGTCAACATTTATCTACTGATATAAGATATGCATGCTGCTAAGTCATGTCAGTTGTGTCCAACTCTGTGCGACCCCATAGATGGCAGCCCACCAGGCTCCCATTCCTGGGATTCTCCAGGCAAGAATATGGAGTGGGTTGCCATTTCCTTCTCCAACCTATGCATGGGTGAATATTCAAAAATATAGTTGTGTAATATACATCAAAATGAAATAATTTAAGGAAAAATGTAAAGTAAATGGTATGTAGATATGGCAAAATCTTGGTGATATGCAAATTACTATAGTTTAAGAAATGATAATGTAGAGAAATGATCATCAAATAAATCTGGCTAAGACTTAAGAGTCATGAGACCTGGATTCAGATCATGAATGTGGTACTTACCAGCTTTAAGACTTCTAATTCTTTGGTAGTAAGATAGGTAAGAAGAGAAAATTATCACCAACCCATCTTATCTCCTAATCTTGTGAATTTCATTGAATCTCATTCGTTTTTTTTTTTGTCCAACAAACATTTATCAAATTTATATTACATGTTGGACTTCCCAGGTGGCACTAGTGATAAGAAACCAAACTGCCAATGCAGGAGACACAGGAGACTCAGGTTCGATGGTTGGGTTGGAAAGAGGAGGAAGGCGTGGCAACCCACTCCAGTATTCTTGCCTGGAGAATCCTATGGACAGAGAAGGCTGGTGGGCTACAGCCCCTAGGGCCACAAAGAGTGGGACACGATTGAAGTAACTTAGCAGGCATGCATATTACATGTTGGTAAAGAAAATACTGTATAAAGTACATTGTTACTGGAGGGAGAAATAGGCTTTTGAAATTTTTCATAATGAACTTGTATTTAAATTTAAACTCAAGGGTAGCTCTCGCTCATTTCAAAAGATCATTAGCATAAATTTAAATTAAAATAAGACATTTTTTTTCTTCACCAAATATGAAAATAAAATGAGTGTTAGTAGGTGAGGGCATTAAGATCAGAAACAGAAGGTGCCAATTTTCATTTAGTAACTTGAACACATAGAGAATCACCTTTAACTTGATATTATTTATACAGTGCTGGGAATACACGTGGTACCTTGCAAAGTGAAAGTAGAAATGACAAGGTCTTTTCCCCAAGGAGCTCAGACTGAAACGTTGAACGAGTCAACACAGCGTAGCAGTGGAGTGCGTAACTGACTGATATGATGGGAAAGGTCAAGCTAGAGCTGTGGGCAGACGATGTAGGAAATGAACCTTTCAAAGCCGAGGTGGGTTGGGATTGGGAAGACAGGAAGAAGAGTGTGCTTCAGATGTCTCAGTGGGATGAAATAGAAAATGTAGGGCAAAAGGGCTCACAGAGAAGCAATTAAAGTGTGCCCACATACCAAGAAGCAGCTCAGAAAGAATCTGCATGCATGCTAAGTCACTTGAGTTGTGCCTGACTCTTTGCAACACTATAGAACATAGCCTGCTAGGCTTCTCTGTCTGGGAATCTACAGACAAGAATACTGGAGTGGGTTGCTGTACCCTCCTTCAGGGGATTTTCCTGAACCAGGAATCCAATCTGCGACTCTTAGGTCTCCTGCATTGGCAGGCTGGTGTTTTACCACCAGCACCACCTGGGAAGCCCACAAAGAATCTACTGGATATTATTTTCTTTATTCCTTGTTATTTGCAAGTTTCTGTTCTGAACATGTACCAGTGAATACACTGTTTTCTCTACTTCTGGTTTAAGAATTAAGGGTGAAAGTGGGCAACTAGATAAATATTTCCAGGAAAATTTGGTCAATTTGACAGTAGAAACCATAGCAAAGTGGGAAGAGTCACAGTATACCCTGGTGTTGGCAACGAGTTAATGAGTGCTCTGAAAAACATAGAGGTTTCCAAATTCCATGATTGTTTATGACACTTGACCATTCAACCTTGTGAAGGACCTAAGCCATCCTATTTTGTTAAAAAAGATTCCATTTTAGAGGAAAGAGTCTTTGGAAATCCCCTGACCTCACCCCACCACCTGTGAGCTAATCAGATCCCAGATTAGGATCTCCTGACTTTGTTCAGGATTTATGACCTGCCCTGGAAATTCGAATTAAGCAATTAAACCCGGGAAATGGGAACCAATCAGAACCCAACACCTAACTCTTCCACAGAATGTAACATTTTTCGTGTGAGAATACCTTATATAAGCAATGAAACCCAGAGTTCAGGGCTCCTCAGCTGCTGCGGTGGTAATGGTGGGAGCCCCAGCTCAAGCTTGGTAATAAAGACTCTTGCTTTTGCATCGGATACTGGCTCCCTGATGGTCATTGGGAGATATTGCAACTTGGGCATAACACTTGCATGCTAATGGTGCTACCAGGATGGGTCCTTAGCCCTTGGTCTGTCTATACCAACCTCCCCACTATGTGTTCCTGAATAGCCAGCTTCTGCTGCTGCTAAGTCGCTTCAGTCGTGTCCGACTCTGTGCGACCCCATAGATGGGAGCCCACCAGGCTCCCCTGTCTCTGGGATTCTCCAGGCAAGAACACTGGAGTGGCTTGCCATTTCCTTCTCCAATGCATGAAAGTGAAAAGTGAAAGTGAAGTCACTCAGTCATGTCCGACTCTTCGCGACCCCCTGGACTGCGTCCGTCCATGGGATTTTCCAGGCAAGAGTACTGGAGAGGGGTGCCGTTGAATAGCCAGAGTTAATAGTTAAATTATGATGGCATCCTTTACAATATCACTCTTGTTCCTCTAATTTTCTCCTACTTAGAGTCATAATAATCATTGTAACAACTAGTATCTGTTGAGGACTTAGTCTTTGCCAGGCACTATTTGAAGCACCTCACATGTAATATCTCATTCATTCCTCATAACAAGTAGTAGTAGAAAACTGTTTTACAGACAAGGAAGTGGAGACTCAAAAATATGAAGTGATTCATTCAAGGTCATTCAGCTAAAAAGTGGTAGTGGTGGTATTTGAACCTAGGTTTTCTTGCCCTAGCTCTCCTTCTTTACTGCCTCACTATTATTGCCTACCAGAAGGCCTTACAGAAGCTAGGAGGGGGTGAAAGGGTGTGAAACAGAACTACAGAGTCAAAATCACCTCACAGCATCATCTTCTCTTACACCTGCCTCTCCAGAAAGAATCCCCTAAATGCCATCTCTGATAAGTTGTCACTTTGCTTCTCCTCAGATGCTACTGGTGACCTGGAACTTGGTGCCACTTGAGGCAGCCTAGGCCATTTTTAGATAGCTCTAATTGTTACCCAGTTATTCCATATTTTGAACATAATTTCTTTCCCTAACTTCACCTACTTGTCCTAGTTCTGTTTTCTGGAGCTCTACCAAATACAACTTTTCTTTCCTCTGATAGACATATTGTTAAATATTTGAAGAACTGAGGGATTTTGGACCATCTCTTACTATACCCCAGCCTCCTTTCTTTCTACTGCAGAAGAAATGCAAGATTTTATTTTCTAAATGTGACAGGTCTTTGTGTTCATTTTTGTGAGAGCTTATTTATACCTATTAACCCAGAAGGACATTATTATGCATTGGAAAGATTAGCTTTGTTCTAGGATTTATTTGGTTGGGACAGTCAGTATACCTCTGTGCAGTCTTAATAGTTTAACATTCAGTTTCATTCATTCATTTCTCTGGCTTTGTGCTTGACCCAGGCTAGGCCCTGGTGTTCAACTGTAAGGATAAATCACTTATCTCTTCAAAACTTAAAAAGAGAGAGAGAGAGAGAGGAACACATGATAGTGAAAAAGTACTTTTGTGAAGATCAAGAATAAGATGTAGAGAAAAAAAGAACATGAGGTAGTTTTGGGTGCCATGAGTATGAGCCTCTTGGTGTGAATATCTACTGAGTGAAGACTGAAGCATTAGAGACTTGTAAGGACAAATTGGGTGGTATCAGCAGGGCGAATAAGAGACTAGAGCAACTTTGGCAATGATTTACGGTATTTCTGGTTCTATCTGAGGAAGGATAAAAATTATTGACTACACAGATGAGATTATTTTTGTTAAATTGGGCATTGTAGCTGGTTATGAAAGTTGTGAGTTTTACAGTTCTCAATTTAATATAGCATTCTTCATAACAATTTCCAGGAGGCTTAAGACTTTTGTGTTTCAGTGAAAAACTTCAATTTTATTAAAAAAATTAATCTTTAGGAAGGCTTTTTTTTAATTGGAACGGACTCCTTTTGCATGGGGAGATTGCTGCTCCCTTTCCTCTGATGTGTCCTCCTTTTGTTTATTGGAAGGTGAATTGGCTCAAATTGGGAAGGTCACTAAATAGTCACGTGACTGGGGAAGACTCTTCTTCTTCAGAGCTCAGTTTCCTCATCTGTGAAGTGAGGCTGTCAGGCTAAGTTTCTTTCTAGTTCTGAGGATTATTAATCCTTTCTAATTTTGGGGTAGGGTTTTCCTGATATGTAAGGGCCTAGTATGGACATAAATAGTTCATTACCCTTTTGAAATCTGTGGTGTTGCAGATTGGATTGTTGGTTGCAATGCTTCATTTTCTTGATATGCTGGTATTAGATTTATTCACATCCTCACCAGGGCATTAGGGTGGACAAAGTATGTTTCTCTGTTAGGTTTGTCCTAAAGCGTGTTCTTTGCCCCTTGCTTTGACCAAAAGCAGCTGTGACATAAGCAAGGGCTTGAAACATATTTGTGCTTGTCTTGAGCACTGGTCCAGGGAGGGTGAGAGAATCTGAACCTAGACACAGACCAGACCTAGATACAACCCAAAATTTAGAGCCTGGCCTACATTAGTTGAATCCCAGCAGGTGCAAGAGTGAAAAATAAATGTTTTATATTTTTGCTGCTGATGTTTTGTAGTTCTTTATTTGGCAGGGTTAATTAATCATGAGAGTAAGGCATACTTAATGTGTGTGTGCTCAGTTGCTTTAGTTGTCTCCAATTCTTTGTGACCCCATGGACTGTAGTCCGCCAGGCTCCTCTGTTCATGGGATTTCCCAGGCAAGAATACTGGAGTGGGTTGCCATTTCCTCCTCCAGGGATCTTCCTGACCCCAGGGATTGAACCCACTTCTCCTGTGTCTCCTGTATTGGCAGGCAGATTTTTCATTACTGAGCTACCTGGGAAACCTTAATGCTGTTTAGTGGTCAATTTTTTAGTTTAGTTTGGGTTTTTGTTTTTTTTTATAGAGCTGCCAGTTATTAAAGATGGTTTTGTTTTTTAGCTCATTGATTATACTTCTGAGTGGAACCCCAAACCCTCAAGCTGGAATGACCCTTATTATTCAGGCAAGCAACCAGCATGCAGAATTTGGATTTAAATGTACACTAGGAGTCAGAGCCATTGAAGACCTCTAGGTCCCTTTGCTCCCAATACTGACTTCCTACTTCTCAGCCACAAATTTCATCCACAACATGTAAATATCTGGCATTTATATACTGCTGCCCAAGTTGGTGGGAGGGGAAGATTGCAGTACAGGAAAATTGGCATCAGCAGTCTTTGGGGGCCTAAGAGTCTTGAGAATTAATGGATTCTTTTCTACCATGCTGTGTTCCAAAATTAAGCTGGTTTCTGTCTGCCATGAACTGACACAATTGTTGTTTTATGGTTATTTAAAGCACAGCATTTACCCTCCACAATTAGGCTATCCCCCCGCTTTTCCATTTGATAAGATCAAAGAAAGTGGTCTCCTGTTTCTATTCTTGAAAGCTGTGAGCTGAGATACCCATTAGATCCATCATACTCACTTTTCTGCCCATCTGCAACTAGATCTTTTGGAATTTGATAGATTCACACTGTATATCCAACACATCCTTAGGCTTGCTTAGGGAAAGTGAAGAAAATTGAAAATAATCCCATATAACTGGAAGAAAGAAATCCCATGCTGTGGTCATGCACAGTTCTTTTTAGAAGAACTTGGTTTCATTGCATCTAGTATGTTATCTGGTAACTTTCCCTTGTTAATATTCTACAAGCTTTCCAGGCTCAGAACATTCATTCTCTAAGCTCTTTATGGTAGAGGTGACACAAAATAATTGGGGATGAAAGGGACTTTATGATGAAATGAACCAAGAAAAGTTATTTCAGTCAAGCATAGATTCTGAGTTTGTGTTTTCTTTGATAAGAAAGAGATTTCTACTCTGTAGTGATTTGTGGTGAAAGTCACCCAAGTATGATGCTGCATTCTTGAATATTACAGGTAGAAGGCAGGAGTGGAGATGGTCACTTATTCCTCCTGAGGGGGCACAGAAATAATTACCCAAATCATATGGGGATTTATACATCTTGAGTGTGATTGTTCCAATGCTACCTGTTATTGGAATGACATAGCAACAGTTTTAGTCAAATGATGCAACAACAATAAAAATAAAACCTGGCCTAGTGAAAGTGAATTTATAGTATGGAATCTTCAAAACTTGTTTTAGTGTCTGTTAAACATTCTCACATACATTATTGCATTTATTTCTCAAAATAATCCCATGAGTATAGTTATTATACCCATATATCAAACATCATGCTCTTATTTAGATGGATCTTGCAATTCATCTTCAGATCTGTAAGTCTCTTCTGTCCTTAGATCAGATGCTACTTAGAGGACAAATTTTTATATATCCTCATTATATATCCCCCAACATGATGATGAAGACATTCTATCATAGAGGTTAAGGAATTTGCCAAGGATCCCACAACTGATAAACTGCAGACTGAGATTCAAGCATTGCTTTTCCGTTCTATGATAATGGCTTCCTTATACTTATAAATGCTTATAAACAATGCGTTTGTTTAGTATTTTATATAATTTTTATGTTATGTTATGCTACATGATTTATATTATTCATGTATGTAACTACTAATAATTTGACCTGAAGATGTTAATAGTGTTCCTTTTACTCCATGAGTAGTGACTAACTGAGGATATAAAGAAAACAAAACAAGGTTTTTAACCCTTAGAATCTTCCTATCAGGATTGGGAAATTGGGCAGATAGACCAAAAGTAGAGATTTCCTGCTAATTCCTATGTATGTGATGTTTTGGCCTTATTGTTAAGAGAAATCTTGATATAATGCAACTATGACCAAAACAAGATTCCTTTGTCTTCTCTTTCTAATTTCTCCAAACCCAGGATTTTCCAAATTCCCAGCCACTGTGTTGTAGGAGGTTGAGTGAAGGAACCCTTCATATGCAAATAGTTTTACCAATGAAGTTCTTTCCTTAAATTTTGCAAAGAAAAACAATGGGAAAGATTTTCTAATCTTTTGGCTCTAATTCCTCTACTGAATGGAGAATGCAATCATTCTAAGTAGTGTGTAAAATTAATTATAGTTGGAAGATAGTTGCCAGGCTTGTGGATTCCCAGGGACTGCAGGGGGTGGGGGTGGGGTGGGAATTGCCCTCCAGATACAGTCAATTTTTCCATAAATGTGTTTAGAAAATACCCATGTTTTTGTTTTCACTCCAGCATGACCTTGGTGTGGGATCCAAGGAAATGAACTTTACTGGGTCTGAATTTCCTTTTAAATTATGCAACTAAAAATGCTGATAGATCTTAGCCTGTGCTAATGTTGCATATGAGAAACCAATAACAGATAATATCTGATTTAAAGTCTGTTCCCCTTCATTTTAAAAACATTCTTTCTGTAGTTCTTTTAAATAGCAATTAATGGGTTTGAGCTTTTGCTGGGGAGAGTGTCCTATGGAGGAATTATTCATAATTATATATCACTTATTTATCTGTCAATTATCTGTCAACAAGTAAATTTAAGACCACTGTATTTCATCTGAAATGGAATATAGATATAAAGTTTGAAGAGATGAGTTTTTTTTTTTTTTTTAAACATCAGATAAAGTGAAATTATTAGATAATTAAGTAAAGAAAACTATCTGGAATGACACATAACATAGAGTACTATACTAGTCACACTTCATCTCTAAAGATAAGAATTATATCAAAATCACTTGATGATACACTTAAGTGTCTTCTAGGAGAGGCTCTTTGGGAAAAGCACATATAAGGTGGTCTATTGTAGAGACTCACTTTACTGTTTTCATTTGAAAGATAGTGAAATATCTACCCTCTCTGTTTTCTAATCTTACTTTCCAATGGCATCTTCATCTTATTTTTCTTCAGCAAAACTTCTACTGCGACCCTAAGCATGGCCTAGCTAGAAACTTATAAGCATGGCCTAGCTAGAAACTTATAACCGGTGATACATTTATTTACTTTAAGATCAATTTGGGCACCTATGAGCAACTCCTTTAGGGCAGCTTGTTGATCAGTAAAATAATTCCGTTACATAACTGGACTTTTTTTTTTTTTAATCTTAAAGTTATAACCAGATCATTTTTTAAGTTTGGAAATTTGGTTATTTTTTAAATAATTATGCTTATTATAAAAAACCAGAAATTTCAGAAAAATATTAGAAATAGAGGGAGAAAATCACCCATATTTAACTATTCATAGTGAATTTTCTTCTCATTTTTTTTTTTTTTTTTTTAACATCTTCTAGTTCTCCTTTATCTCAAACAAGCTTTTTGGAGGTTACTATTGACTCTCTTGGTCTTTCAGTTGTAGGAACACCCAGATGTAATACATGTTTGTAATGCCTGGCTTTGTTTCAGGTGTATTGTTGTTCCCATGCCCCATCTTCCCCTAGGTGTCATCTGCCCACTCCCACTGAGCTTTCTGATGAAGGCTGAGAATATTAGGTTCTGGAGTAAATTACAGTCTTTAGGGATGCCAGGCATTGGTTCTAAGTGAGAAGCACTTCCTTTGATTACATATTTCCTTTACCAGATCTCTGAAGAAGCCCAGCGGTAAAGCTTTTGCTTAGGAGATCACAGGCTGTAATCACTAGTCTTTTCTAATTACAAGTAATGAATTTCAGATTTTTTTCTTCCTTATTACATTCTGCTTTTGACCACTATGCTTAGATCACTTAATGTGGCAATAGATTATAAGATTTTAATTTCTCAGTGTAATGATGGAATTGTCAGGTGGTTATGTTCTAGTGCTTGGTGCCAGTTGGGACTGAGATTAAGCCCTAGTTTTTCTCATTTGCCAGTGAGGGAGCTTGAAGAAGGCACTTTCTCTCTCTAAGATATAGTTTTTTGTTTTTTTTTTTAATGTGAATAATAATAAAATTATAACAATCATGGGGTGTGTTGTAGGGATTATGTGAGACAGTGGTAAAGAGGTTATGAGCACAGATTCCATAACTATCTGGATTCAAGCCAGCTACCTACTGGCAGTGTAGCCTTGGAAAAGTTTCTTAACCTCTCTGTGATTCTGATTTCTGAGTAATTAAATGAGGATAATCACAGTTACTATTTTGTAAAATTGTTGTGAGAGTTAAATAAGTTAATACATGGAAGCATACATAATAGTGACTAGCACAAGTGTTTAGTCGATGCTGATTGTTTTTATTATTATTATTGGCATTTATAAAGCCTGTCCCATAGTAAATCCTCAGTAGATATTTATTCTTATGATTCTTCTCTGGATTTTGTCACTGTTCTTTCTCCCCTTTTGTTCTCTGCTTAACTTATTGAGATCAATAAATAGGACCTCACCCTAAGTAAGCATCAGTAATCTTTGAAATTAGCAGCAGAGAAGAGCAACTCATGGGCGCTACTCTTCATCAGATCAGATAGATTTTCTCTTTTGCCATCTGTTCTCCATTGACTAGAACAAGAAGGGTATACTCAAGAAGGGTATACTCATCCCACTGTCCATATAAGTCATTATTCTACGCGGGTAATTATCCAGAGTTCCATTATCCTGGAGAATTATTTTAGAAATGATTGTTTTTATTTATGCCCAGCTGACAAAAGAGGGATACCACCCTGGGAATCCTGCAAAAGCTTAGTATGCCTTTCAAAATAATAGCAGTTACTATTTAGGGGCAAAATTCTATTTTTTTTTTCTTGTATAGATTTGATAAGATGTCAGCATTAACAAAAGGAATGACCAATATGGTAGATCATCATTGCTAATGTCACTGATTTCCACCTATATTGCGTATTATATACTAACGGAAAAGAGATATAGTTACGGGTAGCCAAATGTATCTGAATATTCTTAGTCCATTTAATATGCAGTAGTTTTTTCCCTCTGAAGTAATGTCAAGAAGGATTTTATTGTATTTAATTTCAGAAATAGAACTTGTGATAGATTGGACAAGTACAGAACTGAAGGTTTTGTATGCCATTTAAAATGATTTTTACTCAATTTCTCCCATGTGCCAGTTGCTTTCACTAATGACATTATTTTTTGCTAATTCTTTATGAAAAAAGAATTAGCTATGCAAATTAATGATATAAAAAGAAATGGAGGGACAATATTTATCTTTCTAGCAGGGGGCATATTACTCTCATGTAACAATAACAAAAACCACAAAAAATCCATGTTCCTTTCAGTTCGTTCAGTCCAGTCACTCAATCATGTCTGACTCTGTGTGACCCCATGGAGTGCAGCACTCCTGGCTTCCTTGTCCATCACCAATTCCAGCAGCTTGCTCAAACTCATGTCTATCAAGTGAGTGATGCCATCCAACCATCTCATCCTCTGTCGTCCCCTTCTCCTCTTAACTTCTATCTTTCCCAGCATCAGGGTCTTTTCCAATGAGTCAGTTCTTCACATCAGGTGACCAAAGAATTGGAGTTTTAGCTGTAGCATCAGTCCTTCCAATGAATATTCAGGACTGATTTCCTTCAGGATTAACTGGTTGGACCTCCTTGCAGTCCAAGGGACTCTCAAGAGTCTTCTCCAACACCACAGTTCAAAAGCATCGGTTCTTCGGCACTCAGCTTTCCTTATAGTCCAACTCTCAGATCCATACATGATTCCTGGATAACCCACAGCTTTGATTGAATGGACCTTTGTTGGCAAAGTAACATCTCTGCTTTTTAAAATGCTCTCTACGTTGGTCATAGCATTTTTTCCCAGGAGCAAGCATCTTTTAATTTCATGGCTGCAGTCACCATCGGCAGTGATTTTGGAGCTCAAGCAAATAAAGTGTATCACTATATCCATTGTTTCCCCATCTATTTGCCATGAATTGATTGGACCAGATGCTATGATCTTAGTTTTCTGAATGTTGAGCTTCAAGCCAACTTTTTCACTCTTCTCTTTCATTTTCATCAAGAGGCTCTTTGGTTCTTCACTTTCTGCCATAATGGCGGTGTTATCTGCATATCTGAAGTTATTGATATTTCTTCTGGCAGTCTTGATTCCAGCTTGTGCTTCATCCAGCCCAGAATTTTGCATGATGTACTCTGCATATAAGTTAAATAAGCAGGGTGACAATATACAGCCTTGATGTACTCCTTTCCTTGGTGGCTCAGAGATTAAAGCGTCTGCCTGCATTGCAGGAGACCTGGGTTCGATCCTTGAGTCGGGAAGATCCCCTGGAGAAGGAAATGGCAACCCACTCCAGTATTCTTGGTATCCCATGGGCGGAGGAGCCTGGTGGGCTACAGTCCATGGGGTCGCAAGAGTCGGACACAACTGAGCGACTTCACTTTCACTTTCCCTATTTGGAACCAGTCTGTTATTCCACATCCAGTTCTAACTTTTGCTTCTTGACCTGCATACAGATTTCTCAGGCAGTAGGCCAGGTGGTCTGGTACTCCCATTTCTTTAAGAATTTTCCACAGTTTGTTGTGATCCACACAGTCAAAGGCTTTGGCATAGCCAATAAAGCCAAAGTAGATGTTTTTCTGGAACTCTCTTGCTTTTTCAGTGATCCAGCGGATGCTGGCAATTTGATCTCTGGTTTCTCTGCCTTTTCTAAATCCAGCTTGAACACCTGGAAGTTCATGGTTCAGGTACTGTTGAAGCCTGGCTTGGCAAATTTTGAGCATTACTTGACTAGGGTGTGAGATGAGTGCAATTGTGTGATAGTTTGAGCATTGTTTGGCATTGCCTTTCTTTGTAATTGGAATGAAATGTAATTGGAAAACTGACCTTTTCCAGTCCTGTAGCCACTGCTGAGTTTTCTAAATTTGCTAGCATATTGAATGCAGCACTTTCACAGCATCATCTTTTAGGATTTGAAATAGCTGAACTAGAATTCCATCACCTTCACTAGCTTTGTTTGTAGTGATGCTTCCTAAGGCCCACTTGACTTTGCCTTCCAGGATATCTGGCTCTAGGTGAGTGATCACACCATCATGGTTATCTGGGTCATGAAGATCTTTTTTGTACAGTTCTTCCATGTATTCTTGCCACCTCTTCTTAATATCTTCTGCTTCTGTTAGGTCCATACCATTTCTGTCCTTTACTGTGCCCATCTTTGCATGAAACTTTCCCTTGGTATCCCTAATTTTCCTGAAGAGATCTCTAGTCTTCCTCATTCTATTGTTTTCTTCTATTCCTTTGCATTGATCACTGAGGAAGCCTTTTTAAAAATCTCTCCTTGCTATTCTTTGGAACTCTGCGTTCAAATGGATATATCTTTCCTTTTCTCCATTTTTTAAACTTCTCTTCTTTTCTCAGTTATTTGTAAGGCCTCCTCAGACAATCATTTTGCCTTTTTGCATTTCTGTTTCTCAGGGATGATCTTGATCACTGCCTCCTGTAGAATGTCATGAACCTCCCCACCATAGTTCATCAGGCATTCTGTTTATCAGATCTAATACCTTGAATATGTTTGTCACTTCTACTGCATATCGTAAGAGATTTGGTTTAGGTCATACCTGAATGGTCTAGTGGTTTTCCCTACTTTCTTCAATTAAGTCTGAATTTGGCATGTTTCTTTAAATATAGTTAAAATCTAGAATTCCACATTTTGGGCTGGTCTTCCCGAGTTGGTCATAATTATTGGGATTGGAATCTAACAGATAATCATGGGGAATGCTGTTTTATAAAAACCATGCAAAGTTTTATCATAATATATATGATAGATTTTGATGTATTCTGAACATAGGTTCAAGCCTCAGTTTTATGACTTACTAGCAAAGCCATATTATCTTTACTATATGTCTGGAATAATATACCTACTTCCAGAGTTATTGTTAGGATTATGGTACATAATATATATAAAAAACAATCTGTAAGGTGATACAAAACTGTTAGTTATTAGCAATCAAAGATTCAAAACGACTACCTTAAACTTGCCATTTAAATCAAATATTTCTTAAATACCTTTGGTTTTACTTTGAGATTGAATATACCAAATATACTTCACTGATCATGTGAGTTCCTGTCAAGATGTGTCTCCCAGTGGGCAAGACCTTTTAATAAGAGGAGAATAACAGTGCATATAGATATTTAGATCAGTACTAACATAGGAAATCACATTTGGTAATAATAAAAGGTAAGAAAAAATAGTATAAAATATTACAAAGACTTGTTCTAAATCTATTTTGCCTCAGCACCCAAAGGGCTTTACAATATTATTTTCTCCTATTTTCTTCTTTGCAGCTGGGAGATGAGGCCCAGGCCATTCTTAAACCTGGGAGGGCAGTGCTTTATCAGACAGGGAGAGCTGTGGAATTATAGTTGACTTCAACAGTTTTGGTCAGACACCTGCTAGGAGGGACAGTAAAGCAAAGTGGTTAAGCCTGTGGACTCTGGACATAGATCATTTGGAAGCAATTTGGTTTTACTAACCTTGGGCAAATTACCCTGAGATTCAGTTTCTTTACCTGTAAAATGAGAATATTTAGCACCTTCTTTCTGGTTTAAAGGTAAGGATTCAATAACAGATGGTGCTGTACTTTCGAACTTTCATATGCTCACAAATCACTGTTGTTCAGTGTTCAGTCACTCAGTCATGTCCGACTCTTTGCAACCCCAGGGACTGCAGCACACCAGGTCTCCCTGTCCCCCACCACCTCCTGGAGCTTGCCCAAACTCATGACCGTTGAGTCGGTGATGCCTTCCAACCATCTCGTCCTCTGTTGTCCCCTTCTCCTCCTGAATTCTAATTCACTAGGTCTGGGCAGGACCTGAGAATCCACTTGTCTAACGTGTCCCCTGGTGATCCCTGTGCTGTACCATATTGTCAGTAGCAAAGATATAAAGCACCCAGAAGTTGTGCTCAACGATTTCTGGAAATTGTAAATACTCAGTAAATGTTGGCCATTATTTTCTTTCTCGCACTGCACTGTATATTTTCACAAATGTTATTGTGATTGTTCTTTGCAACAACTTTATATTAGGTATTATTATGTCTCTATTTCTCAAATGAGGAGACAAGTCTAGAAAAACTCATAAGTGATTCTCAACATTGTACTTGATCCCAGCTTTACTGATTCTAAGTACTGTCTATTTCCTGCACTTGAAATTTTTCATAATTTGGGGTTAGGGGAAAAAAAGTGGACATAAATTCTCACTTTCCTAGTCTCTGATGCTGGAGTGGGAGCACATCTCTTTTCTGTAGGCTTCAGAAGAAATCCATGGACATTTAAATGACTTCCAGGCATAGTACATGGTTTCTATTTTGTCCATATATGAAAATATTTATTTCAGATTAAAGTAAAGTAAAACAGATTAGTATAAAAAATAAACTAAACATTAGCCCTCAAAAACCTCATTGTCCAGAGGCAAAATAACATATACATTACGTTGCAAGAGTCTATTGTTCAGGTACTCATCCTGTTGTGATACATAGTGTGATAGTTACCTTGTTAACTAAACATAAGTGAAAGTGAAAGTTGCTCAGTCTGTCGGACTCCTCATGACCCCATGGATTACAGTCCATGCAATTCTCAAGGCCAGAACACTAGAGTGGGTAGCCTTTCCCTTCTCCAGGGCATCTTCCCAACCAAGGGATTAAACCCAGGTCTCCCATGTTGCAGGCAGATTCTTTACCAGCTGAACCACGAGGGAAGCCCAAGAATACTGGAGAGGATAGCCTATCCCTTCTCCAGCAGATCTTTCTGACTCAGGAATTGAACCAGGGTCTCCTGCATTGCAGGCAGATTCTTTACCAACTGAGCTATCAGGGAAGCCCTAACTAAACGTGGATGTGAGGGGGCGATCCTAAGATGGCAGAGGAATAGGATGGGGAGACAACTTTCTCCCCCACAAATTCATCAAAAGAACTTTTGAATGCTGAGTAAATTCTACAAAAAACTTCTGAATGCTGGCAGAAGACATCAGGCACCCAGAAAAGCAGCCCATTGTCTTAGAAAGGAGATGGAGAAGTCTTGAGGCTACTGTAAGAATAAGACTGAAAACCAGAGGCAGGAGGCTTAAGTCCAAATCCTGAGAACACCAGAGAACTCCTGACTCCAGGGAACATTAATCAACAAGAACTCATCCAAAAGCCTCTATACCTACACTCAAACCAAGCTCCANCTGAAGTTAAGATGTCAACCAGGATGGGCTCTTTTCTGGAGGTTCCAGTGAAAAATCCACTTGCAAGCTCATTCAGGTTGTTGGTGTAATTGATTTCCTTGAAGTTTACTTTTAAGACTAAGGTCTTTTTTTCTTATTGGCTATTGCCTGTGGGGTTACTCCCAGCTCTGGGAGGCTATGTCAGATCCTTTCCATGTGTTCCCTTCCTTCTTCAGGCCAGTAAGGGCACACTGAGTCCTCCTTGTGTTTTGACTTTCTGAGTTCCCTTTCTGCTACCAGCTCTACTATTAAAGAGTTTATGTGAATAGGTCATGCCCAACTGAATAATACCCCTTTTGATTAACCAAAGTCAGTTGGTTAGTAATCTCAGTTATTGTTGTTGTTCAGTTGCTAAGCCACGTCTGACCCTTTGCAACCCCATGGACTTTATGGGGTTCTTGAGGTAAGAGTACTGGAGTGATTTGCCATTCTCTTCTCTCTTCTTCTGCCATTCTCTTCTCTTAGTTATGTTGATGAAATTCCTTTTCCTATGTAATGTAACATAATCATGGGTATAACAGTAGGAACAGAGATCCTGGGGGACATCTTAGAATTTTGCCTACTATCTTAGGTAGAAAAAAACCTTGTTTTTATATGAAATTGTACAATATTTCTTCTTATGCAGACTTCTCTTTCATGAAAGCTGTGAAGATATTTCTCAGTAAATATAACCTAAATAGTATTCTTTTTAAAGGATTTATTATAATTAAATAATTTCTTTACTGGATGTTTAGATTGTTTCCAGCTTTTTTTTATTATAAATATTGTTGTCATATAAACACTAATGATGGGTCTTGACTAATTGATTATCTCTTTAAGATAAATTACTAGTTGCAAATTGTTGATTAAAGAATATACAAATTTAAACTATTGATATACATTTCCAGTTTGCCTTCTGGAAAAGTTACATCGGTTCATATTCCCATTAACATTAATGGTTTAAATTTATGGTTTCTCTACACCTTTGCCAACACTGGATTCTCATAATTCTTTTATAATTGATAATCTAATGAAAAAGCATATTTTATTCTCTTTATTTACTCTTCCTTATTAGTGAAGTTGAACATCTTTCTCTATGTTTATTTTTCACATGTGTTGCTTTATTAGTAAATTGTCAATTCATCTCTTCTATCAGCTAAGGCTCTTAGTTACAAGCACCAATAGCCACTTTTGGTTAATCTAGATAGAAACAGTTTTTGTTAGAAGGATATGGGTTAGCATATGGAATCAGTTAGATGATTGGAGAAATAGGCTTGTTAAAGGGGGGCTGGACAGTGGGGAATGCAGTATTCTAATATCATAAAACAACAGTTAATATACTGTCACTGGCATCTTCTACACAACCCACAGTCATTATCTTGGGACTCTCAATATTACTGTGAGGAAATTCTCAATTGCCATTCTGTCTTTGCATCATTCTGAAGATTCAAAGTCCTAAGTGGGAGCACCCGATTGACTGAGCCTAGGTCACGTGCCTGAACTATAGTAATCAGTGGGGTAAGAACGGAGTTTGTTGAGCCCTTTGGTTTCCACAGTAAAAAGTAGGGGCTTATTCTCCACCAGTACTTATCCACATTAGATAGATTTTCAGTCCCTGGGTAGCTCCCCCAAAAGACAAAGGCTCTTTTTTGATTTATGCAATGGCAATTTTTCTTCTTTTTAGTGCATCTTTTACATTATAGTTATTAATACTTCACCACATGTATTACATGTATCTTTTATTTTTTTTTCTTCTTCTGTCCTTGTGGCAAAGTACCTTTTAAGCAAAATGACCCTAACTAGTTCTTTCCAGCAGAATCGGATACAGCTGATGCTTATTGCTTCTTAATCAAACAAACCTTGCTGTCCTAGCCATAGTCAATTTAACTAGGAGGTCTATTTATGGAGAAAGGTGATTTGCTATACTGAGACATCTTTGCCTATTCTCTATTTCAAATCAAGTGATAGAAAATTCACCCACATTTCTTTTTGGGAAGTAAAAAATGTTAATTGAACAGAAGAAGGTGAGTCTTTCAAGTTTGGGGTATTGTCTTACCTGTTGAATTGCTCTTAAACTCCTGAAGCTTGCAATCTCCCCATAATCAAAAGAGCTGGGAGCTAGGGTGGTCATGTGGTGAATGAGAGATTTCTTGCTGCAGCCTACAATAAAGTTCTATAACACAGATGGTTTGTGAGTGTGGCTTTTTATCTTTGTGTACTTTAGGACTGTCATCATTCATAAACCACTTACTAGTTAAATAATTCAAAAGAGATCTGTGGATAATCCTTTTAAACATCTTCTATAATAGTCAGTTTCATAATTTGTTAGNAAAGTTCTATAACACAGATGGTTTGTGAGTGTGGCTTTTTATCTTTGTGTACTTTAGGACTGTCATCATTCATAAACCACTTACTAGTTAAATAATTCAAAAGAGATCTGTGGATAATCCTTTTAAACATCTTCTATAATAGTCAGTTTCATAATTTGTTAGACGTTGTATCTGCTTGATAGTCAGTTTCATAATTTGTTAGACGTTGTATCTGCCAAAAAAAAAAAAAATTCCTTTTTGCTTATTTCCCTCTTGCTCCAAGGGAAATCGTCTATTTCTTGCTAAAGGGACCAATGATCCTTCTAACTATCCAGCCTTTCCCACGTGGAGTTAAAGTTCTTCCTTCTCCGAAAGCCTGAGTACAAGTATTTACAAAATTCTAGAGAGATGTAGTTGAATCTTACATATGCATTAGATGAAGAAACAGGTACAATGCCGAAAGAAATTAACTTCCATGTGAAGTTAAGAGGATAGGCTGGGATCATAAAGAGAACCAGAATATGTTTTCCAAAAGACTCAATGGGCAAATAAATCCATATTTCCAAATCAATACTTTCTCAAGTTCATGAAGAAAAATAAATAATGGTTTCAAGGTAACATGATTTTCCAGATTTACCACTTACAATGAAGGTCTATAAGTAATCCCCAATGGTGCTTCAAAAAATTCCTGAGTGTGTTGTCATCAGTTTTATTCTAAACTCCTAGGCAAAGTAATATTTTCTTCTCTGTTTTTGTTAGAAGATACACATGAGTAGAAAATTCCCCTTCTGATTTTTTTTTTTCCCTAAATTGTAAAGATAAACTTCTCTATGCTGGGTGAACAATTTGAATAAATCTTTTCCTCACCAGTGAGTTGATCTCTAAAATACTAAGCTACAATTACGTGTTGGGCTGTATATTTATGAAATACACAGGGAAGGACCCACAATGTGTATCCAACAAACAATTTGAAAAGTGTCCTCATCTAAGCTAAAACTGTCTTTTTAGTGGATTGTTGGTTGAAACACTATTTTTAAGATCAAGGATCCCAGAGGTAGTGTGTATGAGTGTGTGTATGTGTAGAGTTTTTCATGCTATTAATTCATTCTCAGGGTTACTGTAGTCCCTTTCTCTTACACATGGAGAATAATTGGACTCTTTGTACAACTGACTGATTCCCCAGAGAATATAAGGGGGACAGGGAGGTAGAGGAGTAATTTCAGAAGGAATTCACAAAAGCAGTCAGTTTTAGTCGTGAAGACGAGCAAGCTCATCTTCCCTCTATGTTAACAGGTTAGGAAAGGTTATTCCTGGCATAGTTATAAGTGTGTTTTCTGCTGGAGCAGCTGTGCCAATGCTGTGTGTTAGCTGGAGGAAGTTGTATAACAGACAGCAGAGGAGTGGCACATTTGCTTGGCCTTTGGCTGGTCTTTTAAAATTTTTTTACGACCAAACAAAGTCCAAATGATTCTCTATGGATCAAATATGATATTATCCATCCTTTCCTGTCTTGTCTTTCTGTCTTCCTTGCCCCTTTTCAATACATATTTTAACATACATTTTCCATAAAATTGTCCATTTAAATGATCCTAGTTTTGGCGTTTCATTTCTGTGCTCACTTGTCCAAATTCCTTCTCTTCCTTTTAGCTCAATCACTCCTTTCTTCACCTATTGTCTTTATTAGCTCCCTTTTCCCCTGCCTCTTTTCTCACCTGATGGTTTTTTTCCCCTCAATTGTTTCCACTTTTCTACTCTTAAGTGTTAATATGTTTTTTAAATCAAAATGAAAAATTTGGAACTTATTTAATCCAAATATTATCTCTCTGGGATGAATGTCAGGTTAATAGTTACCAGAGTGCTTAGATAAAAGGCTGAAGCACCAAAGTGGAATTTCAGGGGGAGCTGGGCTGAAATTTCTGGGGGACTTCCATGTGTCTTCCAGTCCTGCTTCTTTTGTCCTGCATATAATTTCTTGAACTAGTAGGAATATAGCTTTGAGAAGCGCTTTACTTCCCTTTTCAGGGCCTTGGAGTTCTCCAGAAGGAAGTATCTGAATGACAAATATTGGAACTGGGATTCTGGAAACAGCAAAACTGAACCACACACACTCAGGGAATCAGGCTGGTTGCTAGAGCAGGGTTCGAATTTAGCTCTCTGGTTATCTATGTACAGAGATGGTGGCCTTTTCATCTTAGGAATTCTTTTTGTCTACCGTTCTAAAGGACATCATTCCTGTATTCATTCATTCAATGGGTATTTGCTGTGTATCCACTCTATGCCACGGATGTGCTCAGCACAATGGTCACAGTTTAATGTTCATCTGTTCCCTCATCTTGAGAATGGCCTAGAGAGAAAGTCAGATGAAAAGGCCACAATAAGGCAGTGTCAGACCCCAGAAAAAACTGAAATGGAAAAATGTGCCTTTGAATTCAAATTGTGTTTGAAGTTCTTCTCAGCTTTAAAGGGAGTCGACAAGGTTGTAGAGCTACAATAGAAGTGGATGGGAAACAAAGGAGGAGGGCAATGCTGACTCATTCTCTTGAGCTGGCAAAGTGTGCAATACACACTGGGCTATGGAGGGAAAACATCCATCCGCCCATGGAAATCAGTGAAACAAAGAGGGGCTGTAGACACCCTCTCCTCCCGCCTGTGCCTATTCTGGATCTCAGCCTGTTTGTATTCACCAGGGCTCTGTATGTTGGGACCTTTCTGGTCAGCCCCTCCCATTCTTTCTGAGATAATAAAACCAGGGGAGAAATAATGGAACGAATCCCAACTTGTTTTGTTCCATGAAAGCTGTGGGAGTACAGGAGGCACTTGGAAATTTACAAAGTGGAATATAAAGTGTGGAGAATTTAATTTGGAAAGGAGGTGTGGTGGGGCAGGCTATTACTGCTTTTTCTTATAAGCCCTTCTGTATTATATGAATTTCTAAAATTATCTGTGTGAATTATGTTGCTAAATTAATAAAAATGCTTTTTTTTTTTTTTCAAAACAAGTACAAGTAGGATGGAGATAGTCTTGGGGCATGCAGGGCAGTAGGAGGGAATGTTTGAGTAATAATCACACTTTGGGGAAAGATTGGTTTCGTGCCTGGTTTGGCTCCTTTATGATGCTGCTGCTACTGTGGCAAGATGACATGGGCAGTGCATAAAAGGTATGATTGCTCACTATTCCCAGGTTTGGTTTTCCACAGTCCAATCTCTGCTCTATACTTGAGTCACTTCTTCAGTCTCTCAGCTCTATTCGCTACCAACTTTATTACTCATTTACTGTTTTCATTATTTGTGTGCTTAGCTCTGACCCCAGTTTCCTTTCCAGGAACATTCAATTTTTTCCCTAGGTCCTAAAATATATATGGTCACCCTCTTAAGTAATAGCTTTTCTGACTTAGCTTTCAGGCTGTCCATTTCAGATGCTTTCTTATGAGGCATTTCTCTTCTGCATTGTCCCAAGCCTTCTGCAGTGCCTAACAGCCCAATGGACCCAAGGGAGGCCTGAGAACAGTTAATGACAGGGAGTAGAACAAATGGGCTCAATCCCTACAGACAACAAACCTGCCTCCTTCTACTTCCTAGCTGTGTGACCTTGTGCAAGTTACATAAACTTTCTGCATCTTCATTTCCTTATCTGCATATGGAAGATGAAATAATAATAATCATTAAGCACTTACTAAAAGCTCAATATCAGCATTTCAGCAGAAAGGTAAAATTATACCCATTTCTCTTAAATGTGCAACAACAACAACAACAAAGAATGGTTCCTTTCCCCTATAATTGGTTCATCGTCATGAAAGAGCCTCCTCACCCATCTTCTTTTGCCCCAGGCAGCTAAGTTTGTGGGATAGGGTCAGTTTCAGTCCCACCAGACAAATTTTGTTCAATTCTATGAAAAAAATCTTTTCCTTAGGTAAATTCTTATCTCTCTTGGATAAAGAACTCAGCTTTTCAGATTTCTGCTGTCTCAGATCTGAATGTGAGATCTGAGTGACTGAACGGTGGTAGAGGAAGGTGGGGGTTCTTGCTGTCCTTTGGATCCTTGCTGGTCTCTGCTGTGTCATAACTTCTTCCTGGGCTGGTGACCACTGATGAGGACTGCTGTCATCCTCAGGTGCTTTGCTGATGTCTGAGGCTGGTATAATTCACACACCATTCCCAACCTTGCTGACTTAGCTTTTCCTTGTGGGCACTACAGAGTTCCAATGTGTCCCCTAGCTTTCAGCCTGCTCCATGAACCATAGATAGTAGATACTTAGCAGTTATCTTTGGGCAGGAAAAGCCCTGATTTGTAGTATTTGAAGACTTCTGTGGTGTAAAGAGTCCCACCCTGGCATTTTAAACTACCCATATACTGCCACCAAATGCAGAGTTGGGAAGAGACGCACCATACAGATCCAACAGATGTAAATAATCTCAAGAGCAAAGATAATAGTAAAACATAATAAATAAGGGAGTAATTATGCTTATTATAATGGATAGTTTTGAGCAACTATCTTTATTTTTAATAGAATTTATTGAATTTTAAGTTTAATTAATTTAATTTTGAATAATTGCCATGCTAAACAACTAGCTTGCAAAATTTCTGACTATTTAGCAGTGAGTTCTCTGAGCTGGTAAGCCAGTTTTGGTCCACTCTTGGCAGGTCACTTCATCTGCTTTGTCAAGACAGCTTCTAATAAGCTCCTATTCAGATCTTCAACTAAATTAAATGTTCCCTTTCAAGGGCGGCTCAAGAGAGCTAAATTTAGGCCCACGCTTTGCTATCCACAAGTTGATGCAAAGGCAACCAGTGATGCAATATCCTTCCAAATACTAAAAAGGAAGCAGGGCAGAAGCTTCTCTACCCCTGGCATTAACCTTGACCTACATAACTCACTTCCCCCTAATAAAATTGGTCAAATAAGCAAAATGTCAAATTCTCTTAGACTTTCAAAGCAAATTCATTCAACAACCAATTCATGGAAACTCATTTCATCAAAGGGGAAATTCATCAACTTTATATCTATTTTGTTTTAGTTGACTAGCTTTCCTAATAGCATTTTAAGGGAAAATGTGAAACTTTGTCTCTTGCAAGAGCTAGAGGAAAGGGACCCAAAGAGAGGAAGTTGTATTGTTTCTTTGGAAGCCCACATCTAAATATCCTTCCTGCTGCTCATCTTCTAGAATTGCTAACTCTGATCTTGATGGTCCTGTCTTTCTTCAGCATCTCAGTCACTTTCTTCTCCATGTTGCAGATGCCAAAGCCCAACTGACATCTTAAGACATCTTAGTGGTCATAGAGGAGACTGCTGCTGCACTAGCTTTTCCATTGGTTAAACAAAACAAACTGAAACAGATTGACGGGCAAAAATAACAAACTCAAGAGTTCTGGAGATTTGATTCAGCACAGAGTATTCTGCACAGCACTGTGGCTGTTTGTATAGCGATCTCAAAGTTACTGCTTAATCACATAGGCATTTAAAAATGCGAGGCTCAAGGATGAGAGCTTGAGAAATGACTGGAGGCTTAAGTAGGGGAATGACAAAGTTTGATCTGCTTCAGAAACTCAACAATAGTAGCAATATGTGAGAAGGACCAAAAGGTGGAATTGGTAAGCAGGGAACTCGTTTAAGAGTTTTTGGAACCTAGGTGAAAAATGACAGCCTAAAACCTAGTAATGGATGGTGGAAAAATAAGGGCCTTTTCCTGGCTACCCTAACTTAGTGGACCTCCCTTTTATTTTTTATCACTGTGTCCTATTTGCTTCCTTCCTGGGATTTGTGGCGAATTTAAAATTTACACTTAATATTTATCATCTGCTCCTACATTAGGCTGTAAGCTCCACTGAGGACAGGCCTGCTTCATTTCCCAGAGCATTCCCATCTTCCAGTGCAACGTTGGGCACGTAACAGGTGCTCACAAATGTCTGTGGAAGAAAGAATGTAACTGAGAAGAAAGAAAGGGTGTTCCTCAGTGGGAGAAGTTTAGCTGTGTTTTAGGGTAAGGGAAAGGTGCCATGGAGAAGGAGGAACAGAAAGCACGGAGAAGAGACAATAAGAGATGGTGCCAAGTCCAGGAGAGATTAGAGCACATAGGAGGAAAATTGAGGCTAGAGGATGTAGGCTTTGCCTGTGGGAAGGGCTTTACTTCTGATGCAGGAGGGAAGAAGAATGGGTGAGGATTGAAGCTGATTGGATTTATAAGTTATAAGACTGGTGGTCTCTGTTTCTTAGAGAAATCGTAGGCATAGTTATCATAGAGAGGCACAAAGAAAGACAGATGGAGACAGAGAGAGAGAGAAATGAAGAAGAAGAGGAAGGAAGAGAAAGTGGAGGAGCTGGGAGGCTGGGAGGAGAGAAGAAGAGGAGGGGGAGGAAGGAAGAAAAGGAAGGGGAATTGAGAGTTTAAGGAGGTGGTGGAAATTTAACAAAATTATTCCAAGGAAAGGAATAAGTTGGTGGCCAAAAATACCAACACAGACTTCTGAGGGAGTGCCTACTGCTGAGGAGTAATATGACCAAATTAGTCTAGCCCTAAATTTCATAGGTGAGTGACAGAGAAGTGGAATGAGAAGATTGGAGGTCAGTTGTGGTAGGGATTTGCAGGAAGCCATCTCTCTTCTTGGTTATTTTAATGTCTCAGTGAAATAAAGAGAACAGTTTTAAGACTCCTGGGATAGATTCAGATGAATCACTCATCTCTCCAGCTGTTAAAAGTTTTGGATATATTGGACAGGACACAGACATCAAAAGTGGGCCCTCAGCAATCTGCTCTCTGGAGAAGGCCTCACCAAGGGGCTGGAGCCTGCCTTGTCTTGCTGTGTCTGAGAACTGTATGATAACTAGGAAGTAGGAAGGCAGCTTCTATCTTAGATATCTTACTGATATCCAAATAACTTTTGTGCTTAGTGATTGCCTTCTATAAGAGAGAGTACATGATTATAAACTTTGATAGACCTGGATTTGATTCCTAGCTCTGGTATATAGGAACTATGTGATCTTGAATAAACTGCCTCCCTTTTCAAGCCTCCATTGTTCAAAGTAAAATGGGGAAAATCACCAAAAGGCTGAAACTTGAAATGGTATGGTGTATGTAAATCAGCCAGCAAAATGCACCAAACAAGGTAGTCACTCAATAGATATTTTGTTACCTCCTTCCTTCCTTTTCTTTTTCCCTTCCTCCTTTTTTGCCTCCTTTCTTCCCTCACTTCCTCACATTTTAGTTATCAGTTTTCTGTACTTGATTATAAGACTCCTCAGAGCAGGAATGACATCTTGTCATTAAAAATTAACTCATTTTATCTTTATTAAAGTAACACATGTACTAGATAGCTAAAAATTTCAAATAATACAAGAGCAACCACCTCATCCTTCCCTATCTCCCAATCTATTTGCCAAAGGAAAGCCAATCTAGTTCTCAACAGTTTGGTATTTTTATTATTCTGATGTCATCTCAGTTCAGTTCAGTTCAGTCACTCAGTTGTGGCCGACTCTTTGTGACCCCATGAATCGCAGCACGCCAGGCCTCCCTGTCCATCACCAACTCCCAGAGTTCACTCAGACTCATGCCCATTGAGTCCATGATGCCATCCAGCCATCTCATCCTCTGTATTTCCCTTCTCCTCTTGCTTTCAATCTTTCCCAGCATCAGGGTCTTTTCAAATGAGTCACTTCTTCGCATCAGGTGGCCAAAGTATTGGAGTTTTAGCTTCAACATCAGTCCTTCCAATGAACACCCAGGACTAATTTCCTTTAGGATGGACTCGTTGGATCTCCTTGCAGTCCAAGGGACTCTCAAGAGTCTTCTCCAACACCACACTTCAAAAGCATCAATTCTTCGGCGCTCAGCCTTCTTCACAGTCCAACTCTCACATCCATACATGACCACAGGAAAAACCATAGCCTTGACTAGACGGACCTTAGTCAGCAAAGTAATGTCTCTGCTTTGAAATATGCTACCTAGGTTGGTCATAACTTTTCTTCCAAGGAGTAAGTGTCTTTTTTTTTTTTTAATTTTAATTTTTATTTTTTTTCATCTCGGGTGTACATGAGTTCCCAATCTTGAAACCCTCCCCCCCCACCTCCCACTCCACATCAGCTCTCTGGATCATCCCCGTGCACCAGTCCCAAGCATCCTGTATCCTGAACCGAATATAGACCGACGATTCATTTCCCACACAACAGCACACATGCATGTTTCAGTGCCATTCTCCCAAACCTTCCCCTCCTCTCCCTCTCCCTCAAAGTCCAAAAGTCCATTCCATGCAACTGTGTCTCTTTTGATGTCTTGTATACAGGGTTATCATCACCACGTTTCTAGATTCCATATATATGAGTTAGTATACTGTATTGGTGTTTTTCTTTCTGGCTTACTTCACTCTGTATAATTGGNGGCTGTTTTCACATGATGTTCTTAGAACTGGGTAGTAGTTGGAACAGAGACTGAATGTCCCACAAAGCCAAAAATATATACCACCTAAATATATTTTTTAAACTTGTAAAAAATTTTTAAGCTTAAATATATATTTGTATATCTCTTGAAGGTGAAAGAGGCGAGTGAAAACGTTGACTTAAAACTCAACATTCAAAAAACTAAGATTATGGCATGTGGTTCCATCACTTCAGGGCAAATAGAGGGGGGAAAAATGAAAGCAGTGACAGATTTTATTTTCTTGGGCTTCCAAATCACTGTGGACAGTGACTGAAGCCATGAAATTAAGAGACTCTTGCTCCTTGGAGGAGAAGCTAAGACAAACCGAGACAGCCTATTGACAGTACACACATCCTGAGCCCCCATTAGTGCTATGAAGAGACATCACTTTGCCCACAAAGGTCCATATAGCCAAAGCTATAGTTTTTCCAATAGTCATGCGCAGATGTGAAAGTTGGGCCACAAAGAAGGCTGACCACAGAAGAACTTATGCTTTCAATCTGTGGTGCTAGAGAAGACTCTTGGGAGTCCCTTGGACTGTAAGGAGATCAAACCAGTCAATCCAAAAGGAAAACAGCCCGGAATATTCATTGGGAGGATTGATGCTGAAGCTGAATCTCCAATACTTTGGTCACCTGATGAAAAGAGATGAGTCACTGGAAAAAAAACTTGATGGTGGGAAAGATTTAGGGCAGGAATAGATAGGATGAGATGGTTAGAAAGCATCACCAATTAAATGGACATGATTTTGAGCAAACTCCAGGAGGTGGTGAAAGACAGGGAAGCCTGGTATGTTGCAGTCCATGGAGTTGAAAAGAGTCAGACACAACTTAGCAACCGAACAACAACAACTTACCTAAATATGTATATATAAACTACCTAAATATATATTTTAAATATATTAAACATGTTAAATAGTTTAAATATTTAAACTGTATTAAATATATACATTCTTTAATGTAAATTGACCATTTACAGAAAACAGTTTGCAGATCCCTGGGTTAGAGCTCTGTAACATTTCACTTTGAATTTAATAGGAAGCCTTTGGGTGGTTTGTTTTTTTTTAATTTTTACTTTTTTTTCATCTCGGGTGTACATGAGTTCCCAATCTTGAAACCCTCCCCCCCCACCTCCCACTCCACATCAGCTCTCTGGATCATCCCCGTGCACCAGTCCCAAGCATCCTGTATCCTGAACCGAATATAGACCGACGATTCATTTCCCACACAACAGCACACATGCATGTTTCAGTGCCATTCTCCCAAACCTTCCCCTCCTCTCCCTCTCCCTCAAAGTCCAAAAGTCCATTCCATGCAACTGTGTCTCTTTTGATGTCTTGTATACAGGGTTATCATCACCACGTTTCTAGATTCCATATATATGAGTTAGTATACTGTATTGGTGTTTTTCTTTCTGGCTTACTTCACTCTGTATAATTGGCTCCAGTTTCATCCATCTCATTGGAACTGATTCAAGTGTATTCTTTTTAATGGCTGAGTAATACTCCATTGTGTATATGTACCACAGCTTTCCTATCCATTCATCTGTTGATGGACATCTAGGTTGTTTCCATGTCCTGGCTATTATAAACAGTGCTGCTATGAACATTGGGGTACAGTAAGTGTCTTTTAATTTCATGGCTGCAGTCACCATCTGCAGTGATTTTGGAGCCCCCCAAAGTAAAAAGTCTGACACTGTTTCCCCATCTATTTCCCATGAAGTGATGGGACCAGATGCCATGATCTTCGTTTGCTGAATGTTGAGCTTTAAGCCAACTTTTTCACTCTCCTATTTCACTTTCATCAAAAGGCTTTTTAGTTCCTCTTTACTTTCTGCCCTAAGAGTGGTGTCATCTGCATATCTGAGGTTATTGATAGTTCTCCCAGCAATCTTGATTCCAGCTTGTGTTTCTTCCAGTCCAGCGTTTCTCATGATGTACTCTGCATAGAAGTTAAATAAGTAGGGTGACAATATACAGCCTTGACGTACTCCTTTTCCTATTTGGAACCAGTCTGTTGTTCCACGTCCAGTTCTAACTGTTGCTTCCTGACCTGCATACAGGTTTCTCAAGAGTCAGGTCAGGTGGTCTGGTACTCCCATCTCTTTCAGAATTTTCCACAGTTTGTTGTGATCCACACAGTCAAAGGCTTTGGCATAGTCAATAAAGTAGAAATAGATGTTTTTCTGGAATTTTCTTGCTTTTTCCATGATCCAGCGGATTTTGGCAATTTGATCTCTGGTTCCTCTGCCTTTTTTTAAAGCCAGCTCATCTCAGTTTGCCTAAAAGTCTATTTATACCATTATTTCTTGATTTAGCTGAATCAGTTTTAAAGATTATTTATATATGTTCTTATTGAACAGAAAATGATTTGGCTTATTTATACTGCCATCTCACCTCTGCTTCCCAAACAATCGTCTCTTTGTCCTCTATTGGTGTACTTTATATGTACCTTTCCATTATACATAGCATCTCTTGATTCTCTACACTGTAAACCTGAGACATTATCACACCAATTCTTCTCTTCAGTTCCGTTCACCTCTTTAACTTTCTATCTTCTTTATACCTTTATATGGCTAAGGTTGTTAACATTTGCTTTTTCTTCTTTAACTATTATTAAGTCTATGTGTTGATAGACAGGTTCTACGGAGAGTAAATAGTGCTTACATAATTATGGTTAATATTGTTCACAATCTAGTTAAGCATATTTACTTTCTTGTTTAGATGTTTGCTTTTCCTTGGGTTTGTAATTACCTTTTTTTTTTCATTCTGTTTTTAATATATCTTTAATCTTTCCAGTGTCTCAGGGATCCCCAAAATGGATTTATCTCTTTTTTGTGATACCTTCTTCCTGGACTGCTCCTGTTTCAACACAGCCTAGTTATTATCTAGAATGGCTATAAATCTATTGTCCTGAGACTTTTATTCATCTTTCTTTTGAGTTGAATCTACACTCTCCAAGATCCATCTGTTGTCCTCCTTTTTGACTGATTAATTCATTTTATAGAAAAAAGGAATACAAAAGTTAATATCTGAGAAAGAATACATGTGAGTTAAACTTTCTAAGTCCTTGCATGTCTAAAAGTAGCTGTCCTTATATTGATTAGTAGTTTGATTTGGTTAAGAAAATTCTAGAATCAAAACTTTCTACTTGACAATTTTTCTTCTAGTAGTCAGTGAAGCTGAAGCAATCCAATTGTCTTTCCATTAGAAGTGACCTATTTTATTTATCTATTTCTTTATGAAAGCTTTTCAAACCTTACATTTTAAGTTCCAATATCGCGAAATTATGTGACTGAATGGAAGGTTTATTTCCCTCTGTATGTTTTGTTACATACCCAATAGGCCTCTGCAGTTTGAAGTCTCATTAGTACTAGAAAATTCTCTTCTAATTTTGGTTTGATAATTGTTTCTTCTCTATTATTCTCTTCCCTCCTTCTGAATATGTTTTGTAACACTGTACATTTTGTAAAGAACTTCTATGGTTCTTGTTACTATTTTTCTCTCATATTTTCTATCCTTGCAATTTTCTTTTCTAATTTTTGGAATATTTTATTACCTTGCTCTTCCCATTTAAAACATATTTTAATAGACTTTGAACTTAAAAGTCGTTTTAGATTTACAGAAAAATTGCAAAGATAGTATTAAGCGTATCCACGTGCTCTACACCTAGTTGCTCTTATTAACATCTTACATTAATGTGGTATATTTATGGTTTATGTCACAATTAATGAACCAATATTGATTCATTCTCGTTAACCAAAGTCTGTATTTTTTCAGATTTTTTTTAGTTTTTATCTAATGTCTTTTTTTTTTTTTTTTTTTGGATCCTATCTAGATATCGTATTGAATTTAGTAATCATGTCTTTTTGGCTCCTCTTGGCTGTAATAGTTTCTCAGACTTTCCTTGTTTCTCTTAACATTGACTTTTGAAGAACGCAAATCAGATATTTTGTATAATGTCCCTCAGATTTTAAAAATCCCAGGGATTTGTCTGTTTTCTCATCATCTAGCTGAGGTAGTGTTCCTCAGGGTTTTGCAGTGTAATATGACTATTCTCTTTCCATACTGTACTCTTTGGATAAGTGTCACTATATGTAGCTCATACTTAGATGGGGAGTTATGCTCCACTTCCTAGAGGGCAGAATATCTACATAAATTATTTGGAATTCTCCTGCATGGGAGATTTTTCTCTTTATCTTTCATTTATTTATTCAGTTACTTAATGATGGCACTGTGGACTAACAGATGCTTATTTTATACTCTGGATCACAATCAAATACTACTTCATCTATTTTGTTGCTCAGACTCTTCCAGCTTTGGCCATTATGAGATATTGGTTGGCTCCTGTGTCCACACCACCAGCGTTGTGAATTTACTTATTTATTTTTTAACATTTCCTAACTTTCTGTCACTATAAGATGCTCCAGGCTTATTTGAATATTTCTTACTTCAATCCTAGAATAGACATTTCTCCAAGGAGATCTGATTCCTTCTATTGTGTGCTAGTTGCTAGGCCCTCCCAGCAGAAAGAACAAAAACTTGTGTATATACCAAGGCAAATTTGGCCTTAGAGAACAGAATGAAGTGGGGCAAAGGCTAACAGAGTTTTTCCAAGAGAACTCACTGGACATAGCAAATGCCCTCTTCCAACAACACAAGAGATGACTCTACACATGGACATCACCAGATGATCAATACTGAAATCAGATTGATTATATTCTTTGCAGCCAAAAATGGAGAAGTTCTATACAGTCAGCAAAAAGAAGACCAGGAGCTGACTGTGGCTCAGATCATGAACTCCTTATCGCCAAATTCAGACTTAAATTGAAGAAAGTAGGGAAAACCACTAGATCATTCAGGTATGACCTAAACCAAATCCCTTATGATTATGCAGTGGAAGTGACAGATTCAAGGGATTAGATCTGGTAGAAAGAGTGCCTGAAAAACTATGGATGGAGGTTCATGACATTGTACAGGAGGCAGGGATCAATACAATCCTCAAGAGAAAGAAATGCAAAAAGGCAAAATGGTTGTCTGAGGAGGCCTTATAACTAGCTGTGAATAGAAGAGAAGTGAAAGGCAAAGGAGAAAAGGAAAGGTATACCCATTTGAATGCAGAGTTCCAAAGAATAGCAAGGAGATATAAGAAAGCCTTCTTTAGCAATCAGTGCAAAGAAATAGAGGAAAACAATAAAATAGGAAAGTCTAGAGATCCCTCAAAAAAATTAGAGATACCAAGGGAACATTTCATGCAAAGATGGGCTCAATAAAGGACAGNTTTATACTCTGGATCACAATCAAATACTACTTCATCTATTTTGTTGCTCAGACTCTTCCAGCTTTGGCCATTATGAGATATTGGTTGGCTCCTGTGTCCACACCACCAGCGTTGTGAATTTACTTATTTATTTTTTAACATTTCCTAACTTTCTGTCACTATAAGATGCTCCAGGCTTATTTGAATATTTCTTACTTCAATCCTAGAATAGACATTTCTCCAAGGAGATCTGATTCCTTCTATTGTGTGCTAGTTGCTAGGCCCTCCCAGCAGAAAGAACAAAAACTTGTGTATATACCAAGGCAAATTTGGCCTTAGAGAACAGAATGAAGTGGGGCAAAGGCTAACAGAGTTTTTCCAAGAGAACTCACTGGACATAGCAAATGCCCTCTTCCAACAACACAAGAGATGACTCTACACATGGACATCACCAGATGATCAATACTGAAATCAGATTGATTATATTCTTTGCAGCCAAAAATGGAGAAGTTCTATACAGTCAGCAAAAAGAAGACCAGGAGCTGACTGTGGCTCAGATCATGAACTCCTTATCGCCAAATTCAGACTTAAATTGAAGAAAGTAGGGAAAACCACTAGATCATTCAGGTATGACCTAAACCAAATCCCTTATGATTATGCAGTGGAAGTGACAGATTCAAGGGATTAGATCTGGTAGAAAGAGTGCCTGAAAAACTATGGATGGAGGTTCATGACATTGTACAGGAGGCAGGGATCAATACAATCCTCAAGAGAAAGAAATGCAAAAAGGCAAAATGGTTGTCTGAGGAGGCCTTATAACTAGCTGTGAATAGAAGAGAAGTGAAAGGCAAAGGAGAAAAGGAAAGGTATACCCATTTGAATGCAGAGTTCCAAAGAATAGCAAGGAGATATAAGAAAGCCTTCTTTAGCAATCAGTGCAAAGAAATAGAGGAAAACAATAAAATAGGAAAGTCTAGAGATCCCTCAAAAAAATTAGAGATACCAAGGGAACATTTCATGCAAAGATGGGCTCAATAAAGGACAGAAATGGTATGGACCAGACAGAAATGGTATGGACCTAACAGAACCAGAAGATATTAAGAAGAAGTGGCAAGAATACATGGAAGAACTGTACAAAAAAGATCTTCATGACCCAGATAACCATGATGGTGTGATCATTCACCTAGAGCCAGACATCCTGGAATATGAAGTCAGGTGGGCCTTAGGAAGAATCACTACAAGCAAAGCTAGTGAGGGTGATGGAATTCCAGTTGAACTATTTCAAATCTTAAAAGATGATGCTGTGAAAGTGCTGCACTCAATATGCCAGCAAATTTGGAAAACTCAGCAGTGGCTACAAGGACTGGAAAAGGTCAGTTTTCATTCCAATCCCAAAGAAAGACAATGCCAAAGAATGATCCAACTACTACACAATTGCACTCATCTCACATGCTAGTAAAGTAATGCTCAAAATTCTCCAAGCCAGGCTTCAACAGTACATGAACCATGAACTTCCAGATGTTCAAATTCGATTTAGAAAAGGCAGAGGAACCAGGGATCAAATTGCCAGCATCTGCTGGATCATCAAAAAAACAAGAGAGTTCCAGAAAAATATATACTTCTGCTTTATTGACTATGCCAAAGCCTTTGATTGTGTAGACCACAATGAACTCTGGAAAATTCTTAAAGAGATCAGTCCTGAGTGTTCATTGGAAGGATTGATGATGAAGCTGAAACTCCAATACTTTGGCCACCTGATGCAAAGAGCTGACTCATTTGAAAAGACCCTGATGCTGGGAAAGATTGAAGGCAGGAGGAGAAGGTGATGACAGAGGATGAGATGGTTGGATGTCATCACCAACTCAATGGACACAAGTTTGAGTAAACTCTGGGAGTTGGTGATGGACAGGGAGGCCTGTCATGCTGCCATCCACGGCGTCATAAAGAGTTGCACATGACTGAGTGACTGAACTGAATTGATACCAACTCAGTTATGTACTTGTATCTATAAGTGTTTCTATATTTAACATCTAAATCTATATTAAACTAAATATAAGTTCACACTGATGTCTTCAACCCTAATCCATTATCATATGTATCATTCTCACTGTTTTTCCTTTCTTGTCTTTGAATCCCTCTCAGAGAGAAACATGGCAGCTGTAATATCCATCCACTCACTTGATTGTTCAGTTCTAGTATATGTATCATAGTATCAAGATTATTAGCTGGTACTTTCATAGGAAACAAATTTATCACCTAGAGTTCAGTGTTTATATATGGAGTTTCTTTTGTTTTTAATTTAATTAAAAAATTAATTTATTTTTATTGGAGGCTAATTACTTTACAATTTTGTGGTGGTTTTTGCTATACATTGATATGAATCAGCCATGGGTGTCTTCATTTTTACAAACTTTATTCATTTCCAGTGTGCTAAAGTCTACGAAGGCAATGGCAACCCACTCCAGTACTCTTGCCTGGAAACTCCCATGGACAGAGGAGCCTGGTAGGCTGCAGTCCATGGCGTTGCGAAGGGTTGGACATGACTAAAGTGACTTAGCAGCAGTAGCAAAGTCAGCATCTTTTCCTCTCAATGCCCTTCAGTGGGGTTTTAAAAATATATTATAATTTTTATATATTTATAATAGAGTTATATTGTTTTGTCACATTCTGCATTCATTCTGGGATCTGTCAACCTTTTAATTTTTTTGAAGATTTCTTTAACAGTCCTTTTTCAAAACTTCTGTATATGTTTTCCTCCCTGCTATCAAATTTTATTTTCCAAGAGTTCTTTTTACTTTGAATTTTTCAAATACCATCTTATTCTTTTTTCACAGATGCTAGTTCAGTTCAGTTCAGTTCAGTCGCTCAGTCGTGTCTGACTCTTTGCTAGTTAGCTGTTAGTAATCTGCATCTATGGCAATCCCCTTTCTGAAGATACTAATGAAAACTTTTTGAAGTTTTCTTCTGTCTGTTTAGCCTGTTTTCTCCAAGTGTTTTATTCAGTTTATTCTCATCTCTGTGGATGAGATGGATATGAGATGTTTTCTTTTGATCTCTGGTAACCTTTGCTTGATGGCTTATGATGCAGAATGGGAGAATATGATCTCCTAAGTAGAATCTCTGTAATCTCTGAGGGCATGGGAGGGTTTGTCAATGCTGAGTTTCCCTGCAGGGTAATTTGGTTGAGCTAGTGTTGGAGGTGCCCTGATATTCATGTCTTTCCACTTGGGCTGATACCTTAAAGAAGTAACTTCTCATCTGTGACCTGAAGCGTAAGGCCTATCTGCTAGCAGTCAGATAGTCAAATAATTATCCATTTGATTCACACATTTTCAGATGAGTACTCTTACCCTCAACTATGCATGGCTTCCTCTTGAGTGGAGACTGTTTTAATCGTTCTGATCTTCTATTATTGAGGGGAAAGGGAAGTAATTCAGTGGAATAGCCAGAAGAATGTGCAGAAATGAATTCAATTGTTTTTCATTAAAGCTTCAAGCCAATCCTCCTTATGTTAGCTCCCCAACTCACTTAATTCCCATTTTCAGACAGGTCTGATGCTGTCAGTTTCTGAGACTTGAAGAATTTCAAGTGAAGACAAGATCAGTTTTCAGCCTTCATCAGTGCTAGTTATATTTGGCCTTTTTAGGTCTGCAAGGCCCTTTGGTTAATATTCATCTGTCTGCCTTCCTGCCTTCCTAAATTTTGTGCTATTGTATTATCTCTATTTATTGTGAATATATACCTTTAAAAACATTATTCACCCATCCATCTCTTTACTGTGGTTTTATAGGGGTTTCTAGAGGGAAGAAGGTTAAATTCATGTGTTTAACTCATTGTCCATCTTTCCCCAAAACCAGTTTATAATTTTTATTCACTTTATATAATACATTATGGACACTAACTGCTCAGTGAATATTAGTTATATTAAAACATATAGAACCTTCAGACTTCCCTGGTGGTCCAGTGGCTAAGATTCCCTGCTGCCAATGCAGGGACTCAGATTTGACCGACCCCTGGTCAGGGCATTAAATCCTACATTCCACAACTAAGACCTGGTATAGCCAAATAAGGGAATATTAAAACAACAATAAAAAAAAACTAAACAAGTAAACACACACACACACACAAAACAAAACAAAAACATACAGAACATAGAAAATCTTTATTGCATTTTGCTTTAAAGTTTATTGGTACACTAATAGTATACCAAAGATATACTTTACGCCTCAAATATAACTGTTTTTCTAGTGTTTTTCAACTAAATTCAGAACAAAGAGACTCTTTATGACTAGTTCCTTTGTTTTCACATCTACATAAGCCTCCGGGTAGAGCATCCAAACAAATTTATTATGGCTTGTAAATCAGGAATAGTAAAACCATATTAGCTGTTGTCACTTGAAGTGTTAGGAGTGCAAGGTCTGATGGAAGTCTCTGCTTTCCCAGTATGGTCCTCAGTTAAATAAATGAATATATTAATAATAAGCTTTATCAATGGGCAGTCATTCATACAGCATTGCTCCTCCATTCCAAACACTTTTAGCTGAATATTGATTATGTGATTGAAATTCTTAGACAAATGCTTTTGCTTTGGTATATAATAAGTTAAATTGGATTAAAACTGCCTACTTGCCTCTTATAAAATGTAGCTTCCTTTGTTATTTAAATATAATTTGCTTATGTGGTAACATAATGCTGGATCATCAGAGAACTGGGTCTTAGTCCTGGCTCTGCTGCTTTCAAAGTATGACTCTTGCCTTATTTTCTCAGTCCCCACAATGCTCTGACTCCATATTTACAAAACTGAGTTGCTGTCACTCATCCTGGCTGATTAATAATTGGGATAATACTCATGTTGAGGTGAGGATAAAATGAACTAATGATGAATAAATTCTGCTAGACCTCTTTAGTATTAAAAATATAAAAGAATATTATTTTAAAAATTTAAACACTGTGTTAAACAAAGACCTATAGGACTAAAAGATTTAGTGAGGCCAATGCAGTTTTAACAAACTAGCAGGGGCAAGGACTCCTGAGTCCCTTGCTTCTTGAGTAGTTTGTAAATTAGAAGCAGCACATTGATTAGATCTTTTGCACACACCAGTTCTCTTTCTTAATTGTCTGATTTTGCTTGTACTCTCAGCTGAAGAACAGAGAATGGCTATGATCTTGACCTAATGTAGGCTCTAATCTTTCAAAGCTCCCTGTATGTTACTTGACCTCTCTCCTGACCCTGAAGTTAGATGTAAATTCCAAGATCTCACTGCATATCTTTTAAAATAAGTTATTTTGTAAACAATAAGTAAGATCACATTTAGGAGGTTTGTCTACATTTATCTGTCTAAACTTTCAAAATGCTCAATGGTGCCAACATTTTTTATCTTTTAGAATTCTCTGTAATGCCAAAGGGTCTTGGTTGTCTTANCGTTGCGAAGGGTTGGACATGACTAAAGTGACTTAGCAGCAGTAGCAAAGTCAGCATCTTTTCCTCTCAATGCCCTTCAGTGGGGTTTTAAAAATATATTATAATTTTTATATATTTATAATAGAGTTATATTGTTTTGTCACATTCTGCATTCATTCTGGGATCTGTCAACCTTTTAATTTTTTTGAAGATTTCTTTAACAGTCCTTTTTCAAAACTTCTGTATATGTTTTCCTCCCTGCTATCAAATTTTATTTTCCAAGAGTTCTTTTTACTTTGAATTTTTCAAATACCATCTTATTCTTTTTTCACAGATGCTAGTTCAGTTCAGTTCAGTTCAGTCGCTCAGTCGTGTCTGACTCTTTGCTAGTTAGCTGTTAGTAATCTGCATCTATGGCAATCCCCTTTCTGAAGATACTAATGAAAACTTTTTGAAGTTTTCTTCTGTCTGTTTAGCCTGTTTTCTCCAAGTGTTTTATTCAGTTTATTCTCATCTCTGTGGATGAGATGGATATGAGATGTTTTCTTTTGATCTCTGGTAACCTTTGCTTGATGGCTTATGATGCAGAATGGGAGAATATGATCTCCTAAGTAGAATCTCTGTAATCTCTGAGGGCATGGGAGGGTTTGTCAATGCTGAGTTTCCCTGCAGGGTAATTTGGTTGAGCTAGTGTTGGAGGTGCCCTGATATTCATGTCTTTCCACTTGGGCTGATACCTTAAAGAAGTAACTTCTCATCTGTGACCTGAAGCGTAAGGCCTATCTGCTAGCAGTCAGATAGTCAAATAATTATCCATTTGATTCACACATTTTCAGATGAGTACTCTTACCCTCAACTATGCATGGCTTCCTCTTGAGTGGAGACTGTTTTAATCGTTCTGATCTTCTATTATTGAGGGGAAAGGGAAGTAATTCAGTGGAATAGCCAGAAGAATGTGCAGAAATGAATTCAATTGTTTTTCATTAAAGCTTCAAGCCAATCCTCCTTATGTTAGCTCCCCAACTCACTTAATTCCCATTTTCAGACAGGTCTGATGCTGTCAGTTTCTGAGACTTGAAGAATTTCAAGTGAAGACAAGATCAGTTTTCAGCCTTCATCAGTGCTAGTTATATTTGGCCTTTTTAGGTCTGCAAGGCCCTTTGGTTAATATTCATCTGTCTGCCTTCCTGCCTTCCTAAATTTTGTGCTATTGTATTATCTCTATTTATTGTGAATATATACCTTTAAAAACATTATTCACCCATCCATCTCTTTACTGTGGTTTTATAGGGGTTTCTAGAGGGAAGAAGGTTAAATTCATGTGTTTAACTCATTGTCCATCTTTCCCCAAAACCAGTTTATAATTTTTATTCACTTTATATAATACATTATGGACACTAACTGCTCAGTGAATATTAGTTATATTAAAACATATAGAACCTTCAGACTTCCCTGGTGGTCCAGTGGCTAAGATTCCCTGCTGCCAATGCAGGGACTCAGATTTGACCGACCCCTGGTCAGGGCATTAAATCCTACATTCCACAACTAAGACCTGGTATAGCCAAATAAGGGAATATTAAAACAACAATAAAAAAAAACTAAACAAGTAAACACACACACACACACAAAACAAAACAAAAACATACAGAACATAGAAAATCTTTATTGCATTTTGCTTTAAAGTTTATTGGTACACTAATAGTATACCAAAGATATACTTTACGCCTCAAATATAACTGTTTTTCTAGTGTTTTTCAACTAAATTCAGAACAAAGAGACTCTTTATGACTAGTTCCTTTGTTTTCACATCTACATAAGCCTCCGGGTAGAGCATCCAAACAAATTTATTATGGCTTGTAAATCAGGAATAGTAAAACCATATTAGCTGTTGTCACTTGAAGTGTTAGGAGTGCAAGGTCTGATGGAAGTCTCTGCTTTCCCAGTATGGTCCTCAGTTAAATAAATGAATATATTAATAATAAGCTTTATCAATGGGCAGTCATTCATACAGCATTGCTCCTCCATTCCAAACACTTTTAGCTGAATATTGATTATGTGATTGAAATTCTTAGACAAATGCTTTTGCTTTGGTATATAATAAGTTAAATTGGATTAAAACTGCCTACTTGCCTCTTATAAAATGTAGCTTCCTTTGTTATTTAAATATAATTTGCTTATGTGGTAACATAATGCTGGATCATCAGAGAACTGGGTCTTAGTCCTGGCTCTGCTGCTTTCAAAGTATGACTCTTGCCTTATTTTCTCAGTCCCCACAATGCTCTGACTCCATATTTACAAAACTGAGTTGCTGTCACTCATCCTGGCTGATTAATAATTGGGATAATACTCATGTTGAGGTGAGGATAAAATGAACTAATGATGAATAAATTCTGCTAGACCTCTTTAGTATTAAAAATATAAAAGAATATTATTTTAAAAATTTAAACACTGTGTTAAACAAAGACCTATAGGACTAAAAGATTTAGTGAGGCCAATGCAGTTTTAACAGACTAGCAGGGGCAAGGACTCCTGAGTCCCTTGCTTCTTGAGTAGTTTGTAAATTAGAAGCAGCACATTGATTAGATCTTTTGCACACACCAGTTCTCTTTCTTAATTGTCTGATTTTGCTTGTACTCTCAGCTGAAGAACAGAGAATGGCTATGATCTTGACCTAATGTAGGCTCTAATCTTTCAAAGCTCCCTGTATGTTACTTGACCTCTCTCCTGACCCTGAAGTTAGATGTAAATTCCAAGATCTCACTGCATATCTTTTAAAATAAGTTATTTTGTAAACAATAAGTAAGATCACATTTAGGAGGTTTGTCTACATTTATCTGTCTAAACTTTCAAAATGCTCAATGGTGCCAACATTTTTTATCTTTTAGAATTCTCTGTAATGCCAAAGGGTCTTGGTTGTCTTAGCCAAATGTCATTCACTGCTTTTCAGGAGAAAACCTGAGTTTATACTTTGGATGTCTCCTCTGGATTTGGATTCCTGACATTGAAAAGGTTTAACATGCACTATCAGTGACAGTCATTTGGAAGACAGACACAAAACCATTCTCAAGGATTTCTTCCTTTAATTTCTAAAATACCTTTTGACCACTGGAAAAAGGGTTGATCCTTCCCTTTTGTTTCTTTTGGTATGCTCACAGTGATATAGAGAAGGAGAGAAAGCATTGCATTCAGAGTTTTCTTTTTTCTTTTTTTTTCTTCTATATGAAAGACTTCATTGTTCCACCTCCACAGTTGACTGAAGGCCCTGGAGAAAGTAGCAAAAGATCAAGAAACAGAGAAGAATGATTAGTGACGTATTTTGAGTGTGGCAGGCTCTGGCTAAATAGAAATACACTGATTTGAGAAAAGAGAGCCCCTTTTATATTCTGATAGTCTAGGGGGGCTTGCTTTATCATTAGTGCCTTCAGTTCTACTTGTACTTGATTTAATCAGAAAGAAGCCTTTAGACTGACATTGCAAATTCACAACACAGTAGTCACTTGTGAGCTTTGGTTAGATTTAATTAGGGTAAGTGGAAAATGTATCAGTATTTTTTTATCTCTTTCCCTACCCAATCCCCTCCCTACCTTTTTATTTCTGGAACTTTTTTCTCAAGGAAATGTTTTTGCTTTTGTCCCTTTCCTTGTTTCTTAGTCCAGAGATGAAAAATTTAACTATACACACGTGAAAGGAAGTGAGAATATGGACCTAGATACTGAATTGTTTGTTTTTCTTATTCTTAATATACATGCAATCTGTGGTGCTGGCTGCTTTTATATAGCTGTGTATCGACAAGGTTACCCAAATTGGGAATTTCCAATGCATAATTATGACCCTAAGTCTNAGGAAGTGAGAATATGGACCTAGATACTGAATTGTTTGTTTTTCTTATTCTTAATATACATGCAATCTGTGGTGCTGGCTGCTTTTATATAGCTGTGTATCGACAAGGTTACCCAAATTGGGAATTTCCAATGCATAATTATGACCCTAAGTCTTCGAAGAGCCTTGTGTTGTGTGCTTGTTCTTAGTTGCTCAGTTGTGTCTGACTCTTTGTGACATCATGGACTGTAGCCCACCAGGCTCCTCTGTTCATGGGATTCTCCAGGCAAGAATACTGGAGTGGGTAGCCATTCCCTTCTCCCGGGGATCTTCCTAACCCAGGGATCAGACTTCAGTCTTCTGTATTGCGGGTGGATTCTTTACTATCTGACCATCTGAACATCCAGGAAAGCCTTTCAAAGAGCCTTACTTGGAAGGAAAAACAGGCATGATAGAGCCAGTGGTGATGGTAGTTGTGGTTGTGTAGTGCCTAAGAAAAACTATAAGTGGATTAATTCACTAGTGTACTTTGTGTTATACCATTGTGAAGTACAAAAATTTATTTATTTAAATAAGACTAGTGTCATCTTATTCATGGAGAAGGAAATGGCAACCCACTCCAGTGTTCTTGCCTGGAGAAGGGAAGGAGGAGCCTGGTGGGCTGCCGTCTATGGGGTCGCACAGAGTCGAACACGACTGAAGCGACTTAGCAGCAGCAGCAGTGTCATAAACACCCAAATTTAATGGCAGTAATCCAATTGAAATTATCGCTGAGGATTTGCTCCGAAGTTTCTGGATTGGGTTCTTCTAGGAGAGAGAAAGAACATATGAAAATAGTTTGGGGAGGAAAGGAAATCAGATGTTCAGTTTTTGATAAGATAAACTTGATGTGTTCAAATAAAGCTATTCGTGGAAGTTTGACATGACTCATTTGCTAGTGAGAGGACTGTGCATTCATGAATCTTCCTAACCCAGGGATCAAACGCTCAGTTGGTGTGCTTGTGAGCTCAGTCTTGTTTGACTCTTTGCAACCCTATGGAGTGTAGCCTGGCAGGATCCTCTGTCCATGGTATTTTCCAGGCAAGGATATGAGTAAGTTTCCATTTCTTACTCCAGGGGATCTTCCCGACCCAGAGGTCAAACACTCATCTTTTGTGTCTCTTGCATTGGCAAATGGTTGCTTTACCGCCTGGGAAGCCTGTGAGGATCCATAGATTTGAAAGTCCTTAACTTGTTATAGTCAAGACTCTGAGAGGGAAGAAAATTAATTGGGAGAGAAGATGACTAGGAAGAACAGTCGGCTGTGTCTGGAACGCTGGGAAATTCCATATGTAATAATAAAATTAAGGAAAAATAAATATGAGAAAACAGAGAAAACCAGATATTTGAAAAGAACCAGTGGAGTGCAGCATCATGGAAGCTTTGAGTAACTATTTAAACTTTCACTCAGAACAGTTATCCAGGTGACTGCCAATCCGATTCTTGGGAGGAGCTGGGGGTGAGGATTTCTAGCAAGAAGGGAGTAGCGATTCTCCCCAACAGGTGACTTTAAGCACCCCTCATTCATCTTTACAGGAAGTAATCATGAAACTTAGAGATTAAAAGTAGCTCATTATTGCCAGAAAGCTGAGGCCTGAGTTGCAGGTGGAGTTAATAAGCATGCACATTTATTTATGCCAATTTTGTAGATATTTTTCTAGCAGAAAAAAAAAAGAAATAAATAGAATATGGAAAATGGTTTTAATTCCCTAGTTCCTTTTTTATAGTTTTATTACATTGTACTTTAACCCATTTTTATAAATATGCATGAGCATACATCATAAGCCTTATACTTTTTGCATGCAAATATTACAATTTCTGATCTTTTTCTATGGTAGATATTTTTGATAGCATTACAGGAGAACTGAGTACTTACCAATGACCTTAGGCATCTTGGCCGAGTGTCTGGAAGAGTCGGCTGCAAGGTTGGTTTCTTATTTATTTATTCAGTCTTTCTAGTATTTCAGTTGCTTTTNTATACTTTTTGCATGCAAATATTACAATTTCTGATCTTTTTCTATGGTAGATATTTTTGATAGCATTACAGGAGAACTGAGTACTTACCAATGACCTTAGGCATCTTGGCCGAGTGTCTGGAAGAGTCGGCTGCAAGGTTGGTTTCTTATTTATTTATTCAGTCTTTCTAGTATTTCAGTTGCTTTTTTTTCCCTCTGAGTTATTTTCTAATCCCTGACCAATGCCCACACGTGACTCCTTATGAAATCAATGGGTTATAAGAAAAAATTGGTTCTAAGTTTCCATGTTTTGAAAAGGACAAACTAATTTTATGTAATTTGTTATTGAAATATCATATTTAATTTATTTTTT